>NC_069409.1:16888824-16919316 GCF_026875155.1 Cherax quadricarinatus
CACAGTGGAGACAGGAAGGACTTGGGAAGGGCAGGACAGAGGGGGACCCCAACGGGGAAATAGACCAACAGGTGCGGAAAATTTAAAAACACAAACTGGAGAAGGAGGTGAAGAAGTGCTAAATGCCCTTTGATACCTCAAAGCAATGGGACCGGACAACATCTCCCGTGGGCCCTAAGGGAGGGGGGATATGCTGTGTTCCCATTTACCAAATCTTCAACACACCCCTTGAAACTCGCAAACTACCTGAGGTATGGATGCCGCAAATGTATTTTCCCATTTTTAAATGGGACAGAAAAGAGGCACAAAATTAAGACCAGTGTCACTGGTGTATAGTATGCAAAGTCTGGAAAAGTTATCGTGGAGATGGTGGAGCCCTGGAACGGAAAAAGATTTAACGATAACCAGCACGGATTCAGGAAGGCAAATCCGTGTCACAAACCTTCTGGGTTCTTGCAAAGTTACAAAAGTGCGACACGAGAGAGGGGGAGGGTTGATTGCATTTTTTTGGCTGCAAAAAAGGCCTTCGACACATTTCCCCCACAAGACTAGTGCAGAAATAGAGGTAGGCATTATAACAGGAAGGGCATGAAATGGTTCAGAGATATCTGACAGGGAGGAAAACAACGAGTCTGGTAGGGGATGGGGTATCACGTGGGTGCCTGTGATGGCGGGGTCCCCCCGGGGTCGGTCCTAGGACAGTGCTTTTTTTGATATATGCAAACGACTGAGGGAAAAGGAATGACCTGGTGCCCCTATTCGCAGATGATGTGAAGCTGATGGGGAAAAATTTTAAATTGGATGAGGATGAGGCAGGATGAAAAAGAGACCTGGAAGGCTGGAAGGGGTCCGAAACTGGCTTCTCAAATTCAACCCTGCCAAATGCAAACTCTGAAGTCGGAAAAAGGGCAAAGAAGCCCGCGGGGACAGGTATAGACTAGGTGGCCAAACTAAAACCTCGCTCAAGGAAAAAGTTTTGGGGGAAACCCAATAACACCGAGTTTCGGAGGCACCTAACCGAAACTGCTGCGCATACGGGCGCCTGGAAATGGAATCATTCGATACCTTAGTAAGGAATCGTTTAGACATGTCATGTGTACATCGGGCCCCATACTGGAGTATGCGCCCAGTTTGGAACCACCCCCTGGATATGCCATGTGTAAAAACTTAAGGCTGGGGTGATTCCTGGTAGTCAGAAATGGGGGGGGCTGATAGTGTGTCCTGGGGGACAGTAATGGTGAAGTGGAGGTGCTGTCCTGGGGACAGAAAGGGTTTAAAAGCGGGGTACTGCCCGGGGAGCGTAATGGGAAGATGGAGGTGCTGTCCTGGGAGAAAAAAATGGTGAAGCTGGAGATACGTCTGGGAGACGTAATGGTAAAGCTGGAGTTTTCCCCCGGTGTCGGGAATTATAGCAGGAAGGAAAAATATAAATGACCTCTGGGACAGGAGCCATGTGGGGAAAAAAAAGGTAGTAAAAGAAAAGTAAAACCCAATATTGCAAACTAGAAATCTGCAGGAAATAGAAACAGAGGACTCCAATAGCAATAGGAGGATAAAATTACCAAAAACAATGGTGGGAGCTCCATTGTTGGTGCTAGGGGGTGGATAAGACAGGGAAACTGCACCAACGGGAATAATACAGCCCCAAGGAAAGGGAAAAACCAAGCCTGTGACATACTTTGACTTGGTATTGGGGGCGGGGGAAAAAATTGGGAAAAACAGATGGGACATGCAACTATGACCACCCTAGAAATGTCATCCCATATGAAAACAGGAAATGAAAACTCCCTTCCTGAAAGCTTTTTCCCCTAAAAAGTGACCTCTTCAGTACGGGAAAAGTGTGTATAATTTAAAAATTTGCCAGGCATACCTCAAAAGGGACAAAAAGATCAAAACATCCGGGCCCATGGGAAAACCTGGGTAGCCACGCACTCAAGAGGGAGAGGTTTTTTAGGCCGGGAAGGAAAAAAAACTGGCAGGAAATGGCAGGAAATCGTCACCAAATCCGTCATTCCTGGGTGGAACCCAGTCGAGGCCTCCACCCCAAACCAACAGATAAAATACAAAAGCCGGAAAAAAAATCCCCCCCCCAGTCCCAAACAATACCACCAGCCCGATAACATTTTTCTTTGCAAATTCAGGGTCTAAACCCCACAAACAAACAACAAAATACCTTTCATCCGTGGACTGCTGCGGGGGAAAAGGAATGTTTGCGGCTTTATGAGCCCCCATTAAAAAATCATTGGCAACGAAAAATTTGGGTCCCGGTTACAAAACCCATACAGATGTGACAGGTGAAAGGCAAAAAAGGGGGGGGGGTTGGCCTGTACATTGCAGAGTCACTTGTTTGCACGAACTGCTTTTAAAGCCTCAAATGACGTGTGGAAGTTTTTTGCAGTAAAGGCGAGAACCAAACCTAGTATTGTGGGAGTCTCAAGCCTCGGAGCAAATCCCCGCAATTCCCGGAAAGCTGTTAAAAAATTGCCACTGTCTGGAAAATCTTCCAGTTCCTGCACCCAAATTTTTCCTGGGGGATTTTTTAACTTAAGGCACCTAAAAGGGGAAAATAGCAAATTATTGTTGCGTAATAACACAGGAGGCAGTTGATGAAAACTCACATCCACGAGCTTTTAAATCTCTGCACAAATTCAATTTAAAACCCGCAAATAAATAGGCACAGACTGGAGAATACACTAGACCTCATTTCACTAAAATGATGTCTGATAAAAAATGTCACCCTTCAAAAAAAATATATCAGATCACAACATAATTGAGGTTCAGACATGTATGCGTGGAGCCCCAGACCCACAAAAAGAGACTGTCACGAGGGGGCATTCACCCAAATTCAACTTCATACAAAAACATAAAAATGGGGCCAAGTAAACCAATCCCAACCCATATAAGGGGGGGAAGAAACTAAGCAACCAGACCCGAACTTTTTCCCAGAAAAGATTAATCGGTGGACTCGTGTATGCACAAGGCTTATTCCTTAAAAAAAAAGGAGGAGTAGAGTAAAAAAGAAAAAGGGGGCGCTCCCCTTTCAGGCGACGGAAAAGAAAAACAGAGCGGCTAAAAAAGGGTCAATTTTATCTGAAAAGCGCAGGGAGAATGGTCAGAGAAATAGAAGCATCGAACTTAAACTAAAAAAATCCCTTTGGAGTCAGGAACGGGGAAGAAATAAAAGGGCCCTAAATAAAACGAAAGAAACCCAAAATATTTCTTCTCCCATGCCAAATCAAAAACGAGACAACGTCCGTATTGGGCCCCTACTTAAACAAGTGGGCCTACACAGATGACAGCAAGGAAAAGAGTGAGCTATCAAGTCCCAAAAATGACTCAGTTTTTAAAGCCCCTAACAAGACTGAGAGTCGAAGATTTAAATGAAATTTTTTTGGGGAGAGCCACAAAATTTGATTAACACGCTATCCAATGTTATCCTGCGCCAAAATGACTTTTAACAGGCGATATATGACTGGCCCCCGCACTCTGCCCCGGGCCAGACCATGGAACTCTGTGTTCATCAAGGGAAATGCAAAAAGGCCCCTTACGAGCCTTTTTCCATCTTGGAGAGGGGGGGCATGGACACGGGGGTCGTCCCCCAGTTACTAAAAAAACAGAATAGCCCCATCCACAAAGGGGGCAGTAAAAACAACAGCAAAGAACTACAGACCAATAGCACTAACATCCCCTATCATAAAATCTTTTTTAAAGGGGCCTAGAAACAAGATCCCCCATCTAGAAAACCATCAGTTACACAACCCCGGGGGAAAATGGGTTTTAGAAAAGGTCGCTCCTGTCTGTCTCAACTTCTGGATCATAGACAAGGTCCTAAATGCCCAGAAGACAAAAAGAATGCGAGTATATATAAGACTTTGCAAAAGCCCTTCGCAAGTGTGACCCCTGGCGTAATAGCGCACAAAAAGCGCGCTAAAGGAAAAACAGGAAAAGTCGGTCGATGGATCTATAATTTCCTCACTAACAGAACACAGAGAGTAGTCGTCAAAGAGTAAAGTGAGGCAGCTACGGTGAAAAACTTGTTCCCCAAGGGGACGTACAGCTCCCCCCTTGTTCCTCATCCTATATCCGACAAGCAAGGATGTCAGACGCACCCTGTTTCCCTTTTCGATGACACCCGAAACTGCATGACGTGTCTTCCTTGCAGACATGAAGGCTCCAGGCGGAATAACCAAAACTTTCAGTGGGGTGCAGGAAAACAATATGAAGTCACGATGGGGGAAAAATTTTAATTTTCGAATGGTAAAAATGAGGAAATTAAAATTTTATCAAGGGACAAAACAAATTCTGGCACAAATAGAGCGAAACACCCAAAGTCAAAAAACCTGGGGAGTGATTAGTCGGAGGTCTCACCTTCAAGGGCCATACTTTTTTTCAATCGATTGTAGAAAAATGAAGGATGGTAATGAGAACTTCAAAAATAGGGGGCCAAGCCCTGAGACATCTTCAGGCACTTTTTCTATCTAGGCTGGAATATTGCTGACTCTAAAAAGCACCTTTTAAGGCAGGTGAAAAATTTCCGACCTGAAAAAGTCAGAGAACTTTTACGGCGCGCATAACGGAGTAAAAAAACCCCCAATTATGGGAGCGCTTTGGGTTTTTAAACCTGATTTCGTGAGTTTTATTTTATTACTTTTAACATTGTTATTTACTCGGTTATGATTAGTTAATTTCTTTATTAACAAACGTTACAGAACAGCTCAGTAATATTTTTACTTGTAATTTCAATGTGTTTCTTTATCTTTCAAATTAGTCCTTACATTGAGTTGTTCCTTCCTCTTGCAGTGTATCTGAGACATTTTTTTTATTACTTCGGCAGAATTAGTATCTCTTTTATTTCAATTTTTGCATTTGTGTCATTATTATTTTTATTTTTGCATTATTTGTTTTGTGGCAACTTCTTTGCCATTATGTTCACATACCTTCAAGTGATACTTTATGTGAATGGCGACACTCAGACCCTCTCAGGCCTACTGCTGCTTCTTTCACTCTGTCCCTAATAGTTCGCATTATCGACTGACAGACGACCAGGAACTGAGACACTATAGTTTTATGCGTTGATTCGCCATGATGCATTTACCTTTATTCAAGATGGACATGTCATAGTCTTGAAGCATGTTCACTGCCATTCGTTCTAGTAGTGTTAATGCTCTATTGACGGTCTCCGTTCAGAGAAAGTCTTATCAGAACTTGCGAAAAGAAGCTCTTCATCGGTCCCCTGTGCCTTAGTTCACGTTGTTGATCTACCTTGATATGCGCACTTCAGATCCTTACTAAGTGGTCACAATATGTGGAAAAAATCTGATTCATTCTTTCCTGTGGTACCAGTTAAAAAACAGCTGATCCATATGTCATTCTTCGGGACTCGTGAATGCTACACCAATGACTAATGATTCATTGAGTGCAATTTTTGTTATGATTAGATAAACTTTTTTATAATCATTTTTCAATGCTGTCCATCCTAGCTTTTGTCCCTGATGAGGATAAACCATTCATCCAGCATCGTTTGTAAAATAGCAGCTTTTGGAGCAAATCCACAGAACTAATGCTGCCTGCTTCCATGTGTGCTTATGAGGCTAATCCATCCAACTGTGACAATGAAACCACCTTAACAGCCGTAAATCATGTACGTATCTTGTGCCCCAGGGTACTTTCCCGTGTATCAGAAATGTATCCAGTCTGCACACCTTTGTTTGCACCACAGGGACAAATCGTGGGTGGTCAACCATCGCAGCGATCACCAATGACCTGTGTACGCAGTCATTTTAAACCGTAATAGTATTCATAGTACATTCAGTAACCTAGTCAGCGAGACTTGTTTACAACTGAGAGTTTCCATTGCTTATTGCAATTAATTTCTGATAGTCACCGATAAGAGGATCGTACTGATGATTGAGTACCCAGTCAGATCTTCCTACTGTACTTATCATAGAATACATGGCCGGGACTCATCTGTGTGCAATGTGTCTTATAACTTCAGTACTCTAGATCTTTCCGTGGCCGTTTAACTGCACGAACCAGAGAAGGAAACAGACGTCATGGTCTCAGGACTAACCAAAACCAGGCTCCTTCTTCACAATTCAGAGGGAATATCGAGTGCCCTCAGTTCAAACGTCCCATTGTGACAGTAGGTGATAATTGAGTACACCAATCCCCGTTCACAATCCTTTGAAGCCTTAAGCAAGTTCGAGAATGACAGTATCACCTGATGAGTTGCTTCACACATCTCTGATGTAAATGTTTTGGGGATGGATGTGGAAAAAAATCTTTTTGATGACAATCCACCTTTTTGTTTGCAAATAACTTACCAATGCAACGATAGGCCCAGTAGTGCAAAGCATCGTCATAATGCAACCCGTTCATTTTGTTCATTGGGACTATCGGTTCACAAGTCAATATTATCAGGTGCTAGTTTGTTTAGGGATAAGCAGTTACGACATGTCCTTCTCATAGAACCGTACTCATGTGTCTGCCCTTAGTGGAGTTATCTGGTTCTACCTTGAGTGTACGTGTAGGTCGGATTCCTCAACTTTTCTATCCACAGGTAGAGACTTTTACTGCTTCTTTCTTTGTTGTAAGCAAGAATTATTTTTCTGGTGATCTTCTGCAGGGATTTGCTTCCATTTCGCAATTCAATTCAATCAATTCAAGTTTATTCTCTATAAGGAATACAATGCTGAGTTTACAGAAATTTGTGTTATAGCTTTGGTTTACATGGTAGTTAAATTGTGATTACAGAGTGCTGTACCACTAGATCGGCTTAGCATGGCTAGTGTATTTCGGTCTATACTTAGTTTTATTCTTAATTGTAAAATATTACAAATTATGAGGTAAAGTTGGTCTTATGGCTAAGTGAATAAATACTGTTTATGAGTTTTAAGCAATGTGAATGCTTTTGTTTTGGCACGAGAAGACCGTGAGCAATGGAGAGAAGCAGAACACTATGGTAGTAAGTATTTCACACACAGGCTAGATGATATTGGGGGCACATTCACAATTTTTGTTTTTAAATTATATTGAGATAGATTTATCATACATACCATTCTCTGTGAGGAAAATGAAAAAGAATTCCTTCCTCAGTTATGCCATGTTGGAGTCCTTAAGAGCGAGAAGGCTGAAATACCAGGAACAAGGGACTAGTAACTACTTCTCCTGTGTATTTAGTGTATTAGTTGTTATGTAATGAGGAAAACTTAATTTTTTCTTTTTATTTTTTGGCACACCCAGCGTGCGATCGTGGGAAGATGACAGGTTTGTGTAAAAAATACTTATCATCCAAAGAAAACCGGCCATGAAATATAACCTAAAGAATGTTTCCCCTTAGAATCTTGGTGGTACCAGTGACTCTCATTGATCCAAGACTGAATGTATCATGACGAGACGTAACTCCTCCACGTGTGCTTTTGATGGAGTGATATCCATTCGAACAAAGTGTAAGAGGCTACGGATACGATCTTGAGTTTTTATGTCGGTGCAATTTATTTGGCCTGTGTGTGATGGGCACCACGGCACATCAGTGTCCTAGGTAATCAATAGTCAGTGCAGAAGCCAAAGGATTGGTGTATAGTGTGAGATTACTCGTGGGTTGTTACCTTCCATTGACTTGTGCGCTTAGAATTATGTTGAATAGGGCAGATAGCGTGTCCCAATATACCATTACAAACAAGCAGCAAGATGTCTAGATTTTAGCCAGGATATGGGCGCCTCCTGGTTCTCATTCCACACTGCTTCTATCTGGCATTTGTTGTGGTGTACAATGGTGACTGTCAACCTTTTTTTTAATAACATGTTCCAGCTCCTGGCTGACCTATATTAGGCGCTGTCATGAATTCATTATCAACCGAGATAATATGTAGAAGCCTTACTGTCACATGTAGGACTAGTAATCTTTATTGTTAGAAGTTGAGCATTTTTATAGATATTATAATTTTTAATCTTTATATTATCATGACGTTTTAGAATAATGTTGGTGGGTTTAATCTTAATGTGGGTTAATCAAGTCAAGTATGTGTACTTGTCTATGGGTTTGGTTTGTGACTGTGTTTTATCCAGGTGTCTGCCAATTCAGTTTCCAACTCCTTCTTTTCTTCCAGGTATTACTTTAGTTTTAACTGATGAATACAGTTCATTGGACATAAATGGCATTTTACTGTAATTTTAAAAAATAGAGCTATTAATAAACACCACATGAAAGGTAGTGTTGCATTGTCCTTGTGATCATTTTCTTCAGGACTAGTTTGATGAGTTATTAGGTATAGTTCCTTGTTTATATTTACTCCAGTTATATTGACTGTGAGGTGAAGCAGATCCTGCGAGTACTCACATTTGGTTGTCACCCAACAGCCTCAGGACGTAGTTACTAGAATGCAAGCACACAAATCTACGATAGAAGAAGAAGAAAGAACGAGGTTGAGGAGGCGGAAAAAGATGAGGATGATGAGGTAGGCCTGAGAGGCGACCTCCACAGAGTGGCACTCCCTCGTGTAGTGTTCCAAACTACGGGTGTGTAGGCCTCACCTCCTACCCTTTGGGAACTGCTCTCACCAGGTTATAAGGGTCTCTCTTCCTACACTCCTACTGGCTCCATGGCTCCTCCCTCACTACTAAGGCGTCCTCGGGTCCCTCATCATGCAGCCCTTCACCACACCCAGGGACGCGTGAGCAAGAAACTGCTACATCACCAAGTGTATGCTTCTTAGTCTCCACTTGTTTAAGCACCAAAGAATAGATTTTAATATTGTTGCTCTGGAGTTTTAATCATTAAGGCTGGGTCATTTCATTAAATTACTAATTCTAGGCTAGTTAGCCTTGATAAAAAGTAAGAAATTTTTTATGATATATTGAAACATTGAATAGCACTGAAGACACATGTACACTACTTATACATCATAAATAGGACAGGATAGACACTAGCAGAATGTTGTGAATGATAAAGACCTAGTAGAGCGGAAAGTAAAAAAATGAATTCTGCAGTGGACTATTACAATGGAGTGTATCACTGGAGGGGGTTTTGGGGAACAATGCCCCGCCGTGGCCTGGTCTAAGAACCAGGCCTCACGGTGGATCAGAGGCCTGATTCACACAAGTGTTATGCTGGCCACAACAGTAAACTGACATATGAACCACGCCCTGTCTGGTCAGTAATGACTCAACTTGTCTCCTAGAACGCAGGCAGGGTGAGATAAGTGATTATAAACACTTGGAAAATTTACAGGATTAGTACCAAACTTGCACATGAACTCACTCCTCTACGAGAGAAAATACTCTGGCAGATTGATACAACATACTCGCCACCAATGAAAGGCGAGGGATTGCACTTAGCACGATATGAGACAAACTCAAGTAAGTGTCCGGGGACCCAGACTGTTCGAACTGCCTCCCAGCTACATAAGGGGGATTACCAATAGAACCCTGGCTGTCTTCAAGCAGAACTGGACAAACATCCTAGTCTATCACAAGACCCTAGCAGGGCTGTTGGTTCGTATGTTGGATATTGCTGTGCGGGCAAGCTGTAAGATAGCCTTGGTTGATCAGGCACACTGATCCACCATGGCCTGGTCTCACAGACCAGGTTGAAGTGGGATTGACAGCCCGGAACTCTCTAAAGTATACTCCAGGGAGATGCCTATCCACACTCTCGCCTTGAAGACAGCCAGGGGTCTGTTGGTAATCCTTAGTATGTATGCTGGAGGCAGTTTGAACAGTCTTGTAGCACCCCTCCACATTGTTGTGTTGGTCTCTTAGTGAACTCATGGCCCTCTGCTTTTCCATTGGGCTGATGTTGCATATCTGTCGAGTCTTTGCTTTCATAGTCGAGGTGATTTTCATGTGAAGATTTGAGGACTAGTCCCTCTAGTTTTTCCAAGTGTATATTGTCATGTATTTTCTCACCTGTGTTCTAGGTAGTACAGGATTAAGAACTTCAGCTAGATTACAGTAATTTAGGTGCTTTATGTACTTTCACGTGCCATGAAAATTTCTCTGATACATTCCGTGAAGGTTCTCTTCTAGTATAAATATTCTTACTTTAACATAATAATAATAATATAATAATAATAACTAATAATAATAATAATTTTAATAATAATAATAAATTAAATAATAATAATAATAATAATTTTATTTTAGCATAATAAATGGAATATCTGTGTACAAAGAGTGTAACGTTGGGTGTACCATGCCAGAAGAGCCCCCTTTATATGTAGAGCAGATTTTGGGCAAACTAAGACTACAGTGAGTAATTGTACATTGGTCAGTAGATGAGTGGTACAATGGAATACAAGAGTTGTATAACCTCTGCAATTAGAAATAATTAGTGTACACATGTATGCTAAAACCACATTCAACTAAAAACAGAATAGGGAGTTGTTGAATAATTTAACAGAGAAAGTTAAGAGGTGGGTTAAAAGCTTAGAGTTAAAAACCGTGAATTTGACATGTGTTAAAAAACTGTACGTAAGTGGTTTTTTGTTTCATAGCTTTGTCAGTTATCATCATACCTTCATATAAATCAGCGTAGTAATTACAGGGAGTTATATAAATGACACATGAAGATACTCATACCTAACTGGCAGAAACAGTTTATTAACTTCATTTAGTAATGTAAAAAATATCTAAGTTATCTCATTTCTCTCTTAATACTAGTACCATCAGGGGTGGGCGGTGTTGGCCCGCTGGTGCGCGTGCACGAGTTGAGTCAGGGTCTGTACGCCCCTTACCTACACTGGAGCCCAATATCCCTGCGCGCATGGCGCCATGGAAGGTCATCCGATCAAGTACCTCTGGTAAGATCAACTCATGTGTGTCAAGCTCTCACAGTGTTCATTACGTAGCCATACAGAGATGAGAGAAAGATCATAAAACATTTAAAACTGTGTTATATGATCATTTAACACATGAATATCAGATTAACTCAGTCACCCAGAGTGACAATAGTAAAGTGAGGCAGATCACCAAGCATACCGTTAATTAAGGTCACATGAGCTCAAACACACAGGTAATGCTTTAGACAGGATTAGCTTTAATATGTTTATTATGCAGACCCCATTAACCATCCTGTGGGCGTAATCAAAAGATTACAGAGGTATCCATATTGGTTCTCGCAGGGACTGGCACTCAAGTTTGATAGGTGAGCAAGTATATCAGAAGAGGGTAATGAATTCACGAATTTACAAAGAGGTAATTGAACTCGCACAATTTACATAAGGTAATGACTCACAAATTTAAAAAGGGATAGAAGAACTCCATGTAGCGTCTAGTCACAATCATTCACGACAAGTTACTAAGGTATTTTAGATTTACAGAGGTAGTAGATGGTCCAGGGACTGGGCCCAAGTTGTAGAGGGCTGAACTTTGGTACATGGTAATTGAGAAGACTCAGTCTAAGTTAGCAAAGGTTACAATATGAGATTACTGTAGAATGGTTAACTTACAGTTTAACAGGTGTCTCACTAGACGGGGACCAGAGGAGAGTAGGTCACTGAACAAACAGATGCGGGGTCATTATACCTGGTGTTAATGCCTATATTAGCTAGTAGAAGGTTGTCCCTCTCTCTATGATTGCTATTAATTGCACTATACCGTCATTCCTCTCCAGAGAAGTTAATCTAAGTGTATAAACACACTCTCGGTCTAATATTTCAGTAGTTCTTTGCTGTTGCTTTTTATGCCCCCTTTGTGGAGTGGGGCTATGTCTGTTGTTTTTTGTAAACTGAGGGACGACCCCGTCTGTCCATGCTCCTCTCCATAAGGATGGAAAAAGGATGTGATAGGGATTCCTTGCAGTTCTTGATGAACACAGAGTTCCATGAGTCTGGCCATGGGCAGAGTGCAGGGGCATGTCATTATCGCCTGTTCGAAGTCATTTGGCGTCAGGGATAAATCGGATAGCTTGTGTTAAATCATAATTTTTGTGGCTCTCTATAAAATATTATATTTTGAATCTTCGAACCTAGATCTGAGAGTCGAAGTTCAAAAATGAATTTTTTTATGAGAGAGCACACCATAATTTGATTTAACACAAGCCTATCCGATGTTATGCTGACGCCAAATGACTTCTAAACAGTGCGAATAAATGACTGTGAACATGCACTCTGCCCAAGGGCCAGACTCATGGGAACTCTGTGGTTCATCAAGAACTGCAAGGAAGCCAACTGAGTCATCGAGGCATTTTCCATTCCTATGGAGAGGGAGCATGGACACGGGGGTCGTTCACTCAGTTACTAAATACAACAGACATAGCCCCACTCCACTCGAAAGGGCGCAGTAAGAAGCAACAGCAAGAACTACAGACCAATTGCAGTAACATCCCATATCATAATAAATCTTTGAGTGAAAGGGTCCTAAGGAAGCAAGGAACACCCAACCAATATAGAAACCCATTCAGTTAACACAACCAGGGCAACATGGGTGTTTAGAAACAGGTCGTCGTGTCTGTCTAAACTACGGATCACTACGACAAAGTCCTAAATGCACTATGAAGACAAAAGATTGCAGATGTAATATTAAGACTTTGCAAAGCACTTCGACAAGTGTGCCACCATGGTGTATAGCGCAACCAAAATGCGC
The DNA here is from genome assembly GCF_026875155.1 of Cherax quadricarinatus. Classification (NCBI taxonomy): domain Eukaryota; kingdom Metazoa; phylum Arthropoda; class Malacostraca; order Decapoda; family Parastacidae; genus Cherax; species Cherax quadricarinatus. The sequence goes on from NC_069409.1 coordinate 16,901,407, forward strand.
GCTATAGGGAATTACAGGAAAAGTCGCGGTCGATAGGATCCTATAATTTGCCTTCACTAGACGAACACAGAGAGTTGTCGTCAACAGAGTAGAAAGTCCGAGGCTAGCTAGGTGAAAAGCCTGTTCGCCACAAGGCGCAGTCAGTACGAGCTCCCATCTTGTTCCTCATCTCACTACCCGTATAGACATGGATGTCAGCACAGCACCGTTGTCTTCCTTTGCAGATGATACCGATTCTGCATGACAGTGTCTTCCATATTGCAGACACTGCAAGGCTCCAGGCGGAACATCAACCAAATCTTCAGTTTGGGCTGCAGAAAACAAATGTATGAAGTTCAACGATGAGAATTTCAATTACTCCGATATGGTTAACATGAGGAATTAAATCTCATCGGAGTACAAAACAATTTATTTGGTCACAAATAGAGGCGAAAACACAACGTCAACAGCCTGGGAGTGATTATGTCGGAGGATCTCACCTTCAAGGACCATATAACATTGTAATCAATCGCATCTGCTAGAAAAATGAAACAGGATGGATAATGGGACCTTCAAAACTAGGGAGGGCCAAGCCATGATGACACTCTTTTCAGGTCCATTGTTCTATCAGGCTGGAATGTTGCTGCACTCTACAGCAACCTTTCAGGCAGGTGAAATTGCCGACTAGAAAATGTACAGAGAACTTTCACGGCGCCGCACTAACATGGAGATTAAAAAACCTCAATTACTGGGATGCGCTTGAGGTTTCCTAAACCTGTGATTCCGCTGGAACGCAGGAGGGGAGAGATAAATGATTATATACACATGGAAATCCTAGAGGGACTAGTACCGAACTTGCACACGAAAATCACTCACTACGAAAGCAAAAGACTTGGTCAGACGATGCACCATCCCCCATTGAAGCAGGGGTGTCACAGTAGCACGTTTAAGTGACATACAATAAGTGTCAGGAGGGCCCCGAGGACGTTCTAAACTGCCTCTCGAGCATACATAAGGGGGATTACCAACAGGAGCCCATGCCAGTCTTCAAGCTGGCACTGGACAAGCCCTAAAGTCGTTCCTGAGTCAGCCGGGCTGTGGCTCGTACGTTGGGTTGTCGTGCAGCCGCAGCAACCAGCCTGGTGTTGAGATCAGGCGCTGATCCACCAGGAGGCCCTGCGTCACAGACGTGGGGCTCGCGGGGGCGTTGCGACACCCGAACTCTCTCCAGGTAAATCTCCAGGATATCTATAACTATACAATAATGAAAGAGGCTCATTTTTTCTTACTTTTTATTTGTGCCTTTTTAGACAAAGGCTATTTTTATCTGTGCGTGTTGTCCCAGCATCGGTCAGCATATCCACACAACATTCTTAGATTCACTTTGTCTTGTTTTGTAGCCTTGCCTTATTTAAGAATTATGGAGTTTTTGTCCCTCTAGGTATTAAACTTAATGCAGACCAATATATGGGTATTTTAGACCAGTTCAGTATGAGGTAGGATGAATATTTCGTTGACTAATATTCCTTCTTAAAGTGGTTCACAGTTAACTATCTCTATTCTTATTAGTTGTGGTGAAACTTGTCATGATGCGAGTGATGGCGATCATGAGCGTCCCATCAAGATTCATATTGCTATTGATTTTGGGTGATTATGCGAATGAGTCACAATGTATTATCTCATTGTGATTCCCACTAGCTGCTAGTGTTGAGTTTGCTCCTGTGCACACACAGTGGAGATTCAATTATTAGATGGACCGTTCAGGTGGACCACTCTTGGGTGGTTGCATTGGGTGGTCAGGGAGGACCAGTTTGGTGTGGTTTGGTACATTGGGTGGTTGTAGGTGGACCACCTGGGCCTCTCGGTGGTTCAGGATGGAAGAATTTATTAGGGAAATTGTCGTGGATCATTAACTGTCAGCTTAACATTTACTTTAAATAATTTTTGTTAATAACAGTACTTCTTCTCTCTTGGTTTGGGTTGTGAGAGCGGTGGTGTGTGGACGTGATTTTGTGTGAGAGGACTATTTTTGCTGTGTTGTCGCGAGGATCGTCGCTCGCTAGGTGGAGCGTCTTGTCTGTGCGCAGCTCTCTGGACATACTTTCCTCACAATTTTACTTTGGATGATAATGTACACTTAACTAGACAGATTACATTGAAGGTAGAGTGACACTGGCGCGTTACTCACAATGTCAGTGTGGTGGGTGACGTGACCACAGACTCACTCTCCCAAGTGACCTCCATCCGGGTGGAAGTCACCTTGATGGCCTCTACCATAATGGGTTATGTCCTTCCTCGCAACTGCACAGGCTTAATCTTCTCAGGACACTACTTAAAGGTTAGTCCAGCTAGTTTTAGTTTAATATGTTTATTATGCACCAATACCCATCCTGTGGGCGGTAATCAAAAGATTACAGAGGTACATAATGGGTCCAGGGACTGGACTCCAAAGTTTTGATGGTGAGCAAGTTACGGAGGTAATTTAAACTCACAATTACAAGGTAATAAAACTCACAATTTACAAGTATGAACTAACAATTTACAGAGGGTATATGAACTCCAGGTAGGTTCTGGTCACAATATGACAAGTTACAAAGGTATTTACAGATTACGGGAGGTACGTAATGGGTCAAGGACTGGGCCCCAAAGTTTTGATAGCTGACACTAGGATACAAAGGTAATGAAACTCACTGAGTTAAAAGGTAATGAATCATGTAAGACATGGTTACTCTACGTTTATACATGGCTAGCAATCATGAAAACAATAATAGGTAATGAAAATTCACCCTTCCACACCCGGTCACAACTGTACTGAGTTATTGGTTGCAAATAATTGATTGTTGTGTCACACACACACACACACACACACAAACACACACACACACACACACCACACCACAACACACACACACACACACACACACACAAAACACACACATTTAGTGGGTGGTTCGTAGGAGATTATGATGTTTGGAGTTTAAAACACACTTGTTGGATGGTGGACAATTTATTAGAGTTTGACAGGGAAGAGCCCAAAATGCTGTGTTTGCCTGCGTAGACCTATGAGGGATCTGAGAAGGATCCCCAGGTGCGAAGGGCTCACTACAGCATCACGTGAAGTCACAATGCTAGTCACTGAGCTATTGATCAGGGGAGCTAAATTATACATGGTTAGATATCGGCAGTTGTTCACAATTACTAAACAAGTATACATATTAAGGGGATTCAGTAGATACTGAAAGCCCTACGGTGTATTAGTGTGTATGTCATCTCGAATAACAATACTATGATATAGTCTGAACAGGCAGGTGGGGGCTTCTCAGTTGTATCAGTTCCCAGTAGACAGTAGCCCAGTTACCAGTAGTATGACTCACTCACCAAACTGTCGCTGTGATCACGGACTGTTATTCATGTTGCTTGCGGACCATAACTATGTTTGAATGCCGCTCACCTTAGGACTCAATTTGTGAGGTCAGTCTTAAGATAGAGATCAGAGAGGCAGGGTAGGCTGGTGCTTCCCATTATATTCCTTAATAATTATACTAGAACATACAAACGTTTGTGTTATAACCAATCAATGTTATCAAACCTCGAATTCATGGACAGTTTGATTGACAGGGGCGTGGGCGTAGGATTTACCGGTATTTCAGATGTTAGAAGTTTGTTTGTGGGGTGGCCGACAGGCTCAGAGGTATGTCTGTCAGCCTTCAACCGCCGTTCCAGCTTACAAACTGTCATTGCAGCAGTCTTTTCAAATGCTTCCTGGCTTAGTTTGTGTGCTATTTGCTTCAACATCGAGGGGTTGACCCCGGATTTTGCAATTAAGCCAGCCAGTAAGTCAGAACTGTGGAAGTGAATGCACAGTCAGCCTGCCTCAGCCTATCATCCAGCCTGTCTCCAGTCATGCCCTGCTCTTTATGCTGTGTGCATCGCTACACGTCTTCCAGTCAGCCATTTTCGTGGGTTAAACCAGTCAGTCAACTACCAGCTCCTAACCCAGCTGCGAGAGAGAAGTAAGCCACGCAAGTTCATCTGAAGTATTGTCTCCTTTATTCTTTGTGCTCACCGTGGATGCTGGAAAGAGTGGTCCTTCACCATCCTGTGGGCCTTTATTGTGGCTTAGTTAAGCCATCTGGGGTGTTTCTTGTTGGAGTAGTGATGTGGCAGTGCATGCCTGTGGGCCAGGTTTGCCCACGCACCACCCGCCACCCACTCCCCATACCTCATCTACCCCTGGGGTTTTCACCCTTTGTATTCCAGGTCCTAGTTACTGTTTTTGGACTCACATAATTGGTCAAGAAGATTGTAGCTGTGCACCAACGATTAAAGCCAGTTATGTGAGTTCACCTAGAAAGCGCCATTTCTTCACACAGCAGTGTGAGTGTAGGAGGATTCTCACCCTCCCACAGGAACCATCTTTCCCTAATCACTTGTCACCGCCGTCTACCACTCCAGACTTTCAGTGATAAATTTTCCATTTAGAGATGTTTTGCCTTGCATTTAAAAACATTTGCATATGTGGAGACATTTAAGTTGAATTTTTGTGTAATCTAAGCCTTGTGTTTTCAAATGTGTTCAGGTTTCTTTGACTCATCATTATTTTTGCAGTATTTTTCAGTGTTATCATTCTTCTTTAATGTTTCATTTTTTGATTTTTTATCTGTGTTTTTTTTTAGTAGACTCACTGCCTTATTGTATAGTATTATTTTGTAGTGTTCAAGTGTTTCCTTTATATAATGGAGATTATTTGGTGTAGCTGTAGCAGGGAGGTAAATGATACATGTCGGACGGGATGGCTGTTACGTTATTTGCAAAAGTTCGTGGTGGGTACCAGTCTTTGTTGTGTTGTGCCCATGGCTGGGTAGGGCCGATGCCCACAAGTAGGAGAGAGGCTAGTGGCCTTCTGTCTTGCTGCTAGGTCGCTGTGTGTAGTGAGAGCATGTGCGGGACCAGCGTCCACAGACCTGGACAGAGCGCATAGAGGGAGCACTTGAGTGCCGTGAATATGAACTAAGCTGGCAGACAGTATAGGTGTCTGTGCAGATAGTACAGGCTTGTCTACATACACTCGGCACCTACCTCGACAAATACTGGTGGTAAAAAAAAAAACTCGGTCTCGCTCTCGTAGTGACAGGGCACAGAAACAAAATAAAAAATGTATATATACTATGGACATGGAAAAAAAAAAACTTATTACTGGGAGGGAAGAAAAAAAACATGTGGGGTATCGCTAAACATCGTGGTCATAGGCACTGAGTGTCAAAAAGGCATCACTGCTCGCCTTCCTGCATCTGGACAGATACTGCAAACCACAGGAGACTTTACTGGTGTTGAGCTATGACATAACAGGGTACAGTCTCTCTCTAGAAGGTGAAACAGTCATCTTAGGAGTCGCTGCAGGTTTCACTCAACATGGGCACGAAACATGCTGGTTGCCCTCGACTGAGGCGTTTTGACAAAAACTCGGCAACTGGGCAGTACTTCTGGCAGGGACTCAGGATGACACTACTCACTGGTACTGTCACTGGGCTGTTCACTGCAGCGAGTGGTGGAGCAAGTTGAGGAGCAGACGTCGTGGCCAGAGACGATTGGGCAAAACATCTTGGGAGTCGATAATATCTTACACCAGACTGTATGTGAGCGAGTAGCAGTCAAAGTGACATCTTCTTTGTGCATGTTGCTCACTGTGATGCTTGTGAGTTGAGGTGACACAGCACTGCGACAGGGCTAACTGAGGCTCCTTGGACGGAGTCATTTCTCTCGGCCGTTTGGACTTATTAGCAGAGGTTAGTTCTAAGCATCCCAGACTTGTTTTCTGACATATAATAGGCGACTTTTGGGGAAGGTCTTGGAAGGTGAAGACTGAAACAAATCTCAATGGGAATCATAGTAGAGGACAATTCTGCAGAATTATCTATGAGCGACGATGCATAAGAGCTTTTTGTACAAAGAGGCTTCAAAACGTTCAGAGGACATGAGTATTTTCAAGCTGTCAGATGCGCACGGCGTCACACCGGGTGACTTAACACAGTGGTGTAAACAGGGGTATGGCTCAGACCACACTGGACACACGGAAAAACCTTACACACACCCGTGGTACATGCGATACAACATGGCTTAACTAGCAAATGTATGCTCTTTCTTGTGCACAACTGACACTAAGCATTACCACTAAACCGTGAGAAACACTGATGAGAGGATATTACTTAACACACGGACATATATCTTATCCTCACTCTTCTCGACTATAACTAAAATAATTACTAGAAACACTCGATGTTGACTACATGTGATGTCAGACATGATGTTGTGAGGGTGATATCAACAGCACTGGGACATCACAAGACATCTTGAGGTGACATCAGGCAGGACATCGTGACGTCATGAAGTCAGGCTGCAGCATCAGAGTGACATCAATGTGATGTGAGCAGCAGACCAGCTGCATGAGGCCTGGGACATCTGGCCATGGCTAAATTTTATGTGGTTTGCAGATCCAGTGGCTCATCCACACCCCAGTGGCATCAGCGGATCCACGTGGCATCATGATCTATGTGGCCTGCTGATCAGACATGGTTGCCTGATCTACGTGGTTGCTGATCCACATGTATGCTGATTCTACGTGGCATGCTGATACACAGGATTGATGATCCACATGGCTTACTTGAATCCACGGGCTTCGAGTTGGCCACAGGCTCTCGATCACAGCACTGGCAATCAATTCACATGGGGAATAACAGCAGGAAAACACAGCAGAGGGAGTGTGTAATCCATAGTGTATGGTTGCCTGTCCAGTGGCCGAGGAGCGTGGGTGAGAGTATGACAAGGGAGGATCTGGTGACTTCCTCCTCTCAAACTACAACACGGCGAAATACTCACACTGGGGATGCAGAAATCACCACAAAAACTCACCTCTGGCTGCTGAAATAGCTGCTGCTGAGATGGAACAACTAAAAAGAACAGAGCATAAAAGTGATGTCCTGTATACACATGAATTGAGAAGATGATACAGCATGGGACGCCCTGTAGAGTGGGCGGGGGAAGAGTGTCACTGGATTGCCACTTACAATTATTGAAGACAATTCGGCAAATTTGGGCTGCCGATCTGCTGCTGTACTGTGTTATGGATGCTGAAACTCGTGCAGAAACAAACATCAGGATAACTCATTGAGTGTGGGATGCTTGTTGTATAGGGTGTATGAAGTGAAGATGACTTCACCTCTTACTTCCTCTTCCGGCAAACACAACTGCTGCCGACCACTGCTTCCCATTATAACTGAGTTTTATGTTTGGTGAGAAGCAGTGGTGTGGAGTCAATGATTAGATGTCTTCGGAGGGCATCTTCTAGCTTTGCCAATTGCGTGGTGGGTACACAGGCTTGTGTGTTGTTGTGCCATGGCCTGGGTAGGCTATGGCCCACTAGAAGGAGTGAAGTTAGTAGGCGTTCTGTCTTGCTGATAGGCCGCTGTAGTGAGTGGAGAGCGTTGTGGGCACCAGCATCCCCAGACCTGGGTAGGCCCAGATGGCAGCACTTGCGTTCCAGTGAAATTGAACTAAGCTGAAGGGACCGCATAGGCTTGTCTTGCAGGGACAGTACAGGATGTCTACACGTATTTATGTGCAGTAATTTTTATTTTCCTTACCACAGTCATTCAAATGAAACAGTGTTGAAGTAATTCATTATTTTTTATTTCTTGTGTCTTTCTGAATTGTATTCTCAAGTATTTGTATTATTGTAGTTGCATACAGTGCTATTAACCTAGTATACTTAAATTATCCATTTATTTCTAGGTGTACCTTTTTTTTTTTTTCGTATGTCAAGCAGTGTCTCATTTTCCTTGATATCTTTACGCAGAAGTGTTTGTACGCATTATTTTTGCGAGCAATTTTTGTAGGCATCAGGCACAGCAAGATTTTGTTGTAAGAACATAATTAAATTATGATTTAATCCTTGCTCTGTAGTGTGCCACGCCACTTGTAAGTGTTACACTTCCAGTTTTGTTTTTGTTTAATTTGTATTCATATTTTTCTTATTTCTTTGAACAAATTCAATTCTTAGTGATTAATTTTAATATTTATTTTTTTGTAAACTGTTTGCTTTTTCTCTGAGCTACAAATTGTTTTGCTTAAATTTTCAATTAAGAGTTCAAGTGTTTCTCAATCAGATTTTCTTCATATTTTTATTTTTATTATTTTAAACTAATTTTCCCAGTGTAACTTTATTGCTGCATTGAATTATTGCTGCACTATTTTGTTGCACTTGTTCTGCAGTGATTTATTTTCTTTTATGTTATTTTTCTCCTTATTATTCTCTGTTCATTATTGTTTTAGTGTCCCTGTTTTTCATTTTATTTTTATTTCCTGCATATTGTCTTTGTATTATATTTTAATTTTGCTTTATGCACTCTTAGAAAATATTTAAATTTCCCAGTTAGCTCTTGTTGCATACTATTTCGTGAGTTTTATTTTATTACTTTTAACATTGTTATTTACTCGGTTATGATTAGTTAATTTCTTTATTAACAAACGTTACAGAACAGCTCAGTAATATTTTTACTTGTAATTTCAATGTGTTTCTTTATCTTTCAAATTAGTCCTTACATTGAGTTGTTCCTTCCTCTTGCAGTGTATCTGAGACATTTTTTTTATTACTTCGGCAGAATTAGTATCTCTTTTATTTCAATTTTTGCATTTGTGTCATTATTATTTTTATTTTTGCATTATTTGTTTTGTGGCAACTTCTTTGCCATTATGTTCACATACCTTCAAGTGATACTTTATGTGAATGGCGACACTCAGACCCTCTCAGGCCTACTGCTGCTTCTTTCACTCTGTCCCTAATAGTTCGCATTATCGACTGACAGACGACCAGGAACTGAGACACTATAGTTTTATGCGTTGATTCGCCATGATGCATTTACCTTTATTCAAGATGGACATGTCATAGTCTTGAAGCATGTTCACTGCCATTCGTTCTAGTAGTGTTAATGCTCTATTGACGGTCTCCGTTCAGAGAAAGTCTTATCAGAACTTGCGAAAAGAAGCTCTTCATCGGTCCCCTGTGCCTTAGTTCACGTTGTTGATCTACCTTGATATGCGCACTTCAGATCCTTACTAAGTGGTCACAATATGTGGAAAAAATCTGATTCATTCTTTCCTGTGGTACCAGTTAAAAAACAGCTGATCCATATGTCATTCTTCGGGACTCGTGAATGCTACACCAATGACTAATGATTCATTGAGTGCAATTTTTGTTATGATTAGATAAACTTTTTTATAATCATTTTTCAATGCTGTCCATCCTAGCTTTTGTCCCTGATGAGGATAAACCATTCATCCAGCATCGTTTGTAAAATAGCAGCTTTTGGAGCAAATCCACAGAACTAATGCTGCCTGCTTCCATGTGTGCTTATGAGGCTAATCCATCCAACTGTGACAATGAAACCACCTTAACAGCCGTAAATCATGTACGTATCTTGTGCCCCAGGGTACTTTCCCGTGTATCAGAAATGTATCCAGTCTGCACACCTTTGTTTGCACCACAGGGACAAATCGTGGGTGGTCAACCATCGCAGCGATCACCAATGACCTGTGTACGCAGTCATTTTAAACCGTAATAGTATTCATAGTACATTCAGTAACCTAGTCAGCGAGACTTGTTTACAACTGAGAGTTTCCATTGCTTATTGCAATTAATTTCTGATAGTCACCGATAAGAGGATCGTACTGATGATTGAGTACCCAGTCAGATCTTCCTACTGTACTTATCATAGAATACATGGCCGGGACTCATCTGTGTGCAATGTGTCTTATAACTTCAGTACTCTAGATCTTTCCGTGGCCGTTTAACTGCACGAACCAGAGAAGGAAACAGACGTCATGGTCTCAGGACTAACCAAAACCAGGCTCCTTCTTCACAATTCAGAGGGAATATCGAGTGCCCTCAGTTCAAACGTCCCATTGTGACAGTAGGTGATAATTGAGTACACCAATCCCCGTTCACAATCCTTTGAAGCCTTAAGCAAGTTCGAGAATGACAGTATCACCTGATGAGTTGCTTCACACATCTCTGATGTAAATGTTTTGGGGATGGATGTGGAAAAAAATCTTTTTGATGACAATCCACCTTTTTGTTTGCAAATAACTTACCAATGCAACGATAGGCCCAGTAGTGCAAAGCATCGTCATAATGCAACCCGTTCATTTTGTTCATTGGGACTATCGGTTCACAAGTCAATATTATCAGGTGCTAGTTTGTTTAGGGATAAGCAGTTACGACATGTCCTTCTCAAGAACCGACTAAATGTTTCTGCCCTTAGTGGAGTATCTGGTTCTCACCTGAGTGTCCGAGGTCGGACTTCCCTCACCTTTTCTATCCAAGGTAGAGACTTTACTGCTTCTTTCTTTGTTGTAAGCCAGATTACTTTCTCTGGTGATCTTCTGCTGGATTTGCTTCCATTTAAATTTCCAATTCAATTCAATTCAAAGTTTATTCTCTATAAGGATTACAATGCTGATTTACAGAAATTTGGTTATTGTTTGGTTTACATGTAGTAAAATTGTGATTACAGAGTGTACCACTAGAACGCTTAGCATGGCTAGGCATTTCGGGCATACTTAGTTTTTATTCTTAATTGTAAAATAATTACAAATTATGAGGTAATTTTGGTTTCTTATGGCTAAGTAAACTAAATACTAGTTTGAGTTTAGAAATTTGTGAATGCTTTTGTTTTGGCACAGTATATAGTTTCAGTATTGGGTATCACAGGATTCATTTTTTAAAGACTGAGATTAATATTTCTGTTTATGGTAAAAATGAGTGAGCGATTTGTAAGTGTGAACCACCAGGTGGTATTCGTGTAGTTAGTTGACGGGGTGTATCAGGGAGATAAGATGTTTTCTAATGGTAGTTTTGAAGGTGATGAATGTGTCTGCAGTTCTAGAGTTCTCAGGTAGGGTATTCCAGATTTTAGGGCCTTTGACATACATTGATTTTTTGAAAAGGGTTTAGTCGGACACGAGGAATGTCTAGAGATGTTTGTGTCGGGTGTTATGCATGTGGGTTCTGTCACAACTATCAAGAAAGCGTTTTAGGTCAAGGTTGATATTAGAGTTTAAGGCTCTGTAGATATAGATTGCACAGTAGTAAGTGTGGATGTTTGAACTGGGAGTAAGTTTAGATTTTTGAAGAGTGGGGGGGTGTGCTGCCAGGGATGGGATTAGGTTTATTCTTACTGCAGCTTTTTTGGGTTTTATTGGCTTTAGGTGTGTTGCTGCAGTTGATCCCCAAGCACAAATAGCATAGGTGGTTAGGGAAATAAATAAGTGAGTGGTATAGTGTGAGAAGGGCATTTTGGGGCACGTAGTATCGTATCTTGGAGAGGATCCCAACCGTTTTGGATATTTTTTTGGGCTATATGCTGGATATGGGTGCTGAAATTCAGGTTGTTGTCAAGGTATAAGCCTAGGAATTTTCCCCATTATTTCTGGTAATTAGAGTGTTGTCAATCTTAATTGTTAATTTGTGCATCTCCTGCTCTGCTACCAAACATAATATAGTAAGTTTTGTCAGTGTTAAGCGTAAGTTTTTTGGGCTGTCATCCAATCGATATTTAATCAGCTCCTCATTCACAATGGTGTTGAGGGGTGGCAAGATTAGGGTGAGAGATGACATAAGTCGTGTCTTCAGCAAAGAAATGGGTTTCAGGTGTTGGGATACGTTTGGAAGGTCATTAAATGTATATGAGGAAGAGCAGGGGACCAAGGACACTTCCCTGCGGAACTCCAGTATCAAGTGGCAGTTTTGCTGATGCTGTGTCTTTAATGGTGACGTACTGATACCATTAGTAATGTAAGATTTGAAATAAGCAAGCGCTTTGGCCTTTTATACCGTAGTGGTCAAGTTTGTGGATAGGATTTGGGTTTACTGTGTCAAAAGCTTTTCTTAGGTCAAAAAAAAATTCCTAGTGGATATTCCTATTTTCCAATGCTGTGTAAAGCAGATCTAGCATTTTATGATTGCATCATTAGTGCTTTTATTTTTCCTTTAATCCAAACTGGCGGGGTTGAGTATGTTTTGAGCCGTTATAAATGAAATACGTCCTTGTACACGAGTTTCTCAAAGATTTTGGTAGCAATGGTAGGTTAGATTTTGGGCCTATAGTTTTTTAAGTCTGTAGGGTCACCACCTTTATGTATTGGTGTAACCCTTGCCATCTTGAGTAGTTTCGGGAAGGTGCTAGTCTCTATTGACTTGTTAAAAAGTAATGAATAGCATGCGAAAGGACATGGGCCGCTCGCTTGTACAGTAATGGTGGACATGAGATAGATTCCCGAGTTATTTTTAAGTGACTTTATGATCCCAATGACTTCTGTGGGCTCAGTTGGTGCAAGATAGAAGGAATTAGGGGAAAATTTCCATCTAGGTAGTCCCCGGGATGGGCATTTGGGATGTGGGATTTTTCTGGTGAGATTAGATCCTATGTTTGAGAAGAAGTCGTTTAAACTTGTTAGCTGTGTCAGTGGGATGTAGTGGTGTTTTTATTAGGTTTTGTTAGGACAATATTCTTGGTTTTTTCTCAGTTTGTGGGGCCCCTAGAATCTGAGAGAGTGTTTTCCAGGTCTTTTTATATCTCCTCTAGTGTCAGTGAATCTACTGGAGTAGTAAGTTGTTTGGCTTTTTTTTTTACTTTGGTGAGAGCTGATGAATAGTGTTTAAGAGTATCTTGTGTATTAAGCCCTGTCTATATTGCTTTTCATATTGGTGTTTCTTGTCTATGGATTTCAGAATGGTGCTGGTTACCATGGGCAACCAAGCCGTTTGTTTGTGATCTGTTTTGTTTTTATAGGACAATGTTTGTTGTATAGTCTAAGTAAATGTTAAGAAAGATGTCTGTCCAGTCATCAATACCATTGGGCCTTGGAGAATTCTGTAGGCCAATCAACAGTCTCTAGGTCAGCTGTGAACTTCCTTACTGAGGCCTCGTCATGGAGTCTAAATGAGACTTTGTTGTATTCAAGTGGTGGTTTACTAATGTTTGTCAGGAGGAAGGTAGGGTAGTGGTCTGTAGTGCTATCTGTGATTATCCCTGATTTAAGGGGGGCTAGTATATTGGTCCATATGTGGTCTATTATGGTTGCACTTGTCTCAGTGGGCCTGGTTGGTTTAGTTATTGTTGGTATGAGAAGTGTGTTCCATGAGAGACTTACTCATAGTGCTCGACCCTTATCGATGGCATGCCCAAATTGATGACTTGATCATACCATTTTGGGGCTACCAGCTTGGATCCAAAATCTGCCATACTGCCGCAGAATACAAGTTTGGATTAAGTCCTTACAAGCCAGTGCATTTTCCAGTAGCATACCCAGGTGGTCAGGCACTTGTGATTCTGTCACTCCTGTCTGTGTTCCACCTGCAATTTCAGGCTTGCAAAATAGTGTCCAGTTACCTCAAGTGTCTGAGGATTGCTCTGACTACCTTGAGTGCTGAGCCTATCCTTTCAATGTTGCTAGTTCAAGTAGTAGTTTCTCCACAGGGGATGCCTTGTCAGAAAATGATTACTTGCAACTAGTAATGCCATTCTTTTTGATGTCACATGCCATCTGCAGAAAGACGTTTCTTGTCGCGGGCTAGTGCCCCCACCCGAGTGCCTGTTGTTGTTTTCCCGATGGTGATAACGTCTAGTTGACAGTGATTCCCTGCAAAGTAAAGGATTATTTGTTGAGCCATCCTTACATGTTGTAAAGAGATAGTAAAAAAACCCTTTCTTCCTAGCTAACACTTCTGGTTGCAGTGTTCGTCTCAGAGCAAATAGCAATCTTTTTTGACCTTGTTCACTATCCATACCCTGTTCAGGTAGAGGATGATTTCACCTGACCAGTGGGTCGGTGCATTTCTAAACCCGGGGGGACCTCATCCACTTCACTGGATCAATCCCTTCCACCAGTTGAGGAGAAAGACTTAGCTCCCACTGACTTCCCAGACCAAGCTCAAGCGTTTGTTGACTGTTGAACAAATATTGTGAAGCCATTGCCTTTCCAGGTGAGAAAATGGTATAACAAACTTATTATCCCATCGCATCCCACTTGACCTGGTACTAGCCTATCTGTATACCTGCATACAGAATGCCTCATTCACAAGTTGCTGTTGCAGAAGAATTGATCAATCAAATGCTTGATGATGGAGTTATTGCACCCTTGATGCTAGTACCTAAGAAGGATGGTACTTGGCGCCCAGTGATTGACTTTAGGAAGTTAAATGCAAAAACTATTCCAGATCGCTTCCCACTTCCTGTACTTGGTGATTTTTTTACGTAACATTGGAGATAACAGTTTTTTTCAATCCTGGACTTGTTACAAGGGTTTTGGCAAGTCCCCCTTCGTGAGACAGCGAGAGCAAACCGCATTCTCCACTCCTACAGTCATTATCACTTCCTCCATATGGGCCCTTTTGGATTACGACCCTCCCCTATCACTTCTCAAGGCTCATGACTAATATCTTTAGAGGTCTCACGGGTTTAATGCACTTAGGTGTATTTAGATGACGTAATCATCATGTCTAAAGACGTGGATACACATTTGAAAAGACATAAAGTAGTACTTGGTAAGCTTGAAGAACCCAAATTTAAAATCAAACTGTCTAAATGTCAATTTTTCAGATCAAATTTAAGTTTCATGGTCACGTAGTCACTCCTAGAGGGTTATGACGGACCAAAGTAAAGTAACTGCAGTACAAAATTTTTTTCGCCCCCAAAACTGCTGTTGCCATAAGATCCTTTTGGGGCTTAGCAGGTTTTTATAGATCTTTCATTGCAAATTTTTCTTCCATAGCTGCTCCTCTGAGTTACTTAAGAAAGATACTCCTTTCATTTGGACCTTCCATCAAGAAAGAGCATTCCAAACTAAAGAAAAGCTAACATCTGATCCAATTTTTGAAATTTCCAGATTTTTCTAAGCCTTCTATCTGACGACTGATGCTAGTTCTATTGGCATAGGTGCCGACTAGCTCAGAAGACTGATGGCAAGTACAACACATTTTGCATTTGCTACCCGGCCCTTTATGAAGGATGAACATAATTATACAAAAAAATGAGCAAGAAGCTTTAGCAAAAGTATGGTCTTTAAAGCACTTCCAAGATATTATTTATCAGTACCCTGTTATGTCTTGACAGACCAATGCTCCACTGATACTTTTTTTTCCCGGACAAACAACTTACTGGAAGGTTAGCCAGATGGACCTTGACTGTCCAAAAGTTTTTAAACATACCTTTGAAGACTTTCCAGCAAGTCAAAATGTAGTCGCAGATGCTTTATAGTAAAAATGTTAGTATAGTAACTGCAGACCCTCCATTTACTGCTGAGGATGTAAAGAATGCTCAACAACAGATCCCATGTGATTTGGTGTGATTCGATTTTCCCGCTCCAGGAAGATCTTTTTCTGACTGTGAAACCACCAGCACCAATCAGTGACTTTGTCAGAAACCCCAAAAATTACTGTAATCAAACAGCCGAGTTGGGTTTCTCCTAGCAGAAGATATACCAGTTAGTAATTCCACAGTCACTAGTGAATGTAGCCTTACAGGTAGTTTACGATGTACCAGGTGTTGCGCACCCTGGTATGGATCGTTCAGTAAAACAAAACCAGATTGAAATACTTTTTTGGGCCTTTTATGACAACTGATATTTCTGAGTATGTTAAGAAAAGTAGTATCGCATGCAACATAAAGGTAATGCTAATGGTCCTAATCCAATTCAAGTATATCCAACAACTAGCGAACCATGGGAGAGTTGTGCTAGATCTGTTAAGTAATTTTTAAATGTTCCCTCCAGGGCAACAAACATCTGTGTTTATGGTAGACCATTTCACCAGATATTGTGAGTTAGTTTTCCCGTTGCAGATAAGACTGCCGAGACAGTAGATAAAGGGTTAAGAACGCATTATCAGCAGGCCCTACCACCTCTAAAGTCCCTAGTAACAGATAATGGAGGTGAATTCTGTAATGAGATTCTTGAAAATTTGTGTATCTTGTACAAGATTTCTAAACCCAAACCATTGTTCCTCATCATCCTGCCACAATGGGTTAGTAGAACAAACCAAAAAGAAAGTACTGATGTCTTGAGAGCCACTATCAACCCCAATAGTGAAACTTGGGATGAAGTTATACCTGATGATCAGTGTGCCATAAATTCTGCTTACAATGTTTCCATAGGTGAAAACTCCACATTATGCATTGTACGGTGTAAATAAACAGTTGCCTCATGATTGTTGAATTAGACACATGTGCAACTCTTGGGTATCTTTATTGAGGAAACGTTTCGCCACACAGTGGCTTCATCAGTCCATACAAAGGAGAAACTTGAAGAACAGGAGGAGAATGAGGTAATCAGTCCCTCAGCCTTGAGTCGATGTGGTCAGTCCATCAATCTTGAGTAGGAATATGCATAAGAGCGGAGAAGCAGCTTATAAACCGTAGACAGGAGAGGTGCAGCAGTCGTAGGTGGTGTCACATTTGTCAAATGTGGAAGTAGGTCGTGCCCAAGGGTTAGGCAAGTGAAGAATTCCCAAGTATTAAGATCCCAAGAATGTACAGCATAGGGCCGTAGACGTGGCTTATATAGTGTAGTGAGGTGAGGTGAAGCAGGCAGAGGCGGGGTCATAGTGGTACCATCCACTAGTCGAAGTAGGTCTTCGTCCAAAGGTTGAACAAGTGTTGAAGAATTCTTTGTAACAAGATCCCATGATGCTGCAGTATCTGACAGTTGTGATGAATGGTTTGAAAAACCGACAAGTTGAAGATTGAGACACTTATGCAGCATATGGGAATCTTTATTTAGGAAACGTTTCGCCACACAGTGGCTTCATCATCCTTCCTCTTTGTATTGGACTGATGAAGCCACTGTGTGGCGAAACGTTTCCTAAATAAAGATTCCCATATGCTGCATAAGTGTCTCAATCTTCAACTTGTCGGTTTTTCAAACCATTCATCACAACTGTCAGACACTGCAGCATCATGGGATCTTGTTACAAAGAATTCTTCAACACTTGTTCAACCTTTGGACGAAGACCTACTTCGACTAGTGGATGGTACCACTATGACCCCGCCTCCGCCTGCTTCACCTCACCTCACTACAGTATATATGCCACGTCTACGGCCCTATGCTGTACATTCTGCAAGATTGATGGACTGAACACATCGACTCCAGGTTGAGGGACTGATTGCCTCATACTCCTCCTCTCCTTACGCCTTCCTCTTTGTATTGGACTGATGAAGCCACTGTGTGGCGAAACGTTTCCTAAATAAAGATTCCCATATGCTGCATAAGTGTCTCAATCTTCATTGAGGATGTTTTGTTGAAATCAGTCAGCATAACTCTCGAACCCACTTTAACTTTTGTCGGCTTAGCACGGCTATTAGTTACTCTAGTAAATTCTGTTGTTGATTTATGAAGTGTTTCACGGATTCTTCTAAAAAACACTTTGAGCTATGCTGGTACGAGTTGTTATGAAATCATCAGGATTATAATTGGGTTTCAGAGTGGAATATAACAACTCATAAGGTAAATGCTTGTCTACACCGTACAATGCATAATGTGGAGTGTCACCTATGGAAGCATTGTAAGCAGAATTTATGGCACATTGAACATCTGGTATAACTTCATCTCAGGTTTCACTATTGGGGTTGATAGTGGCTCTCAAAACATCTAGTACTTCTTATTTGTACGTTCTGGAAAACCATTGCTCGCAGGATGATGGGGAACAATGGTTGACTTAGAGATTTTGTACAAGGTACACAAACTTTCAGGAATCTCATTACAGAATTCACCTCCATTATTTGTTACTAAGGAATTAGGGGTGGTATGCCTGCAGATAATGTATTCTTTAAATGCTTTAGCTACTGTCTTGGCAGTCTTATCTGCAATAGGAACTAATCACAA
>NC_069409.1:16919816-16939670 GCF_026875155.1 Cherax quadricarinatus
GTATCGTGCTTGGGGGATGGCAGTCTTATAAAGACTTAAAAAATAGTCAACCTTCAAGCTACCCCGTGGCCTGATGGTTAAACCTCTCGCTTCACAAGGCGAGGGTATAGGTTCGATTCCAGGCGATGGTAGAAAAATTATGCGTGTTTCTTTACACCGGTTGTCTATGTTCCCCATCAGTAAAATGGTACCGAAGTTAGTCGCACCCGGGGGATAAAACTGACCAAATTTGCCCAAATGCTCGCATAATATGGCTTTCAACTAGTTGTCACTGATGTAGCTAGGAATGTAGAAATAAAGATATTACATTATTTTTATTATAAGGCACCAGGCACTGGCATATGTGGCACCCCTGGGGTCATATTCTCTTTTCCTCTCTTCCCACATTCTAACAAAAATGCTCACTCTGATCGGGTTTGCTTGCATTTCATCCTCTTACCTGCATCACTGAAAGTTTCTGGTGTTGATTGCAACACCAAAGGCTTAGACCTACCTCTCGATTCCCACTGTGGTTGTTTTGTATATAATATATATTATTATATATATATAAATATATATATATATATTATATAATAAAAATATATAAATATTATATAATAAATAAATAATATTAATAAAATTTTTTAAATAAAATATATATATAATATATATATATTATTATATATAATGTGGGCCCGAATAGGCAAACTTGCGATTTTGGCTTAAATAGCAAAGCTTCACTGCCATTAGGACAAGTGAAAATTTGTGTATGCAAAAATTTCCCCAAAAACATTCGACCTAAAAAAAAAAATTCACTGTGTTTGTTTAGTATTAAATTATTGAAACAAATCAAAATATATTAGTTTGTTTTTGGGTAAAAAATTGCTCTTGTTTAAAAGGTTAGGTAAGTTTTCTAAGTCATTTTGGTGCAAATATATTAGATTTTTATATCAATATTAATGAATAAAAATTTATCTTTAAAGTATAAGAGAAAATTTTAGATAGGACTTTTTGTTTAAATGAGTTTTTGCTATTTGCACCAGTTTTTACATATTCGGCAACGACATATACTATATATATAATATCTTTATATATATATATATTATATATATTTTATTCTATATATTTATAGAGGGGCACCACCTTATGGTGTTAAATTGTGGGACCCACAGCCTCGGAGAAGTGGTTTAAAGGCTTTCAAGGAGAATATTGGAGTTTTCCTGCAAGCCGTTTGAATATTCCACTATCCCCTACCTCCCTATCTTTTTAATATATAATATTTTTTTTACCAAGAGGAATATTTTATTACCATTTATGGTACAGAAGATTTAAGAGATTACATTGTTGATATTAAAGAGTGGCATATACGGTACATGGTTGTTTTACGCGTGTATCACTGATTAAAGGCGAAAATCTCATCCAGCTCCTCAGAGCTGGGGCGTGTGGCCCAAAATAATACAGCAGGCCATTACCCTTTGAACAGGCCGCACTGAGTCGCTGGAACAGAAAAACTGCTGCCCTGGGATTCCCTTAGTTACCCGATGAGTCTTTTCCAGCTCATTAAGGGAATTAGATGCACTCTTTCCCATGAGCAAGGGTCTCTGAGCCTATGGGAAATAAACTTATAATGATGGGCAAGTTTCTCCATATTTTTCTAGACTTTTGCTACTCCTGAAGTGGCAGCTGCCCCTCCTTCATCCTGTGTATAGGAGATAGGTATCAGCCAATGTAGGATGCACATGTATAGTCCCTGTAAACGGCTTCCATCTGGTCCAGGCTTTGAAGGGTGATACCATCTGGACTCTTCTGATGCCTTCATATATGCCATAGTTGGGGTGGCTCCCTACTGGCTGCGGCATCCAGCTGCTTGCGAGGGGCTCCTCGAGATAATGTTATTAACCTCCTATGTCTTGCAATCTTTCCCTCGGATCTTACGGCACACAAGCCAGGTACCGAATCGGTCTGCTGCTTTCACTGCCACAATACACTGGTGTTCGGCGAGAATAGGGGCGGCAAGTCGAATCGAAGGGCAACACCGAATGTCGGGTGGTCTGTGTGTCGAGGTGTGTGCAAAGGCTGGAGTTGAGAACAGCACAGACAGAAAGTCCCCTGCATGTGGGGATCCACTGCAAGGAAGGAGGGCTGTATCCTTCCCCCTGACAACTATGAGCACTTGTTGAGGCTATATTTTTCCACTATTGGACCATCCAGTGCGATTGTTTGTAGTTGTTGGGGGGAGCAGGGTCTGGTTTCAGAGCCCGTTAGATTATCCCTGTTCATTGCTCCGTCAATGTTTTTTGGTCCTGGACTCCAATCTTGTCCCTAAGATGTTTGGAGAATCGCTGCTACAAGCTCTCTGGAGGATGCAATACACGAGGACAGAAAAGCATGGTAACGCATCTGTGAATGACTTGAGGACACCAATGCCTACTCGTCTGACTGGAAGTGTTAGCGTGGTTCCAATGCCCGTCGTCTTGGTAAGGTTATGTACTTTCGTAAAAATCTGCCTCAGAATACTGTATATTCGTCAGTATAGGGTTATCATTTGACGGTGGCACTGCTTAGGAAATATGTCAACCTGGGCTGACTCAAGCACTTTGTGAGAAGGTCAAGGCTCGTGGGTGTCCAGATTGCCTATTCGTTGTTCCATTCTCATTAACTTCTTTCCAATTTCTTCTGAGAATTGTGTCAATGCATTGCTTCCCAGAGGTTCTCATAAGCAAGGACTCTGTAGGGGGCAATGACATGCTGCTCCTGGTAGTTTTGATCTCACTGCATGGATCACTTGTTGACTGATGAGAATGATTTCACATTTGGATGGATTCAGGACGAGACCCTATTTCCTGTCCCCGTGTTCATTACCTGTGTTAGGTCATGTAGGAGGGACTCATTTGTACCTGCTAGTGTGCATCATATAGGAACCAGATGTTTTGCTCGCTGGTCAGTTGACTGTTGTTTTCCTAACTGCTATACAGAAGAGAAGATGGTGCAAAGAGGATCTCCCTTGTTGGAATCCTCAGATGATATGATTTCATGCTCTCCAAAGAGTAGCATTGCTTCCTTGCTATTCCCAGCTGAAAAAAAGGGTAGAGACCAGGGAAATGTTCTTGTACTGCTGCTTATACCACGTCTCTTTTCAGGAGATTTGAACGCATTCTTGAAATTCTAATTTTACCACTGCATTGTCCTCTGGCAGGTTGTTTGATATACGCCCTTGTTGCATGAACGCTGCTTCACTTCCTTGAGAGACAAGCCAAGCTGGGTTTGGTTGAAGCTTTCATTGGGCTGCCTGAGCACGAATTACTTCGGACAGCAGCTTTGATGCGAGGCGGCGTTACTTATTGCCTACTGCAATTGGCCGGAATTCCTCCATCCTTCTTTTTTTTAGTGCACAAAGTGTATGCACCAAAAAAGAAAGGTTCTATTTTCACTCAGGAATTCTGACAGGCCAAGGAATGTTTGACGAACCTTGTTGATCGCTGAAAGCAGTGTCTCGCAGTTTCCCCAATAACATGGATTAAACTTTCTTTATATGTTGTGGGCCTTATTCAGTGTAACCCCCAGCAGAGCAGATGGGTAACGACATTTTTTGCTGTCGTAAATGGTCGGAGTCTTCCTACAATCAATGGTTCCCATTGTGGGGTCAGAGGTGTTGGATCTTTTGGTGCCACTCGGTTTCTCTGGGCTGGGTGCTTTCCTCTCAGTGTTCAGCCGTTGTCTGCATCCCTGAGGGGCACTGTATCTTCACTGGTAATAATTCTGATTTCACCCTGTGTTTGCACTCTTCTATTTTCTTGCTTCACCTGGATCTCTGACTTTTTCACTGTCAGTAGGAGTGAAGGGGGGGTTCTGCCTCCCTCCCCTTTTTTGTGTCTGACTGGGAAGGCGAATGGTTAATCAACTTAGGAAAAATCTCTTAAGGATTTAATTATCTTGAGGCTTGCCTCGTTTCCCTTCTTTCCGGCACAGCCTAAGCAGACATTGCCAAAAAGTAGCAAAGTTGTGGCCATGCCTTGATGGTTGGTGGAGCATTTAGATAGTGGAACCATCGTTTATTTTTTTAAGGAGGGTCTGTAAGTTTCCCAGCTGAGTGTGGTACGGGTGCTGGCTGCTTTGGGAATATGTGTGAGTGTCCTCTTACTGTTGCTTTAATTGCTTCCAGAGAGATTGTCTTGATGAGATGAAATCTGTTGGAGTGGGTTTCAGGTGCTGAGGTGGCTCTGGATCATCACTTTCACAGGCGGACATCAGTATACCAGGGCAACTACCGTGTTTGCGGAGGGAAACAAAATAGAGTTGAGACAACGAAGCTGTAAGTGACCGACACTTGCCTCTACTAGTATTGCCAGCCGTGCCATTCCCTGGCTGCTTGCTTCCTCCTGGTGGCATCATCTGCTAGAGCCAGTGGCAGACTAAGCGTCGAGCGAGACATCATACAACTATGACTTCAGTCACGAGACATATATATATATATATTTATATATATATAACTATATATATATATATATATATTATATAAATATTTATATATATATATACAATATATTTTGTATGTATGCGTGCGAATAGGCAGAAACTTGCAATGTGGCTTAATAGACGCTCATATTTGCCTAATAGGACAAGTCTAACAATTTGAGTATTGCATAATTTCGCCAAAATTATTCTGACCTAACGAAATAAACTATATTTCACTGTGTTTGGTTAGTATTAAAAATTATTGTAATAACAAATCTATAATATATTTAGTTGGGTTAGGTCTAAAATAAATGGCTCTTTTTATAAATAAGGGTTATGCAAGTTTTCTAAGGATTCTTTGGTGCAAAAATTAATATGTTGTTTTTACATTAAACATTAATGGAAACAATATATCTTTAAACGTATTAAAGAGAAGGGAAAATTTCTGAAAAGGACTTAATTTTAAATGAGTTCTTGCTAATTTGACCCGTTTTACATATTCGGCACGACACCACACACACACACACACACACAACCACACACACACACACAACAACACACACACCACACATACACACACACACCATATATATATATATATTTATTATATATATATATATATGTATCATATTTAATATTATATATGATATATATTGGCAAAACAACGCATGTGAAAGAATAGAGAATGTTCCAAGACGCTTTCGTGACTATCACATTGGTTCCTTGTTAATGTGGAGTAGTCACGAAAGGCTTGGTACTTCTCTTTTCTTTCACAGGTGGTTGTTTTGATATTCTAAATTCACTGTTACTGTGATCTTATTGGCATATATATATATATTATATTTTTATATATACTATATATCTATATTATAATTATAATTATATATAATATATATATATATATATTTATATGTGTGTGTGTGGTGTGTGTGCGGCGCGTGTGTGTTTTGTGTAGTGTGTGTGCGCGCGTGTTTGTAGTGCGGGCGCTGTGTGTTGTGCGACGTGTGTGTGCGCTGGCGTAGTGTGTGTGCAGAAAAATAAGAGGGGCCCAAAGCAGTGGGGGAGGAAATCAGTGTTATCAGCATTGAAGATACAGTTGCTACCAGGATACAGGCACTGCTGAGCACTTTTATATATATATATATATATATATAATATATATATATACTATATATAAATAATTTTTATATATATTTTATATATATATATATATATTATTATTATTATTTTATTATATGATAGGCAATGTTTTAAGTCTGAGCAGTGGTAAAATGTCTACAGTGTCGTGACAGTGATCCTGGGGGGATATATTAGCGTTTTAGGCTGCCCCGAAATGCTTGCATAACCCAGGAGGCTTTCTTTAAAGCATGCCAGTAATATCAATTAATTTGAATACGTTGTATCAATGTACTTTTGAACAACGATTATTATTATTATTATTATTATTTATTTATTTTATTATTTTATTATTATCGTTTTCTGAGCATCATGTACAGTTTTAAGTATCGTTAGTGGTATTGTAGATTACAGTGCCTCATGTAACCTTAGTTCCTTAGTGCAACATTGGTTCTGTGTCTTACGCGATCGCCAGCCCTACATAGGAGGCTTTATAAATTATATACTGCACTTCTGTCCTGGCTGTTTGGTCTCGTACATTGTGCTTCTGTTGATGGTACTGGAGGGTGGCAAAAAACTTTGTACCAGTTTCGGAGAGCTTTTGTGTAACGATTCCACTGTTTCTTCCATGCGAAAGATGACCGTCTGTCACAGTTGTCGGTTCTTGCAATTAGAAGATTCCTTCGTTCGGTATTATTTTTTTGGCAGCGTGGATGAGATGGTGAAATAAAACCCGGTGTTGTGATGGAAGGGTCTGATGGTATTGCATGCATCACTTTTAAGAATATAGAGATGCAATTCTATACGAGTTTAAGAAGAATCTAGTAACTTACCCGTAATTCGTTTTCCTCTCATGATGAGAATAATGTGTCCAAGATCATACAATGCTTAAGGGATATTGGAGGTGTACCGTTTCATTAAAATTAAACGGAGGAAGAGTTTCAAGTTTCTTAAATCAAAACACACGGTCTACAGCATCTAAACTTCACTTCACCAGTATTACGAACATAGGTAAGTATGGCCTGTGTGACCTGGTTGTAAAGGGGAAGTGGGGCAAAACAAAACTCAAGAGTAGACTATTAGTATCATTTGCCTTTCCAGATGGTATATTCAAGGCAGGCACACTATGTACAATATTACAAAAGAATAGTAAATGAACTCCACGGTGACAAATGGCAAAGCAGAGCCAGAGAGTGTGCAACGTACTCAACCAGCTGCTAGGCAGGATTGCCAATGCTTACCGCAATGTGAACTAACGTTGCTTCAGCTTTGGCAGGCTTTGCCTGTGTTTGGTCAATGAACCTAGGTAATGATGTAACGAACAGAGTTTACCTATCGATCGTTAATTCATTAGCACCCTGTTGATATGTTGGGAGGCTAGCCTATATGGGAGTGTAAACTTACGCGAATAAAATTTGTAACATACTCTTTGCATGCCACAAACCCGCATCAAGACCACCCCTTCACCAGCATAGAGGCACCTTTCTTTGCATCCAAGTCTCACTTCACCAGCATCCAGGCACCCTTCACAGCATCAAGGGCACCTTTCACCAGGCACCAAGGCTCCGTTCACCAGCACCAAGGCACCCTTCACCAGCACCAAGACACCCTTCACCAGCACCAAGGCACCCTTAACCAGCACCAATGCACCCTTCACCAGATCAAGGCACCCTTCACCAGGCATCAAGGGCACCTGTCACCAGCATCCAAGGACCTTCACCAGCATCAAGCGCCACCCTTACCAGCATCAAGGCACCCTTCACCAGCATCAAGGCACCCTTCACCTGTCTCCAAGGCACCCTTCACCAGCATCCAAGGCCCTTCACAGCACCAGGCACCTTCCCAGTTCAAGGCACCCTTCACCAGCATTCAAGGCACCCTTCACCTGCATCAAGGCACCATCATAGGTCGAATAACACTTGAAGCTCGGAATGAAATTTGATATTAATTGTACTCAAGTAACTCAGGCGTCCCTACCGCGTATATAAGGATAAAGGAATTAGAATCGGAAGTTCGGTTCTTATTGAGTTTATTCGTGAGCACAGATGGTACATTGCCTTTGTGTATGTCCACCTCTCACCCAGCTGTATGGTTATACGCTATGGCTTATCGAAATCTCAAACGTTTTCTTCGGTTTTATGGGGTATTGAGGGGTGTGACAGCGCATTATTCCTGGTCACGAGTCCATCTGCACTAAGCTAGAATGCATCATTTGTGTCATTTTGATATTTCGTTTGTATTGGTAGCAGCACTGGAAGTCTGTGGCATCATTACACTGGGTCGTTGTTGTGTGATGTGTGTGTGTTGGCACCAAGCTGGGGTCAACCAGTAACCCGGTTTAACTTTACCTTCGGGTTTTAACTCTTTTATATGATCATTTCCTTCGTTCCCTTGAAGAGGTGAGGGTTCTTGATGAGGAGGATCTGGAGGTTACCTGCCATTGGATCGAATCTTGGGAATGTCTTTCGTTCTCCAGGCGTTCCTTAACCACACGGATGTAGTGCTTCCTAATGAAACAACGTGTTCATTTATGTCATAAGGAACATGTGAGCTCGGCATACCACTGACCACGGTGGAATACCACTTGACCACGCTGGGAATACCACTGACACGGTGGAATACTAACACTGACCTCGAGGATGGAATACATGACCACGGCTGGAATGCCACATGAGCCGGCTCTCATGATATAGTGAACAAACTTCGCTTCCATTTTACTGCTGAATTTTCCAGATTTACTGTGTACTTGTGTTGTTCTCAAACATCTTTACACCATACATACGTACGTAATACGTACGTACATACATTTCATACATACATTACCACCGACGACAACTGTTCATTGTGGTGACTCACGAGTGCAAACTTAGCCACCGGTGATGACTTGTTGTTCAGTGTTCCCTGCCTCACCACACCTCACGGATAGGGGATTCCCCCCCACAATTTGCATTACATGACGTCAGAGGAGAGTGGATTGATCAATGTAGGCGGCGGAGGTATAACACCTACCCACGCACGCGCGCGCGCACACGAACACACGCGCATGCGCAACACACACACACTACACACACACCACAATCACACACAACACACACACACACACGGGTAATAGATCTGAGTGAAGGATTAGAAGGGGCTGGAGGGTTGCACTGCTAATTAAAACGGTGGGGTCGATCTTGAAATGGAAAGGACTGGTCGAGATATAAGAAAGGGACTAATAGTCGGTACAGTTCAGTCATGGGAACAAGGTAGATCGTCATTTCAGTGAAATGTATAACCCACCCAGCACCTGCAGGAGAGCCAAGAAATCAAGGTGCAACAGTGCAATGGTGGACACACTAGTTGAGGTAGGCAAGAAAGGGTCACCGAGCAGAGCGAAGTTACTGCTTATGGGGCGACTTCCATCACAGGGAAATTGATTTTGGAAAACTGGAGGTCCCGAAAACATTGGAAAGAGCCAAGATGATGGATATGTACTGGAAACCTCATGCTCAAATGTTGCGGACACTACCAGAGAGAGAGGGGAGGATTGATAAGCAAGGACATGGACTTGTGTTCACCCTGAGTGCTCAGACACTGAGGACATCACATATGAAAGCCCCTTGGAGCTAGCTCAGTGGTTTGAGCTTGACTAATCGTAGAACTACAAGTAGAGAGGGTAACACGATTAGAAATGGAAAAGCCAAAACTATAAAAGAGGAGACTACAACAGGTATGAGGACCTTCCTGCAGGAGGTTGAGGGAAAGAGAGTTGGTAGGAAATCAGTAAACGAAATGGATAACATTAATTAACAAAAATGCAAGGAGGACAGAGGAAAGGTTTGTTCCAAGGGTAACAGAAAATAATGGGAAGAACAGAACGAGCCTTTGGTTACCGAAGGTGTAGGAGGCAAAAAAAACTAAGTGTGCTAGAGAATGGAAAAAAATTTACAGAAGGCAAGAAAATCGGGAAATAAAGTGATTAGTCGATTGAGCCAGAAGAAACAGTATGCAAAGATGAGGGGAGGCCCTGCGGCAGTACAAAAAACGATTATAGACATCGAAGTCAAGTCTGACCCGAAACTGCTTTAAAGCACACATCAGGAGGAAAGACAACAGTCAAGGTCAGGTAAATCAGGCTGTCTGAAAGAAAGAAGGGTGAGGAGCTCAGAGAAAAATGACCAGAAGTATGTGAGGAGTCTAATATGAGATTTAGGAAGTATTTACGGTAGAGGCTGAAGAGACACTGGGAAGACATAACAGTGGGGTCACCAGGAAAGGACGTATACCATCAAGTGTTGGATGAAAAAACACACTCAACTGAGGAGGAGGTGAGATGCGCTAAGTGACATTGATACTCAACAGGTGGTGGGTCTAGGACACATCTCTCCTTGGGTTCCTTTGAGAAGGAGCTGAAATGCTCTGTGTGCGCTAACCACAATCTTCAACACATCTCGAAAAACTTAGGAGCAACTACATGAGGTATGGAAGCGCGCATATGTAGTCCCCATTTTTTAGAAGACAGAACGAGGCCATAACTATTGGACCAGGGTTCAAGAGTGTATTAGTATGCAGTATGGAGAAGTTATTAGGAGGTGAGTGGAGGGCACCTGGAAACAGAACAAGAACTATAACGACACCCAGCACGGATTTCATGGAAGGCAAATTCTGTGTCACAAACCTTCTGAAGTTTTAGTTGACAAAATAAGAGTAAGACACAAGATAGAGGGTTCGATTGATTGCATTTTTCTGACTCAAGGAGGCTTTAGCCACAGACCTCACAAGAGTTAGTGCCGGATGCTGGTGGATCAGGGGTGATAAATTAGACTATGTGCAACCTCTTGGGTCTCTTTATTGAGGAACGTTTCGCACCACTTTGGCTTATCAGTTCCATAATAGAGAGAAAAACTTGAAAGAACGGGGGGAGAAATTAGGTAATCAGTTCCCTCAACGACTCATGGACTATGGTTGAGGGAGGAGTTTGACGTGATTACTCTCATTCTCCTCCTGTTCTTCAATTGTCTCCTTTGTATGGACTAATGAAGCCACTGTGTGGCGAAACGTTTCCTCAATAAAGATACCAGGAGTTGCAAATGTGTCTAATTTATCAAAGTGTCGGTTCTCTTGAAACCATTCACCTACAGGATCCAGGATGATTTAAACAGGGAGGGCACTGCAGTGGATCAGAGAATACCTGGACGGAGGCAACAACGAGTCATGTGTACCATGTTGAGTATCATAGTGGGGCCTGTGACGAGTGGGGTACCAGAGGGCGGTCGTCTAGGACCGTGTATTTTTGGTATATGTGAAGACATGGATGGGATTGATCAAATGATAGTTAATGAGAATTAATCAGATCGAAGGATCAGGCAGGCTACAGAGAGACCTGGACCAGGCCTGGACACGTGGGCAGCAACTGGTTTTCGATTTCAACTCTGCCAGATGCAGTATGAAGATTTTCGGGGGAAGGGGCAAAGAAGACCGCAGAGTATAGGCTAGGTGGACAACGACCTGCCAAACCTCATCAAGGAGAAAATCCTTGGGGTGGGCCACCCGCGGTGAAGCAAAACACGGCACGTCTGCGGAGGCACCATCAACTAGATAACTGCTTGCAGAATTATGGGCGCCTGGCCTACTTGAGAATAGCATTCCGATATATCAGTTAAGGAATCGTTCAAGACACTGTATACTATGTACGTCAGGCCCATACTGGAATGCAGCCCTGGTTGGAACCCACACACCTGGTCAAGCACGTCAGAATTTAGAGAAAGTGCCGAAAGGATTGCAACAAGGTTAGTTCCGGCAGAGCTCAGGGTTATGTCCTACGAAGTAAAGTTGAAGGAATCGGACCTGACGACACTGGAGGCAGGAGGGTGCGGGGAGAAATGTATGACGAAATACAAAATACTGTATTGGAATATATAAGGTGGACAGAGGACAGGATTTTCCAGAGAGGCGGAACAGAGGAAACAAGGGCCACAATTGGAAGCGAAGATCAGACGAGTCAAGGGATGTAGGAAGCATTTCTGCAGTCATAGAGTTGTCAGGAAGCGGAATAGTCTAGAAAGTGTGATGTAGGTGGAGGAGGTAACCATCACATAAGCTTTAAGACGAGGTTTGCAAAGGTCATGGAAGCAGGAGAGAGAGAGAACATAGTATTGTGATCAGTGAAGAGGCGGAGCCAGGTGCTGCAGTTCGACCCTGCAACCCACAATTAGGTGAGTTACGATTAGGTACATAAGCACAAGCGAACACACGTGTCACTTATCCACACTGCATGGACCGTTTGGGACTACAACCCACTTTCCTCTCCCTCTGCCCCTCTCCCACCCCCTAACTCTTCCCTCCTCTCCTCCACCGACCCCCCACCCTCTCTTCATTGGCTTCCCCTCTCCCCCCCCTCCCATTCACACTCTCCCCACTCCTCTCCACTCCTCTCTCCCCTTCCACTCTCTCTCTCTCTTCCCCACTCCCCTCTTCCCTTCCCTACCTCTCCCTCTCCTCTCCCTCTCCCTACTCCCCTCTACCTTTCTTATTCCTATCCCCAGTCCACTCATTTTTATTACACCCTTCTTCCTTCCAGCCTCGGGCTCTTTATCTCACCATCTCCTCTCTCTCCCCACTCCCTCTCCCTTTCTCTCGCTCTTTTTTTTTTTTTACGCAGGGTGTTGTCAAGGTTAAGGATTCCTAACTTTATTGGCAAGGTAAGAGCTGTTACTCTATATCAGCTCATTTGAAAGCTATTTTTATTGTTATGAGAATTACAAGTAGGGAAACGGATGAAGTATGACGGAGCCATGTGGGCACTATTTTCATCTGATGAACCTGACTTTATCTTGAGGCCTCTTTATTGCTTACGAATGTTTTCCATACACGAGTCTCCTGGGGCTATAATGATCTCAGATCCTCTCCCTTTTTTCATCTTCTGCCCCCCCCCATTCTCTTCATTTTACTCCCACCCCTTTTCCCTCCACCCTCTCTATCTCTCCATCCCCAGACTCTATCTCCCCCTCTACCTTATCTCTGCTCTCTCCCTCTCCTTTTTTCCCGTCCCTCCATCCCCCTTTTTTCCTGTACCCTCCATAGCCCCCCTGTCCCTCTCCCCCTTACAACTCCCCACTCCCCCCACACACACACATCTACAGTGATAAACCATTGTAAAAAAGAAGTGGATCGGAGGCGGAACCCAGAGGATCAGGGGTTCAGAGGAGAATGGCTCTGGTAAGGAAGAATGATGGAAAGAGCAATGCCAAAAGGATGGACAAGAGTTGTAAGAGAAACTAGGTGAATGGGAGAAAAGATAGATTGCGAGCTTTCTGTGAATTGGGAAGAAAAAAAAGAGGTTGGACAGGAGGAGAAGAAGAAATGGGAGTCCAAGTTGAAAGCTGCATTAGCAGGATAAGGGCCCTAAGAATTTGATGGTAAATAGGCAGAAGCGAGTCACAGGGGTATGGACAGCGAAAATATAGAATTGAAGTGGTACACCCCCTCTGATTGAGGAAGCCCAACAGGAAGGAAGGAGACAATAACTTATGCTTAGGGTCCTATCACCCACCAAGCAGGGCGAGAATGAGGGGAAAGAGCGGTTGGGAGAGGAGCTAGTTGGTGGTCGGGGGAGGGGCGTGCGTTGAGGGTGGAGAAGGGTGACAGGAATACATGCAGATGCCGACCATGCCGCCTGAGAGCTATGGAAAACAATAGGGAGAGATTTGGCATGTGCAAATGGAAACGGAGACTGAGGTGAGAGGCAATGGAAGGAGGATTTACATGCAGTGGCTCGACCATGCCGCTGAGCGCTACTGGAAAACAATAGGGAGAGATTGGGCATGTACAAATGGGAAATCGGAGGACACAGTAGGAGAGAGGCAATGGAAAGGGCGGAGAGGGAGAGGTCAGTGTCTATTCACGGGCTTCAGGAGAGTGAGTTAAGAACACTCACAATGAAGATGGCAGGAGGAAGGAAAGACCAGAAAAATTGAAAAAAATCATCAAAGAATTAGATGAAGGAGGGACATGTCTGGCGAGTAAATTTTCAGGAGAATAGTGGGGGCCGTGAAGGATGAGGAAAAGGCTGGGTCAAGCTGATTTCAAGACAGGGAAAACAGTGGAAACAGAATCCTGCAAGAGAAACACGCTGAACACCATAACCAAACCACCATATCCCAACACAGACCACATTCCCTCAGCCCACACACCCAACACTATGCTGTAGAATCCCGCAGCACATGCAGGCCCCCACCCCCAGACACATCACACAGTGTTTGAAGGAAACTTAAGTATGGAAACCACCAACGTGATGGAATAATGATAAGTGGGAGGAGTGTGACGACACGAAACACTTGAAAGCGGAACTGAAATTTGAGATTAATTGTACTCAAGTAACTCAGGCTTCAAACCGCGTCATATATGGATAAAGGAATTAGAATCGGAAGTTCTGTTCTTAATGAGTTATAGTGGACACCAGCTGGTACCACATGCCTTATTTGTAGCCACCTCTCACCCAGCTGTATGGTAAAAGTTATGGCTTATCGAATCTTCAAACGTTTTCATCTCGGTTTTATGGGGTATTGAGCAGGTGTGACAGCGCAATATTCCTGGTCACTGAGTCCAGTCTGCACTAAGCCTAGAAATGCTTCATTCGTGTCATTCTGATATTTCGTTTGTATTGGTAGCAGCACTGGAAGTCTGCTGGCCACATTACACCTGGGTCGATGTATGTGTGTGTGTGTGTTGGCACAAGCTGGGACCAACAGTAACCCGGTTTTAACATTACCTTCGGGTTTTAACTCTTTTATATTGATCATTTCCTTCGTTCCCTTGAAGCTGGTGAGGGTTCTTGATGCAAGGAACTGGAGTAAACCTACCATTGGATCGAATCTTGAATGTCTTTCGTTCTCCAAGGCGTTCCTTAACCCACACGGATGTAGTGCTTCCTAATGAAACAACGTGTTCATTATGTCATAAGGAACATGTGAGCCTGGAATACCACTGACCACGGCTGGAATACCACTGACCACGGCTGGAATACCACTGACCACGGCTGGAATACCACTGACCACGGCTGGAATACCACTGACCACGGCTGGAATGCCACATGAGCCGGCTGCTCATGATATATTGAACAACTTCGCTTCCATTTTTACTGCTGAACTGTGTACTGTGTTGTTCTCAACCATCTTTCACACATACATACGTACGTACATACGTACGTACATACATTACCACCGACGACAACTGTTCATTGTGGTGACCACGAGTGAAACTTGCCACCAGGTGATGACTTGTGTTCCAGTGTTCCCTGCCTCACACCTCACGGATAGGGGATCCAATTTGCATACATGACGTCAGCAGGAGAGTGGATTGATAATGTAGGCGGCGAGGTATAACACTCACCCACGCACGCGCGCGCGCGCACACGAACACACGCGCATGGCCATACACACACACACACACACCGGATATAAGATCCTGAGGAAGGATAGAAGGGGCAGGAGGGGTTGCACTGCTAATTAAAAACCGGTGGGGTTATCAAGAAATGGAAGGACTGGACGAGATTTAAGAAAGGGACTACATAGTAGGTACAGTTCAGTCATGGGAACACAAGGTAGTCATTGCAGTGATGTATAACCCACCACAGAACTGCAGGAGGCCAAGAGATCAGTGCAACAGAGCAATGGTGGACACACTAGTTGAGGTGGCAAGAAGGGCTCACTCGAGCAGAGCGAAGTTACTGGTTATGGGCGACTTCAATCACAGGGAAATTGATTTGGAAAACCTGGAGGTCCCGAAACATGGAGAGCCAAGATGATGGATATGTACTGGAAAACCTCATGCACCAACATGTTACGGACACTACCAGAGAGAGAGGGGAGGATGACTCAGCAAGACTGGACCTTGTGTTCACCCTGAGTAGCTCAGACACTGAGGACATCACATATGAAAGACCCCTTGGAGCTAGCAACCACGTGGTTCTGAGCTTTGAATACATCGTAGAACTACAAGTAGAGAGGGTAACACGATTAGAAAGGGAAAAGCCAAACTATAAAAGAGGAGACTACACAGGTATGAGGACCTTCCTGCAGGAGGTTGAGGGAAAGAGAGTTGGTAGGAAAATCAGTAACGAAATGGACTACATAATAACAAAATGCAAGGAGGCAGAGGAAAGGTTTGTTCCCAAGGGTAACAGAAATAATGGGAAGAACAGAAGGAGCCCTTTGGTTACCCGAAGGTGTAGGGAGGCAAAAACTAAGTGAGCTAGAGAATGGAAAAAGTACAGAAGGCAAAGGACTCGGGAAAATAAAGAGATTAGTCGATGAGCCAGAAACCAGTATGCAAAGATGAGGGAGGCCCAGCGGCAGTACAAAAAACGATATAGCATCGAAAGTCAAGTCTGACCCGAAACTGCTTTACAGCCACATCAGGAGGAAGACAACAGTCAAGGACCAGGTAATCAGGCTGAAGAAAGAAGGTGAGGAGCTCAGAAGAAATGACCAAGAAGTATGTGAGGAGCTCAATATGAGATTTCAGGAAGTATTTACGGTAGAGGCTGAAGAGACACTGGGAAGACATAACAGTGGGGTACACCAGGAAAGGATGTACCAACAAGTGTTGGATGAAATACACACAACTGAGGAGGAGGTGAAGAAGCTCCTAAGTGACCTTGATACCTCAAAGGTGGTGGGACTAGACAACATCTCTCCATGGGTCCTTAGAGAAGGAGCAGAAATGCTCTGTGTGCCACTAACCACAATCTTCAACACATCTCTTGAAACTGAGCAACTACATGAGGTATGGAAGGCGGCAAATGTAGTCCCCATTTTTAAGAAAGACAGAAACGAGGCACTAAACTATGGACCAGTGTCAATGAAGTGTATAGTATGCAGTCATGGAGAAGATTATTAGGAGGAGAGTGGTGGAGCACCTGGAACAGAACAAGACTATAAACGACAACCAGCACGGATTCATGGAAGGCAAATTCTGTGTCACAAACCTTCTGAAGTTTTATGACAAAATAACAGAAGTAAGACACAAGATAGAGGGGTCGATTGATTGCATTTTTCTGGACTGCAAGGAGGCTTTAGACACAGTTCCTCACAAGAGATTAGTGCGGAAGCTGGAGGATCAGGGATGATAAATTAGACACATGTGCAACTCTTGGGTATCTTTATTGAGGAAACGTTTCGCCACACATTGGCTTCATCAGTTATGCAAAGGTTATGCAAAGTATATGTCGACACCAGACGTCTGACTCGTCTAGGTGGCATAAGTTATTCGCTATGCACAGTACGATTGCAGAATACCCCAACGTAACACGTTAATTTGCAGAACACGCTTAGCTATGCACAGTACGATTGCAGAATACGCATACAAGCAAAGCTGACTGCAAAATTCTCCACACCGAAACAGGCTTAAATAACAACTGACACGCAAATTTGTAAAGCAATGCCAGACAGCAAGCTGCACAATGTTCCTGTACGAGCTTCACTTAAGCTCAACCGTTTCTCTAAGTCCAGCTCCAGCTCCGGACAGGCTACCCATATTACAACCCAGGATTCCAAATGGCCTGTTACCCCGGGTGTAATGGGAGCAAATAAACACAGTAGAAAAAGTTTAGACTTATATTATCCTTCACCAATTTATAACAGCAATATGTACACTATGTACAGAGATAATTATAGTGCACTCCACGGTAAGCAAAGCAGAAATAGAAGCCACAAGATAGCAGACCGTGCTTCAACCAGCTCTAGAATGGGAATGACAAGGGCAGACAGGAGAGCGGTATCCACATAACCTCTGCGATAGCCAATCCCACCTTCTTATTGGCTAGAACCTGGTCACTAGTTGAACGATGGGGCCCCATCACCAACTCTTAGCAACCTGGTTCGCTGGTTGGGGGAGATAGCCTGTAAATGAGGGTGTGTCCATGCGCCGAATAAAGGTTACGTACTCTTTGCATGCCACACTCCCCCTGTCCCTCTCCCCCTTACAACTCCCCACTCCCCCCCACACACACATCTACAGTGCATAACCCATAAAAAAGAAAGATGGCTCGGAGGGGAACCCAGAGGATCAGGGGTTCAGAGGAGAATGGCTCTGGTAAGGAAGAATGGATGGAAGAGCAATGCAAAAGGATGGAACAAGAGTTGTAGAGAAAACTAGGTGAAATGGAGAAAAGAATAGATGCAGAGCTTTCTGTGAAATTGGAAAAGAGGTTGGAGGAGGAGAAGAAGAAATGGGAGTCACAAGTTGAAGCTGCAGTAGCAAGGATAAGGGCCCTAGAATTTGAGGTAAATAGGCAGAAGCGAGTCACAGGGGTATGGACCAGCGAAAATATAGAATCTGAAGCTGGTACACCCCCACTGAATGAGGAGCCCAACAGGAAGGAAGGAGACATAACTTATGCTTAGGTCCTATCACCCCACCAAGCAGGGCCGAGGAATGAGGGGAAAGAGCGGCTGGGAGCAGGAGTGGTGGTGGGGGAGGGGCGTGAGGGTGCAGAGGGGGACAGGATACATGCAGAGGCTCGACCATGCCGCTGAGAGCTACTGGAAAACAATAGGGAGAGATTGGCCATGTACAAATGGAAATCGGAGACAGAGGGAGAGGCAATGGAAGGAGGATACATGCAGAGGCTCGACCATGCCGCTGAGAGCTACTGGAAAACAATAGGGAGAGATTGGCCATGTACAAATGGAAATCGGAGACACAGAGGGAGAGGCAATGGAAGGGGGAGAGGGAGAGGTCAGTGTTTATTCACGGGCTTCAGGAGAGTGAGTTAAGAACACACAATGAAAGATGGCAGGAGGAAAGACAGAAAATTGAAAAAATCATCAAAGAATTAGATGAAGAGGACATGTCTGAGATAGTAAATTTTCAGAGAATAGTGGGGGCGTGAAGGAGAGAAAACGGCTGGTCAAGCTGATTTTCAAGACAGAAACAGTGCAAAACAGAATCCTGCAAGAGAAACCACAGCAGAACACCATAACCAAACACACTATCCCAACACAGACCACAATCCACACAGCCCCCACCCAACACTATGCTGTTGAATCCCGCAGCACACTGCCAGGCCCCCCACCCCCACAGACCCACCAACACACAGTGTTTGAAAGGAAACTAAAGTATGGAACACCAACGCTGATGGAATAATGAATAAGTGGGAGGAGTGCACGACACGAAAGAGTCAAAGAAGCATCACCAGACATCATAGCCCTTACTGAAACCAAGCTCACAGGGATGATAACAGATGCCATCTTTCCAACGGAGTATGAGATCCTAACGAAAGACAGAGGGAACAGAGGGGAAGGAGGAGTGGCACTGCTGATCAAAAACAGATGGGATTTTGATGAGCTAGAGAGAGGAGACAGAGGAGTAGAATGCTTCAGACTCGAGGTCCCAAGGTGGTAATTGCAGTTATGTATAACCCACCATAGAACAGTAGAAGGCCAAGGCAAGAGTATGATGAGAGTAATAGAGCGATGGTTGACGCACTGGCCGAAGTGGCCAGAAGGCTCGTGAGAGCAGGTCAAAGCTACTGATCATGGGTGACTTCAACCACAAGGAAATCGAAAGGGAGAACCTAGAGCCACATGGGGGCCAAGAAACATGGAGGGCTAAGATGGTGGAGGTGGTACTGAAAAATCTCGTGTACCAACACGTAAGGGACGTGATCAGAGAGAGAGAGAGAGAGGGGAGAAGATGAACCAGCGAGACTGGACCTAGTATTCACGTTGAGTAGTGCAAATATTGAGGACAACACATATGAAAGACCCCTTGGGGCCAGTGACCATGTGGTTCTGAGTTTCGACTACATGGTAGAGTTACAGGTGGAGGGGGAAGCAGGAAGGGCCAGACATATGAAGCTGAACTGCAAGAAAGGGGACTACTTAGGCATGAAGAATTTCCTTCATGGGGTTCAGTGGGACAGAGAGCTGCCAGGGGAGTCAGTAAACAAGATGATCGAATATATGACAATATGCAAAGAAGATGAGGAGAGGTTTGTACCCAAGGATAACAGGAATAACAAAAAAACCAGGATGAGCCTGCGGTTCACCCAAAGGTGCAGGGAGGCCAAAACCAAGTGTGCTAGAGAATGGAAAAAGTATAGATGGCAAAGGACCCAGGAGAATAAGAAGAGCAGTCATAGAGCCAGAAATGAATATGCACAGGTAAGAAGGAAGGCCTAAAGACAATATGAGATTGACATAGCAGTGAAAGCCAAATCTGACTCAAAGCTGTTGTACAGCCACATTAGGAGGAACACACCAGTCAAGGACAGATAATCAGGCTGGGGGAAGGAAAAGGGGGGATTCACAAAAAATGACC
>NC_069409.1:16940170-16957700 GCF_026875155.1 Cherax quadricarinatus
TATTTTTAAAATATATATATAAAAAAAATATATAATATAGGTCCACCTCTGGTGTAAATTGTGGGACCCAAAGCCCGGAGAAGTGATAAAAAGGCTTCAAGGAAAATATTTGGATTTCTTCCTGAAGCCGTTTGAATATTCCACTTCCCCTACCACCCCATCTTTTGATATTATATTTTTTTTTTACTAATAGGAATATTTTATTACATAATATGGTACGAAGATTTAAGAGATACATAGTTGATATAAAGGTGGCATATACGGTACATTTGTTACTGTGTATCACCGATTATAAGGCGAAAATCTCATCCAGCTCCTCAGAGCTGGGGCGTGTGCCCAAAATACAGCAGGCATTACCCCTTTGAACAGCCGCACTGAGCCGCTGGAACAGAAAAACTAGCTGCCCTGGGATCCCTAGTTACCCTGATGAGTCTTTTTCCCAGCTCCTTAAGGAATTTAGATGCACTCTTTCCCCATGAGCCAAGGGTCTCTGAGCCTATGGGAACAAACATATAATGATGGCAAGTTCTCCATATTTTCTAGACTTTTGGGACTCCCTGAAGCTGGCAGCTGCCCCTCCTTCCTCCCTGGTGTATTGGAGATAGGTATCAGCCAAGGTAGATGCACATGTATAGTCCCACACCACCTGCTTCCCATCTGTACCAGGCTTGAAGGGTGATACCACTGGACGCTTCTGGCTGCCATCAGATCTGCATAGTTGGGGTGGCTCCCTTACTGCTGGGCATCCAGCTGTTGTGAGGCTCCTCTTGATAATGTTATTAACCTCCTCATGTCTTGCAATCTTTCCCTCGGATTTACGGCACACAAGACCATGGTACCCGAATCGGTCTGCTGCTTCACTGCCACAAATACACCTGTGTTCGGCGAGAATAGGGGCGGCAAGTCGAAGGGCAACACCGATGCGGATGGTCTGTGGGTCGAGACGTGTGCCAAGGCTGGAGTTGGGAACAGCCAACAGAAGTCCCCAGCATGAGGGGTCTCTCACTGCCAGGAGGCGGGCTCTATCCTTCCCTGACACACTCTGAAGCATTGTTGAGGCAATATTTTCCACTATTGGACCATCCCAGTGCGATTGTTTGTAGTTGTTGGGGGGAGCAGGTCTGGCTCCAGAGCCCGTTAGATTATCCCAGATCATTGCTCCGTCAATGAATTTTTGGTCCTGGACTCCTATCTTGTCCTAAGATGTTCAGGGGAGAATCGCTGCTACAAGCTCTCTGGATGCAATACACGAGGACAGAAAAGCAGGTAACGCAATCTGTGATGACTTGCGGACACCAATGCCTCCTAGTCTGACTGGAAGTGTAGCTTGGTTCCACTGCCCGTCTTCTAGAGTAAGGTTAAGTACTTTCGTAAAAATCTGCCTCAGAATACTGTCATATTCGTGCAGTATAGGGTTATCATATGAAGGTGCACATCTTAGGAAATATGTCAACCTGGGCAGACTCAAGCACTTTGTGAGAAGGTACAAGGCATCGTGGGTGTCCAGATTGCCTATTCGTTGTTCCATTCTCCTTAACTCTTCCAATTTCTTCCTGAGAATTGTGTCAATGGCATTGCTTCCCAGAGGTGCTCCTAGCAAGACACTATTTGTGGGGGCAATGACTGCTGCTCCTGGTAGTTTTGATCTCACTGCATTTATCACTGTTGACTGACTGAGATGATTTCACATTTGGATGGATTCAGGATGAGACCCATTTCCTGTCCCCGTGTCATTACCTGTGTAAGGTCATGTAGGAGGGACTCCTTTGTACCTGCTAGTGTGCCATCATCTAGGAACCAGATGTTTAGCTCGCTGGTCAGTCCTGACTGTGATTTCCCTAACTGCTAAACAGGAACGAGAAATGTTTGTAAGTAGATCTCCTTGTTCGGAACATCCTCCGATGATTTTAATTTCATAGCTCTCAAAGAGATGCATTGATTCCTAGCTATACCCAGCTGAAACAAAGGGAAGAGGACCAGGAAATGTCTTGTACTGCATGCTTAATACCAACGTCTTCTTTTAGGAGTTGAACGCCATTCTTGAACTCTAATTTTTACCACTGCATTGTCCTCAGCAGGTTGTTGATATTACGCCCTTGTTGCATGAACCTCGCTGCTTCACTTTCCTTTAAGTGACCCCAATAGCCAAGCTGTTTGTTGAAGCATCATGGCTGCCTGTGCACGAATACTTCGGGACCAGCAGCTTTGGATACGAGGCGGCGTAACTTGTTGTACTGCAATTGGCCGAATTCCTCCCATCATTCTTTTTATAGTGCCACAAAGTGTGCCACCAAAATAAAGACAAGCGTCTAACTTTAATCAGGAATCTCTGACACAGCCAAGGAATTCGTTGACGAAACTTGTGATCTCTGAATGCTATGTCCTCTGCAATTTCCCCAATAAACTGGATAACCATTTCCTTTAACATGTCTTGGCCTTATTCCAGTGTGACCCCCAGAGAGCCAGATGGGAACGACATTATTGCTTTGTAAATGTCTGGAGTCTTCTCACAATCAATGGTTCCACGTAGTGGGTGAGGTCAGAGGTTTGGAAAACTGTTGGTGCCACTGGTTTCTCTGGCAGGTGCCTTTCCTCTCAGTGCTTCAGCCGTTTCTGTCAAGCATCCCTGGGCAGCAACTGTTATCTTCACTGGTAATATCTGTATTGCACTCCCACTAGTGTTTTGTTGCCTCTTCAATTTTTCTTCTCACCCTGGACTATGACTTTTTCACTGCTGTAGAGTGAGTTGGGGGTTCTGCCTCTCCCTTTTTTGTAGTTGACGGGAAGGCGAATGAGGGTAACAACTCTAGAAAATCTCTTAAGGATTTAATTATCATTTGAGGCTAGCCTCGTTTTCCCTTCTTTCCGGCACAGTAATGCTAGACATTGCCAAAAATGTAGATGTTGTAGCCATGCCTTGATGGTTGGTGGTGGAGCATTTAAGATTATGTGGAACCATCGTTTTTTTTTTTTTACAGGAGGTCTGGTATAAGTTTCCAAGCTGCTCGTGTGGACGGGCTGCTTTGGGGAATATGTGTGTAGTGTCCTCGTTACCTGTTGCCTTTTAATTGCTTCCAAGAGATTGTCTGTATGAGTTGAAATCTGTTGGAGTGGGTTCGGGTTGGCCTGAGGTGGCTCTGATCATCCCACTTTCACCAGGAGGACATCCAGTACCGGGGCAACTACAGTGTTTGCGGAGGAAAACCAATAGAAGTTCTGTTCTTTTTGGGTGAGACAACGAAACTGTAAGCTGACGACACTTGCCTCTCCTAGTATTGCCAGCGTGCCATTTCCCTGGCTGCTTGCTTCTGCCTGGTTTGGCATCCATTCTTGCTAGAGCCACAGTTGCCAGATTAATCGTCGAGGCGAGTCATTCATACAACTAAGACTTCAGTACGAGACATATATATATTATATATATATATATATATACTATATATATTATATATATATATTTATATATATTTATATTATATACATATATATATATGGATATGTATGGTCGTGCCGAATAGGCAGCAGGGAACTTGCAATCGTGGCTTAATAGCAACGTCATTCTTGTCCATATAGGTCAAGCTAAAATATTGTGTATGCGAAATAATTTCGCCCAAAATTATTCTGAACCTAACGAAAAAAAATTATTTCACTGTGTTTGGTTAGTATTAATTATTGTAAACAAATCGTAGAAATATATTTAGTTGGGTGGCTAAAATAAATGGCTCTTTTATAATAAGGGTTAGGCAAGTTTCTAGATTCTTTGGATTGCAAAATTAAATGTTTTCTACATTAACATTAATGGAAAAAATATATCTTTAAACGTATAAGGAGAAAATTTCAAGAAAGGACCTCTTTAATTTTAAATGAGTTCCTGTCTAATTGACCTGTTTTACATATTCGGCACGGACAACACACACACACACCACACACATCACACACGTACACACACACACACTCACAACACCCACACACACGCACACACACATATATTTAATATATATATTTATTATATATATATATAATACCCTATATATATATATATATATAAATATATATAAATATATATGCAAAACAACCACTCCGTGAAAGATAGAGTGTTCCAAGCGCTTTCGTGACTACTCACATTCGTTCCTTGTAATGTGAGTAGTCTCGAAAGCGCTTGGTTCGTGTGTTCTATTCTTTCAAAGTGGTTGTTTTGCAATATTCTAAAATCACCTGTTTACTGTGATCTTATTGCTATATATTAAATATACGATATATATATATAATTTATATATACTATATATATATATATTATATATATTTATATATAATATATATATTATGTGTGTTGTTAGTGATGTGTGTGCGCCGGGCGTGTGCTGTGTGTTGTTGTTGTGTGTGCGCGCGTGTGTGTGTGCGCGGGCGTGGTGTGTGGCGTCTGCAGTGTGTGCAGCGCGTGTGTGTGTGAAAGAAAATTCAAAGAGGGCAAGCGTGGGGGGAAATCAGGTTTTCAGCAGTGAAGATCAGTTGCTACAGGGATACAGACACTGCTGACGCAACTTATTTTATATATAATATATATATATTTATATATATATTTATATATATCATATATATAATATATCTTTTATTTAAAATATATATATATCTATTAATATATTATTAATTATTATGTAGGCAAGTTTAGTCTGAGCAGGTAAAATGTCCTACAGTGTCGTGACAGTGATCCTGGGGACTATTATTTGCGTAGGCTGCCGAAATGCTTGCATAACAGGAGGCTTTTAATAAAGGCATGCCAGTTAATCTCTAAATTAAATTTGGCATTCGTTGTATCAATGTATTTTGAACAACGATTATTTATTATTTATTATTATTATTTTAATTTATTTATTATTATTCTTATTATCAGTTTTTCTGTGCATCACTGTACAGTTTTAAGTATTGTTTATTAGTGCTTAATTGTAATTGTACAGTGCCCTCATGTAAACTTACGTTCCTTAGTGCAACATTGGTTCTGTGTCTACCGGCGTCCCGACACTACAATAGGAGGCTTTAATAAATTATATAATTGCCTCCTGTCCTGGCTGTTGCGTCTCGTACATCTAGTGCCTCTTTGATGGTATGACGGTTGATGGCAAAAAAACTATTGTACCTACAGTTTCTGGAGAGCTTTTGTTGTATCGATTCCCACTGTTTCTTCCATGTCGAAAGAT
The DNA here is from genome assembly GCF_026875155.1 of Cherax quadricarinatus. Lineage (NCBI taxonomy): Eukaryota > Metazoa > Arthropoda > Malacostraca > Decapoda > Parastacidae > Cherax > Cherax quadricarinatus. Next base: position 16,945,363 of record NC_069409.1, read on the forward strand.
GAGGCCGTCTGTCACAGTTGCGACCGTTCTTGCAATTAGAAGGAATTCCCTTCGTTCGGTTTTGCAGTCGTGGATGAGATGTGTAAAGAAAGAAACCGAGTGTTGTCGAAGGAAGGGTCTTGATGGTATTGCAATGCTTCAATTTTAAGAATTTAGAGATGCATTATTCTATACGAGTTTAGAAGAATCTTAGTTAACTTTACCACAGTATTTCGTTTCCTCTCATGCAAGAGATTATTGGTGTACAAGATCATACAATGCTTTAAGGGAATTGGAGGTGAACCGTTTTTCATTAAAATAAAACGGAGAAGAGTTTCAGTTTCTTAAATCAACACCGGTCACCAGCATCTAAACTCATTCACCAGTATTACGAACATAGGTATGATTGGCTGTGCAGACCTGGTTGTAAGGGAATGTGGGCAAACAAAACTCAGCAGTTGACTATTAAGTATATTTGCCTTTACCAGATGGTATATTCAAGCATGCACACTATGTACAATATGTACAAATAGAATAGTAAATGAACTCCACGTGACAAATGGCAAAGCAAGAAGCCAGAGAGTGTGCACCGTACTCAACCAGCAGCTAGGCAAGTTTGCCAATGCTTACCGCAGTGAACTACGTTGCTTCAGCTTTGGCAGGCTTTGCCTGTGTTTGGTCAATGAACCAAGGTAATGATTTACGACAGGTACCCTATCGATCGTTAAAATCCTTAGCACCCTGTTTGATGGTTGGGAGGCAGCCTATATGGGAGTGTAACATACGCCGAATAAATTGTAACATACTCTTTGCATGCCACAACCCGCATCAAGACACCCCTTCACCAACATCAGGGCACCCTTCTCTTGCATCAAGTCTCACTTCACCAGCATCAAGGCACCCTTCACCAGCATCAAGGCACCCTTCACCAGCACCAAGGCACCGTTCACCAGCACCAAGGCACCCTTCACCAGCACCAAGACACCCTTCACCAGCACCAAGGCACCCTTCACCAGCACCAAGGCACCCTTCACCAGCATCAAGGCACCCTTCACCAGCATCAAGGCACCCTTCACCAGCATCAAGGCACCCTTCACCAGCATCAAGGCACCCTTCACCAGCATCAAGGCACCCTTCACCAGCATCAAGGCACCCTTCAGCACCAAGGCACCCTTCACCAGCACCAAGGCACCCTTCACCAGCACCAAGGCACCCTTCACCAGCATCAAGGCACCCTTCACCAGCATCAAGGCACCCTTCACCAGCATCAAGGCACCATCATAGGGTCGAAAACACTTGAAAGCGGAACTGAAATTTGATATTAATTGTACTCAAGTAACTCAGGCTTCAAACCGCGTCATATATGGATAAAGGAATTAGAATCGGAAGTTCTGTTCTTAATGAGTTATAGTGGACACCAGCTGGTACCACATGCCTTATTTGTAGCCACCTCTCACCCAGCTGTATGGTAAAAGCTATGGCTTATCGAATCTTCAAACGTTTTCATCTCGGTTTTATGGGGTATTGAGCAGGTGTGACAGCGCAATATTCCTGGTCACTGAGTCCAGTCCTGCACTAAGCCTAGAAATGCTTCATTCGTGTCATTCTGATATTTCGTTTGTATTGGTAGCAGCACTGGAAGTCTGCTGGCCACATTACACCTGGGTCGATGTATGTGTGTGTGTGTGTTGGCACAAGCTGGGACCAACAGTAACCCGGTTTTAACATTTACCTTCGGGTTTTAACTCTTTTTATATTGATCATTTCCTTCGTTCCCTTGAAGCTGGTGAGGTTCTTGATGCAAGGAACTGGAGTAAACCTGCCATTGGATCGATCTTGAATGTCTTTCGTTCTCCAAGGCGTTCCTTAACCCACACGGATGTAGTGCTTCCTAATGAAACAACGTGTTCATTATGTCATAAGGAACATGTGAGCCTGGAATACCACTGACCACGCTGGAATACCACTGACCACGGCTGGAATACCACTGACCACGGCTGGAATACTAACACTGACCACGGCTGGAATACCACTGACCACGGCTGGAATGCCACATGAGCCGGCTCCTCATGATATATTGAACAACTTCGCTTCCATTTTTACTGCTGAATTTCCAGATACTGTGTACTGTGTTGTTCTCAACCATCTTTCACACATACATACGTACGTACATACGTACGTACATACATACATACATACATTACCACCGACGACAACTGTTCATTGTGGTGACCACGAGTGAAACTTGCCACCAGGTGATGACTTGTGTTCCAGTGTTCCCTGCCTCACACCTCACGGATAGGGGATCCAATTTGCATACATGACGTCAGCAGGAAGTGGATTGATAATGTAGGCGGCGAGGTATAACACTCACCCACGCACGCGCGCGCGCAAAAACGAACACCGGGGCATGCGCACACCCCACACACACCCACACACACACAAAACACACACACACACACACACACACACACAGGGAAATAAATCCTGGGGAAAGGGAAAAAGGGGCCCGGAGGGGTTTGCACTGTTTAATTTAAAAAAACCCGGGGGGGTTAACAAAAAATTTGGAAGGACGGGGACGAGATTTAAAAAAGGGGACAACATAGTGGGTTTTCATTTTTCATCAGGGGAAACCCAAAAAGGTAGCCCTTGCAGTGATGTATAACCCACCACAGAACTGCAGGGGCCAAGAGCCCAGTGCAACAAGAAATTGGGGACACACTTTTTTGAGGTGAAAAAGGGTCACTCGAGCAAGCGAAGTTCCCAGCTTATGGGCGATTTAAACCCACGGGGAAATTTTAAATTTGGGAAAAAACCTGGGGGCCCCAAAAACATGGGACCCAAGATAAAAGGATATGTACGGAAAACCTCATCACCAACATGTTGCGGACACTACCAAAAAGGGGAGAGGGGGGGATGACTCACAAGACTGGCCCTTTGGTTTTCCACCCTGAGAGCTCAACACTGAGGCCCTCACATATAAAAACCCCCCCTTGGACCCAACCCAACCACGGGTTCGAGTTTTGAATACATCGTAGAACTAAAATTTAGAGAGGGAAACCCACGATTAAAAAGGGGAAAAGCCAAACTATAAAAGAAGGAGACTCCCACGGGTATGAGGACCTTCCTGCGGGAGGTTGGGGGAAAGAGAGTTGGTGGGAAATCAGAAAACGAAATGGACTCCCAAATAACAAAATGCAAGGGGGGCAGAGGAAAGGTTTGTTCCCCAAAGGGGTTAACAGAAAAAAGGGAAGAACAGAACGACCCCTTTTTGGTTTTACCCAAGGGGTGTGGGGAAAGGCAAAAACTAAGTGAGCTTAGAAAGGGGGAAAAAGTACAGAAGGCAAAGAACCCGGGAAAATAAAGAGTTTAGCCCCGATGACCGGGAAACCAGTATCCCAAAGATGGGGGAGGCCCACGGCAGTAAAAAAAACATATAGCCCCCAAAACCCAAGTCTGACCCGAAATTTGCTTTACGGGCCACTCAGGGGGAAGAAAACCATAAAGGGCCCCGGTAATCAGGCGGGAAAAAAAGAAGGTGGGGGAGTTTCAGAAAAAATTCCAAAAAGTATGTAGGGCTAAAATATAGATTTCAGGAAAAAAATTTTACGGTAAAGGGGCCGAAGAGACACGGGAAAAACATAACAGTGGGGTACACCGGGAAAAGGGATGTACCAACAATGTTGGATGAAATCCACACAACGAGGGGGAGGTAAAGAAGCCCTAAGTGACCTTGAAAACCTAAAGGTGGGGACTAGACAACATCTCTCCATGGGTCCTTAGAAAAAGGAGAAAAAAATCCCTTAGTTGCCATTTAACCCCCAATCTTCAACACATCTCTTAAAACCTGGGGAAAATTTACATAAGGTATGGAAGGCGGCAAATGGTCCCCTTTTTTAAAGAAAGACAAAACGGGCCCCAAAAACAATGGACCAAGTCAATGAAGTGTAAAAAATCATCATGGAAAAGAGATTTTTTAGGAGGAGAGGGGTTGGGGGAAACCTGGAACAAACAAGATTTAAAAACGACAACCACAGGGATTCAGGGAAGGCAAATTCTGTGTCACAAACCTTCTAATTTTATGACAAAATAACAAAAAGTAAACCCCAAGATAGAGGGGTGGGATTGTTTGGGCTTTTTTTTCCTGGACTGCAAGGGGGGCTTTAAAAAACACATTTCCTCACAAGAAATTTGGGGCGGAAGCGGGGAGGATCGGGATGAAAAATTAAAGACACAGGGTCAACTCTTGGGTATCTTTTTGGGAAACGTTTCGCCACACTTTGGGTTCATCATTCCATACATGGGAAAAATTTTCCGAAAACGGGGGGAGAATGAGGTAATCAGCCCCTAAACCCGACCCCAATCGCCCTCAGGGTTTTGGGGGATGATTACCTCTTTCCCCCACTTTTTCTTAAATTTTCTCCTATGTAGGGACAAAGAAGCCACTGTTTTTGGGGCGAAACTTTTCCCCCTCAATAAGATACCCAATTTTTGGGCACATGTTCAAATTTTACCCAACGGCCCGGTTCTCTGAACCTTTCACCAACGGGATCAGGATGTATAACGGGGGAAGGGCACGCGGGGAAATCAAAGAATACCTGACGGAGGAAACCCAACGAGCCATGTACAAAAAGATTTATCATAGGGGGGCGCCTGTGACGAGTGGGGCCCCAAAAGGGGTCAGTCCTAGGACCAGGGGTTTTTTTTGTATATGGAAAGACAGGGAAGGGGATTGACCCCAAATGAAGTTAATGAAAATTTAAAATCAAAGAGGATCAGGCAGGATACAGAGAGCCCTGGACAGGCTGGCCCCCGGGGGCCACCAACTGGCTTTTCGAATTCAACTCTGCCAGATGAAATTGAAAAAGGGGGAAGGGCAAAGAAACCGAAAGAGATAGGTAGGGGGACAAAGACCGAAAACCTCACTAAAGGGAGAAAAAAATTTTGGGGGTGAAAAAACCCCCCGAGCGACGTCTGCGGAGGCACACAAAAACAGAAAACTGCTGAGAAAAATGGGCGCCTGGAAAAACCGGAATAGCATTCCGATATCTCATAAGGAAAATGGGTTAAAGGGACACTGTTACTAATTACCCCGGCCCCAAACGGAGTATGCAGCACCGGGTTTGGGGAAAACCCACACCTGGTCAAGCACGTCAAAAAATTAAAAAAAGTGCGAAGGATTGCAACAAGGTTAGTTCCCGGAGCCATTTTTATGTCCTAACGAAGAAAAGTTAAAGGGGGAAATCGGCCTGACGACACGGGAGGACGGGAGGGTCGGGGGAGACATTAACGACATACAAAATATTTTGTATGGAATATATAAGGTGGACAGGACAGGATGTTCCAGAAAAGGGGAAACACAAAAACCCAAGGGGCCACAATTGGAAGCTGAAGACTCAGCGAGTCACGGGGTTTGTTGGGAAAACATTTTTTTCCAGTCATAGGGGTTTTCAGGAAAGGGGAATGTCTAGCAAGTGATAAAGGGGGAGGAAAGGAAACCATACTACTTTAAGACGGAGGTTTGCCAAAGGCAGGAAGCAGAGAAGAGAAAACCTAGTAGTGATCAGTGAAGGCGGAGCCAGGTGCTGGGGGCCCGACCCCCTGCAACCACAATAAAAGGGGAGTACGTAGGCCAATAAAACACAAGCGAACACACGGGGTCCACTAATCCACACAGCCCTGGACCCTTTTGGGGGGTAAAAACCCCCCCCCTCCCTTTCCCCCCCCCTCACCCCACCCCCTACCTCTTCCCCTCCTCCCTCCTCCACCCGCCCCCCCCTCCTCTCAATTTGGGCCCTTCCCCCTCCTCCCCTTTCCCCACCCCTCCCCAACCCCCTCTCCCCTCCTCCCCCCCTTCCCCCTCTCTCTTCCTCTCTCCCCCACTTCCCTCTCCCCCTCCCCCTCCCCCTCTCCCCTCCCCCTCCCCTCTCCCTCTCCCTCCCCCTCTCCCCTTTTTTTCTTCCTCTCCCCCAACCACTCATTTTTTCTTCCCCCCTTTTTCCCTTTCCCGCCCCCGCTCATTATCCACCCTCTCCATCTCTCCCTCCCCACACCCCCCTCCCTTTTCTCGCCTTTTTTTTTTTTTTACCGGGAGGGTTTGAACAAGGGAAAAGGGTTCCCCAAAAATTATTGGCACGGGAAGAGCTGTTACCATATCCCGCTTTATTTGAAAAACATTTTTATTGTTAAAGAACATACAAGTAGGGAACAGGATGAAGGGTTGGGGCCATCTTGGGGGGCCACTATTTTTTCTGATGAACTACTTTATCTTGATGGGTTTATTTTTGCTGTACGAATGTGTTTTCCCTACTCGAGTCAACCCCGGGGGATAAAAAAAACTCCAAACCTCTCCCCTTTTTTCATCTTCTTTCCCCCTTCTCTTTTACTTTTTCTTCCACCCCTTTTCCCTCCCCCAAACCCCTCTACTCTCCATTTCCCCCGCCCCTCCCCCTCCCCCTCTCCCTTCCCCTTTTTCTCTCTCCCCTCTCCTTTTTTTTTCCCCTTTCCCCCCTCCCCCCTTTTCCCCGTTTTCCCCCTCCAAAAGCCCCCCCTGCCCCCCCTCCCCCTTACAACCCCCCACCTTCCCCCCCACACACACCAAAATCTACAAATGCATAACCCAAAAAAAAAAAGGGGCTCGGAGGGGGAAACCCCTGGGATTTAGGGGGTTCCCAAAGGGGAATGGCCTGGTAAGGAAGAATGGAAAGGGAAAGCAAAGCAAAAGGATGGAAAAAAAAGTTGTAGAGAAAATAGGGGAAAATTTTAGAAAAGAATAGATGCAAGCTTTCTGTGAAATTGGAAAAGAGGTTGGAGGGGGAGAAGAAGAAATGGGAAAATCACAAGTTAAGCTGCCCTTTCAAGGAAAAGGGCCCTAGAAATTTTAGTAAATAAAGGGAGAAGCCAGGGCACAGGGGGATGGGGGGAAAAACCCCCAAAAAAAAATATAGAATCCTTTAACCCGTACCCCCACTGAATGAGGGGCCCAAAAGGGAAGGGGAAAGGGGACAAAACTTTTGTTAGGGGGCCTAAAACACCCCCCCACCAAAGGGGCCCGGGGAATAGGGGAAAAGAGACGGCTTTGGGGGGGAGGAGTGGTGGTGGGGGGGGGGCGGGGGGGCCCGAGGGGGGACAGGATACAACAACCGACCCTGCCGCTGGGGAAACTACTGGAAAAAAAATAGGGGGGAGAATTTGGGCCCTTTTACAAATGGGAAAACGGGCGACAGAGGGAGGCAATGGAAGGGGGATACATGCAGAGGCTCGACCATGCCGCTGGGGAGCAAATGGAAAAAAATAGGGAGAGATTGGCCATGTACAAATGGAAAAAACCCGGGGACACAGTGGGAAAAGGGCAAGGAAAGGGGGAGAGGGGGAGGGGCAGGTTATTCCCCGGGGTTCAAAAGGGGGTGTTTAAGAAAACACAAAGAAAAAAGGCAGGGAGGAAAAGACAGAAAAATTTAAAAAATCATCAAAAGAAATTTGATGAAAAGGGCATGTCCCGGGGTAAATTTTTAGAAATAGTGGGGGGTGAAGGAAGAAAACGGCTGGCAAGCTAATTTCAAGACAGAAAAAGTGGGGAAACAGAATCCTGCAAGAGAAACCACAGGGAAACACCAAAAACCAAACACCCCATCCCAACACAACCACAATCCCCCAGCCCCCAAACCCAAAACTATTCTGTAGAATCCCGCAGCACAAAAGCCCGGGCCCCCCCCCCCCCCCCAACCCACCAACACAAAAGTGTTTGAAAAAGGGAAAAAAAAGTAAGGGAAAAACCAACGCTGAAAGGAAAAATGAATAAGTGGGGGGATTTCCGGGCAAAAGAAAGAGACAAAGAAGCATCACCAACCCCTCATAGCCCTAAAATGAAAAACCCAACTCACAAGGGATGATAACAGATGCCAAACTTTCCAACGGAAAAAGATCCTAAAAGAAAGACCCGAGGGAACAGAGGGAAGGAGGGGTGGCACCCGCTGATCAAAAAAAGATGGGGGTTTTTTAAAGACTAAAGGGAGGGGAAAAGAGGAGAAAAAATGCTTCAACTCGAGTCCCCAAAGGGGTAAAATTCAGTTTATGTATAAACCCCCACCAATTAAAAAACAGTAGAAGCCCAAAGGGAAAGTATAAGAGAGTAATAGACGAAGGTTTTTACCGGGACTGGCCGAAGTGGCCAGAAGGCTCGTGAGAGAGGTCAAAGCTTAAATGATCATGGGTGAAAATTTAACCACAAGGAAATTTAAAGGGAGAACCTAAGCCCCATGGGGGCCAAGGGAAAAATGGAGGCTAAGATGGGGAGGTGAAATTTAAAAATCTCGTGTAAACCCAAAACTAAGGGACGTGATCAGAGAGAAAGATAGGAAAAAGAATGAACCAGCGAGACTGGAACCTAGTATTCCCGTTTTAGAGTGCAAAAATTGAGGACCAAAACATATAAAAAACCTCTTTGGGGCCGTGACCATGTTTCTATTTCCCACCAAAATGGTTTAAATTACAAAGGGGGAGGGGGAAGCAGGGAAGGGCCAACATATGAAGGCCCGAAATGCAAAAAGTGGGCTACTTAGGCCCTGAAAATTTCCCCTTTATGGGGTTCAGTGGGAAAAGGAGCTGCCAGGGGAGTCAGTAAACAAAAGATCGAATTTAAAAACAATATGCAAAGAAGATGAGGAGAGGTTTTTTGCCCCAAAGGGTAACAGGGAAAAACAAAACCAGGGTGAGCCTGTGGTTCACCCAAAGGGCAGGGGGGCCCCAAAAACCCAAATGTGCTAGAGAAAAGGGAAAAAATAAAAAAAGGCAAAGGAACCCCGGAGAAAAAAAAGAGCAGTCATAGAGCCAAAATGAATACACAGGTAAGAAGGGAGGCCTAAAGACAATAGAAATTGACCTAGCAGTGAAAGCCAAAACTGACTCAAAGCTGTTGTACAGCCCATCAGGAGGGAAAAACCCAGCAAGGGCCCAAAAATCAGGCTGAGGAAGGAAGGAGGGATATCACAAAAAATTTACCGCAGAGTAAAGCGGGGGACTCAAAGTTAGATTCAAAGTGTTCACAAGGGGGGGGGGAGACAAAGGGGACTCTAGAAAAGGGGGAAGGTGGGGTAATCCCAAACCCTGTTGAACACAATACATATAACCAAGGAAGAAGTTAAAAGGGGTTTCCAAGGGGGCATGATACCTCAAAGGCCATAGGGCCAGGGAAAAACTCTCCAGGGGCCTGAGAAGGGACAGAGGGGCTTTTGTACCCCTAACAAAAATCTTTAACATATAACAAAACAGGCGGGTTACCTAAGTATGTAAAAACCAAATGAAATCCCAGGTTTTTTGAAAAAGGACCCCATTAAATTACAGACCATGTCCCCTTTACCTGTATATAAAGCAAGGTTTATGGGAGAAGATTTCAGGGGATTGTGGTGGAGCCCCCAAAAAAGGGGAAAAGCTTAAAACAAAGACAGGACAGTTTTTAGGGGGGGAAATCCCCCAAACACAAACCTACTAGAGTTCCCATGACAGGGGGTGACAGCGGGAAAAGAAGAGAAAAAAAAGGGGGGGGAATAGCGGGTTTTTCCCTTTGGGCTGTAAAAAAGGCCTTTTGGCCCCCGTTTCCCCACAAGAGATTAAATGCAAAAAGCGAGGACCAAAGGGAGGGACAACAGGGAAGGCACACAATGGGTCAGGAAAACCTGTCAGGAAGACAACAGCCGGAAAGGGGCATGGTACAAAGGTGAGGTGGGAGAATGGGCGCCTGTAAGAGCCGGGACCACAGGATCATCCCCGGACCGGGACGTTTCCCTTTTATTTTGAACAAGATGGAAAAATAACTCCGAAGTGTCCCCCGTTTTCAGATGTAAGTTGGTGAGAAAGAATTCAGTGAACGAGGACCACGCAAAACTACAAAAGGAAACTGGACAGGCGCAGAATTGGGCCCCCCCAACTGGGTTCTGGAGTTCAACCCCCAATTTTAAAGGGCATGAAGATTAAAGGGAAAGGGGAAAAGACGGAGTACAAAACTATTTGGGCCCCGAGCCCCACAAACCCCACTCAGGTAAAAGGAAACTTGGGGTTTAAATATAACACCAGGAACATCCCTTAGGGGCACAAACAACCAAAAAAACGGGGGGAGCATTCGGGGGATTGACAAACCTAAAAACAGCATTCCGACATCTTAACAAGGAGTCATTCAGGACCCTGTACACTGTGTACATTAGGCCCATACTGGAGTATGCAGCACTAGTTTGCAACCCTCACCTAGTCAAGCATGTAAGGAAACTAGAGAAAGTGCAGAGATTTGCAACAAGACTAGTTCCGGAGCTAAGGGGTATGTCCTACGAGGAAAGGTTAAGGGAAGTTAACCTGACGACACTGGAAGACAGGAGAGATAGGGGGGATATGATAACGACATATAAAATACTGAGAGGAATAGACAAGATGGACAGAGACAGGATGTTCCAGAGATGGGACACAGCAACTAGGGGTCACGGTTGTAAGTTGAAGACTCAGATGAACCACAGGAATGTCAGGAAGTATTTCTTCAGTCACAGAGTTGTCAGGAAGTGGAATAATCTGGGAATTGATGTAGTGGAGACAGGATCTATACATAGGTTTAAAGAGAGGTATAATAAAGATCATGGAGCGGGTAGAGTGACTGAGTAGCGACCAGTGAAGAGGCAGGGCCAGGAGCTATGAATCGACCCCTGCAACCACAACTAGGTTAGTACACACACATTATTTATTCTAGTGTTTTACGCTCACCATATCGTCTAGCAAAGTGCCAGGTGATACCGTTTATTAGAGTTCAAGTTAATATATAGATACATATATTCAATAATCCCGTAGCTGGGTTGGTAGCGCACTCAGCTCACACACCGAGGACTGTGGTATGATCCCCGTTACAGGTGGAAACATTAGGGCGTGTTTGCATAAGACACCTACTGTCTCTGCTCACATAGCAACAACGTTTTGGGACCTAGGTGTAGCCGACTGGTGTGGGTCGCATCCTGGGGGACAACATTAATCTAAATTTCTCGAAATTCTCTGTATAAACAGCGGATTTCTGTCACTGATGTCAGATAGGTTTGTATAAGTTGTATCTTGTACATGTAGAAATAAGGATTATTATTATTATTATTATTCTTAGCTGTATGACCCTGGTGGCTTAGCATTTAATTTTGATGAGAATTATTATTATGTTTAACACTGATACACCTACGCACAGTACGAGATGTGATGTGTGCCAGTACATCCACACACTAGTAGAGGTGGAATGTGCTAGTATACTCGCACACACTAGCAGAGGTAATGTGTGCTAGTACAACTACAAACACTATCAGTGTGCTAGTACACCGATTCACAAGCCGAGGTGGAGTGTGCTAGTACACCCACTAGAACTAGCAGAGATAGAGAGTGCTAATACACCCAAACTAGCAGAAGAGGAATGCCCTAGTATACACACGTATACTAGTAGTGATAGAGTGTTCTAATACACCTACTCACAGTATTAGAGATAATGTGTGATAGCACACCCACACATACACTAGTAATGGTGGTGTTTGCTAGTACACCCACATATACTTAAAAAGGTGACACTGTGTTAGCACACTCGGACAGGTAGGCTGTGCTGGTACACACACTGTAACGTAGTTATTACATTACATAAATAAACCCTGGCACCTAAGGGTAACAGCCTGTCTAGGGGCATTTAAATTATTAAAAATATTGCAACAACTTAGGGTCAAGCTTGTTTCTTCACAAAAAGCATTAAGTAAATGGTCAATACTTACGTTAATTATCAGGAACGACACAAAAACTAACATGTGCAAAAATATATTAATAGTAAGTAACCTTAATTATACAACACACATCCTACCCCCTGCATATTAACAGTGGGGCTCCTTGACACCCCCCTTCCCTTCTGCCAGCCTCTCAGCCTGCAGACAAATTATTATTATCTGTACTCTCCACTACACAGGCCTCTGCACACTAGGACCTCACAGGAAAAAATCATGAGAGCACCAAAACATTAAAACAACCTATGGCTTAAATTTAGCCAAAATACCAACCCCCTACTGACACAAACACCAGAGCATGACTCTTATGACGCCTTGTTCCAGCCACCGCGTTTCCAGTACTGACACACCTCTCCTGTCCTGTCCTGGCTACTCTTCAGGACTAATATGCATCCGGTTTCAGAAATCCCATCACTGACATTATTAATGGAGCGTTTGTCATACACATATTTTCTACAATGAAACCATACCACGGATGGAGGTTGAACCTGTTGTGAGCGAGTCGTAAAACTTCAGGCTAGCGCATAAACCACTGGATCAGGTGGTGTACAATTTAAATTTTATATGAAAACTTAATTTTTT
>NC_069409.1:16958200-17021183 GCF_026875155.1 Cherax quadricarinatus
TATCCAAGGGGTCATCCTTTTTTCTGGATTTTTAATCATTTATTACTCCCTTAGTACCTTTCTGATACCTGCCCAAAGTTCTACATCTTTATTGCACAACCAGAAGCACCTTGCTAGTTCGAGGTCATTTTTTGAGTCTGTATTTAGTCTAGTTAGTCTGTGGAGACAAAGAACTTTGTCCGTGGAAGCAAAGAGAGGAAGGTATGAGAGTGTAGTTATACCAACGCTCTTATATGGGTGTGAAACATGGGTGGTGAATGTTGCAGCGAGGAGAAGGCTGGAGGCAGTGGAGATGTCATGTCTGAGGGCAATGTGTGGTGTGAATATTATGCAGAGAATTCTTAGTTTGGAAATTAGGAGGAGGTGCAGGATTACCAAAACTATTACCCAAAGGGGCAAAGGAGGGTTGTTGAGGTGGTTCGGACATGTAGAGAGGTTGTAACGAAACAGAATGCTTTGAAGTGTGTAAATCATTGTAGTGGAGGGAAGGCGCGGTAGGGGTCGGCCTAGGAAAGGTTGGAGGGAGGGGGTAAAGGAGATTTTGTGTGCGAGGGGCTTGGACTTCCAGCAAGCATGCGTGAGCAAATTTGATAGGAGTGAATGGAAAACACACTCTCTTCCTCCTACTCCTTATCCTTCAAGCAGAATGCCCTATCCATGTATCTAATCTGGCTATCCCCAACAACAACAATTTTTTTTACCTTCCTTGTCGACGTCCGTCGTGATGTTCCCAGTTGTAGACTCGCATTCGTTAGGTAGCACTACACCTTCACTTGTGGAATTCGTCAAGACGTTCTCGATGGTCTTCGTTGGTGTTTCTAGGGATCTCACTCACGTCTGCCAATGCTTCCTTGGCGCTCGTTGTGACATTACCAGTAGAACACCCACATTCGTCAGGTAGCACGAAAATGGGTTGGAAAGGGTTTCCACAGTAGTCTTCTGGTTTCTCGTTGTTTCTGCCTCTCCAACAGTCTTCTTGATCCTCAGCTTGGTTTCATGTTGCCCGGCCACTGACCAAGTTCCCCTCTTAAACCCGGGGACCACAACAGGAGGAGGATTACTACGAATCCTCTTGTTCTCCTCCGTTTTAAACGCCGTATCTCCTGCTTAGCAACCCTAGCTCTTCTTTCAGGGGTGGTAAGTTCCTCAAGAGAGGGCATCCTGGATCAGATTCACAGAGACGCACAAACAGGTCTTCACAAACAAACTATTCTACCCAAGAAATTAAGAATTTTTAAAAAATTTTTTATTTGTCCAATGTATTATTAAATTCTTCCCAAATTCTATTATAAATGACTCTAATTTATATAAACCAAAGGAAATATTTATATTATTGTCAAAACTGCTTTTTATGAAACAAGATTCAATTTTATATTCCTGGAAATATAAACACATATGCATTTTTAATGGGGGATCCTTTATTAAAAACCGTTTCGCCCACACATTGGCCTTTTTCAAGCAAAAACAGTTTCTGTTTGGGGACTTAAAAAAGCCCACTGTGGGCGAAACGTTGCCCCAATAAAGAAACCAAAAAAACCGGGCAAAATGTATTTATAAAACCATTGTTTCGGTTTTTTTATACCATTTTTTTTCCAATTAAAATTCCGGGCCCCGACCTGGACAGTTTTTAATCTCTTTTGTATAAACTGCCCAGCCACCCACTGCTGACAAAAACTAAAACAAAACGCCATCACTGCTGACAACACCAATGACAGCCATCCCATGCGACAACCCCTAAACCGACAGCCTTCACTGCTGAAACACCCCCAACCGACACCCAAAATCATTTCTAAACAACACTCAACCGACACCTCACTGCGGGACAACACCCCAACCGACAGCCATCACGGGCGGAAACAAACACTAAACCGGGACACCCCTAAATTTGCTGAAAAACACTAAAACTGAAAAGGCCAAACACTCGGGAACAACACTCAACGCCCGCCATCACTCCCTGAAAACACCCCCGGGCCCGTTAAAAAAATGAAAACTAAATTGCAACAGTTTTTTTTTTGGGGGAAACTTTTTCGCTCTTCGGACTTTGCCCAAATCCTAAAGAGCGAGACGTTGTCCAAAAAAATTTTGCATATTTTGCCGGGGTTTTTTTTTTAAAAAACCTCCCAAATTTTGGGGAGAAATTTCCCTTCCCAAACCCATTTTTTCCCAACACCGTTCCCACACCTTCACCACCCCCGCCCGGTATCCCCTTCCCCCCTCGCCGCCCCCCATCACAATTTCTCAAGGGAAATGCAAACTTAGAAAGCACGTTCTGCACTTGAAAGGGAAATACCCTTTAAAATAAATGCTTTTCCCAGTGTAAAATTTACACAGTGAAAACCCGTGCCCCATCACCCTTTCCCCGGGACTCGGGGTTTCAACATCCGGGTGACATTTTCCGAGTTATTTCCCTTTCCCAACACCCCACAACACACACAACAACACACACACACACACACACACACACAACACACACAAAACACACACCACAAGGGTGTGTTTTTTGGGTGCCTTTAAAGGGGCCATTGGGACGGGCTGCGGGTGTTTCCCCCCCATTCTTATTTTCCTTGGGCTCCCAAGGTTCTACGTAAATGGTATACAATCCGAAAAATAAAAATTTAGACACATGTGCAACATCTGGGTATCTTTAATTTGTAGATGTTTCCCCACCCCAGCCCCCTTTAATCAAAACAAAATTTTGTAAAATATTTTTAACTGTTTTTTCCAATTTTTTGTTTTTTTGAATTTGTATTTGTTTAAAAGCCCCGGGAAAGGCAAAAAACCCCATTTAAAAGAAAATCCAGCCCTTGCACCTATCTAATTTTTCCAATCTGGGGGGGCCCGGGGTTTTCCCGAATTTTATCCCTTTTGTGGCTGGTTAAAGAAATTTTGGGTTTCCCCGTGGATAAACCCCCAACCCCCCACCAACAAAAACAGCAAACCGGGACTCAATGTTTTCCTTTCTCCCCCAATGGGAAAAAAACCCTTGCCAAAAAAACCCCCCAAGCTCAAAATACCCCACCAAATAAACCTTACCCCACGGGCAACTACCCAACCCAAACATTTTCCCCTATTTCCGACAAACCCCAAAACGAAGCCCTTCCCTTATTATCAACGAAACTGAAAAAAAAGGGAAAGGAGCCCTTAAAATCCCCTTACCCCCCCCTTTATATCCAAAAAACCCGTCCAAAAGTACTTTTCACCCAAAAATTGCAACACCTTTAAAAAAAATTTCCATTAAAACCTCCACCCCCCTACTTTTCCTCAAAATACCCAAGGGTAAACCCCGATCCATAAAGGAGGGGGCCCCCAAACCCAGATTTTGAATAACATAGGCCCAATTCCAATTTTACCCCCCTCTCTCAAAAATCTTCGAAAAATTTTTTCCCCATAAACAAATTTAATTTTTCCTTTATTTTAAATCTCCCAAAACATATTTAAAATCCCTCCCAAAATTTGGTTTCAGGCTTAATAAAAAAACTAATAAAGCATTAAAAACACATGTTTTAAAAACATATTTTAAAACCCTGCAATAGAGAAAAAAAAAAAAGTCCCCACTGGGGCCTTCATTGTTTTAAAGGGTAAAGTTTTTTGATACATTTTACCAGACTTGTTTCCCACAAAAAATTTTGTCCAAATTTACGGTAAAAAAGGGGGCCCACCCCCCCAACTACCCAAGTCTTTACCATCACAACAAACCAAAATATGTTTTTTAAAAAGGGGGCAAGTTTCTTCCCCCCAAAACCCAAAATTTTAAATTTTTGGGTGCCCCCCACGGGGAAGGGGGGGTTCCCCTGGCCCTCTTCTCTTTCTCCTAACTTAAAAGCCCTACCAATGTTTCCCAATTTCTCAAACCCACACTTTTTCCCAGATGACCCCTACATACGCCCTTCCCTCACCCGAGCCCAGCACGCTACCAAAAACTGTAAACAACGAAAATTTCAGAAAATATCTACCCGGATGAGGACTAAAAAAAACCCTTAAAAACTAAAAATTGACAAAAAAAACTTTATTTAAATTTTTAACAGAGCTACAGAAAAGTACCTCTTAACATAACATAAAAGGATTCCCCCTACACAAAACTAAAAAAGGGAAAAATTTTTAGGAAACCCCCTCGAATAGACCCCAAAAATTTCCCTACAAATAAAACAACAAATTTTTTAAGAAAAAATTTCCCAAAACTGTAAAGGGATACTCCCAAATTAAAGTTTCTAAACCCCATCCCCCCTCCCCGGCCCTTTAAACACTCCCCTTTAAATTTACCCCCCATCTCCCCCTATGGAATTTTTTGCATGGGGCTCAACAACAAAATTAAACCCCCCAGACCACTAATTACCCCCAAAAAAAGGCCCGCAGTTTTGAATAACAAAATTCCCCCACTACAGGGAGCAACCCCTCCACCAATATTCAAAAAACTAAAACCCACTCGGGCCCTACAAAACATCCTACTTATTTTTTGCACCTATTACATACTTTGAAAAACTTTAAACCCGAAATTAAAACCCCCCCCTCAAAAAATCCCTTGCCAAACCTCAACCCGAAAAACATAACCATAATACAAGGGGATAAAATTAACTCTTTTTATGTTTTCCTTGTTTTCCCTCTCACGCTAAAGCAAAACTCAAAAGCAAAAATAAAAGGCCTAAAATCGGAAAATTTATTACCAGTAAAAAATAAAAAAACACTACCTGTTTTATAAATTCAAGTCCCCTTTTTCCCAAAATTCACCCTTTCCACTCCAAAAAACCAAAAAAATAAATGAATAACTAAACCTTATAAAAATTTTAATCCCAAAAAGTTAAACCCCAATTATATCACATAAAAAGTTAAAAACCCAGACCCAATCTAACTTTTTTTTATTTTTTTTTAAAAAAACACTACCTAAAAAAATAAAATCCATTCGACGAATGTACAGCAATGCCCTGCAACCATATGAAAAAACCCGTCTTTTTAAAAACCCCTTTTTTGCTTATAGTTTTTCTGTTTTTTCAATAATGTTTTTTTTTCACTGATTACATCATTCTTTTGTTTTTTAAACCCTTAAAATTAAATTTTTAAACCAGCCCCCTAATGCAAAGCATATAATGGCCCTTTTGGGATGCTGCTCTTTCCTGTAATTTTTTTTTTAACCCCTGTTTGTATGCAAAATATCTAAATAAATTAAAAAAAAAATAAGGCTCCCCGTGGATGGTTTTCAATTTAGGCTCTCGTGGCTGGGTTAGAAAGGGTTTTGGCTCTTTGGGATGGGTTTAAAATTTTGGGTCTCGTGGAGGGTTTTTTCAAAAGATTAAAGGCCCCCGTGGAGGGTTTCAGAGATTAGGCTCCGTGAACACTTTTTCTAGTGTACGTCCCGTTTTTAGCTAATATTGGGATGAAAGTTTTTCCCCCCCTACCGAGCAGCGTAACTTTAGCTTAGGGGGGAGTTGAAAAGGAACAACACAGTCTCGAAAAAGAAGGGTGTGTAAATTTCCCCGGAACAATGTCGTTCGAGAAAACGGGACGCGTTCCAAAAATTGTCCAGCACCCCCTAATAAAAAGGCCCCGGTGCTTCAGGTTTTTTAGGGACCCTGGGGGTGGACTAAAGGTTTTTTCCCAAACCCCCTTTGTAAACCCTGGTGAAGGGGCCAGTGCTTTCAACTTTTTTACTACCTTTAAGATGAACCTGAATGCTTCCCAACCCCCTTTTAAATACCCTGGGGATGGGCCTTTGGTTTCTTTAGCTTTTTTTTTGACCCTGGGATGAACCAGGTTTTTTTAAGCTCTTCAGTACCCTAGTGAAAGGACCAGGTTTCTTTTAGCTTTTTTCAGTCCCTAAAAGGGCCAGGTGTTTTTTTGCCTTTTCCTTTAGTAAACCCCGGGATTGACCCCGGTGGGTTTTTACTCCCTTTATAAACCCCGTGATTGGGCCTTGGGGTTCATCTTTCCCTTTAGTACCCCTTTTTGATGGACCTGGGTTTCTTCAGCTCCTTCAAACCCTGGTGAAAGGAAACCCCCTGCTTCAGCTCCCCTTTAGTAAACCCGTGATGGACCGGTGCTTTTAGCTCCTTCAGTAAACCCCGGGGATAGACCCCCGGTGCTTCACCCCCTTATACCCCGGTGAAAGACCTGGGCTTCAGCTCCTTCAGTACCCCCTGGTGAGGAACCCGGTGCTTTAGCCCCTTTAGTACCCTGGTGGATGGACCTTGGGGCTTCCCGCTCCTTCAAATACCCGGGGGAAAGGACCTGGTTTCTTCACTCCTTCAGGGAACCCCCGGGGATAGACCTGGTGCTTCAACTCCTTCAGTACCCTGGTGATTTGGGCCAGGTGTTTTTAACTCCCCTTTATCCCCCGGGGGATTTGGGCCTGGTGTTTCAGCTCCCCTTTAATTAAACCCCGGATGGGCCTGGTTGTTTCAGCTCCCCTTAAAAACCCTGGGGGAGGACCCGGGTTTTTTAGCTCCTTCCAGTAACCCCCGGGGGGGAAGGACCTGGTGCTTCAGGGTCCCTTTAGTACCCTGGTGATGGGAAAAAGGGGGTTTTTCAGCTCCTTCAGTTTTCCCCAGTGATGGGCCTGTTTTTCAGCCCCTTCATAACCCCGGGATGGAAACCGGTGTTTTAGGGTCCCTTTAGTACCCTGGTTGGACCAAAAGGTTTTTAAACTCCTTTAGTACCCTGGGGTTTAAGGGGCCCCGGTGTTTCCGCTCCTTTAATACCCGGGGGATGGACCCGGGGGTTTTCAGCTCCTTCAGTTTCCCTGGGAAGGGCCTGGTGCTTCAGCTCCCCTTTAGTACCCCCGGTTATGGAAACCCGGTGTTTTCCCGCTCCTTCAAAAAACCCCATGATGGCCTGGGGTTTTTTTCAGCTCCTTTAAACCCTGGTGAGGGACCTGGTGTTTTTAAACTTTCCCTTTAGTAAACCCCCGGGGGATGGACCCGGTGTTTCGCTCCTTTAGTACCCAAATGATGGAACCCCGGGGTTTCAGCTCCTTTTATTTTCCCTGGGTGGAAAGGCCAATTTTTTTTAGCTCCTTCATAAACCCCGGTGAAAGGCCAGGTGGTTTTTTTTAGCTTTCCCTTCCCAAACCCCGGGGATGGACCCGGTGTTTTTTAGCTCCTTTAGTAAACCCCGGTGATGGAAACCCGGGGGTTTTCAGCTCCTTTAGTACCCTGGGGATGGACCAGGTGTTTTTAGCTCCTTTAAAACCCCCGGTGGATGGAAAACCCGGTTTTTTTCAGCCCCTCAGTACCCTGGGTTTAATTTGGGCCTGGTGTTTCAGCTCCCTTTTAGTACCCGGTGAAGGACCTTTGGGTTTTTAGCTCCCTTTAGTACCCTAGTGATTTTGGGCCTTTGGGGTTTTTAGCTCCTTCAGTAAACCCCGGTGATGGGCCCGGTGCTTTTAACCCCCTTCATTTCCCCCGGGGGATGGACCTGGTTTCTTCATTTTTTTCAGTACCCTCTTTAATAGTAAACCCCGGTAAAAAAATTTAAAACTTAAATTTCCCTGGGTGGGGGTTGAAAATGGGGGTTGGGCAGGCGTTTTTTTTTTCGTGGGTTTAGTTTTTGGGTTTTAAAGGGGAACCCTTTGGGTATTTTGGGGCGGGGGGGCCAAAACTACAAGGTTTTCTTCCCTTTCCGTGTTCCCAAAAGTGAGAGGGGGTTTTTTTTAAACGGGGCTCAACTTTGGCCCCACAATTTGGGTGGGGGTTTCAAATTTTTTCAAACCCTTTAAGGCCCCAAAAGTAAATATTAATTTTAAAGGGGCTGGGAAATTATACTGCAATTTTCTTTTGGGGAAAGGAAAACTTTTTGTTCCCTTTGGGAAATTTTCAAATGAAAGTGGTTTTGGGATCAAATAAATGATTTAAAATTCCCAAAAAAATTATTGAAAAATTGGGACCGTTTTTTATCAATTAAAAGGGGGAAAAAAAAATTAAACGAAAACCCCCCCTTTACCCACGGAAAGTGAAATTCCCCTTGCAACCATCGAAGCAATTCAACTTTTGAAAAAAAATTTTTGTGCTTGTTGGAAGGGGAAAAAAAGGGACCTGTAAATAAAATAAAGTACTGAGAAAAATAGGGAAACCCGGTAAGAACCAAAATAAAGGATTTTTCTTTAAAAAAAATTTAAAAGGATATAGGTTTAAAACTTTTTTTAAACATTGGGATGCGAGGAAAAATCTTCCCATAGGGAAACCCGAGGCCAAAAACCTTGGGTAGCTTTAAAGAGAATTGGGGCAAATTTTAAAAAATAAGAAAATTTGGGTTTTTTATTAGTAAACCCGAGGTACTGAAGCAATTCCTTTTGGGGGGGTTTGGAAAAAAAAGGCCCGGGGCAAAGGGGTGAGTGGGAAAAAATTGGTTTTTTGAGGGAATTTGGGTTTTTAACCTGGGTTTCGATCGAACCCCAGAGGCCGGCCCCGAGGTTTCCCCCCCCACACACCCGACACAAACTTTTTTCCCCGGCCCGGAAAGACTGTGGGAAAATAAGGGTCGAAGGGCGTGTCCCCGGAACCCGGGGACATACTTTTTCCCGGGAAACTGAAAACAATTAAACGCCCTGCACCTTTAAAGAAATCGCCCAAAATCTTCCTTTACGGATACTTTTCCCACCCGAAGTGGCATATCCACAATGGGTTTAAAAAAAAGCCCCTTTTACGTTCAGGTTCCCCCCGCAACTCTTCAGAAAAACAACCTCTCAACCGTTTTTTGGGGTCACCCCAAAAAGAGCGTAGATCTTTACGCTAAGAAAGGGCCCCTTTAATACTCCCCGCAAACAATCCTTTTAAAATGATGGTTTTAACGTCCCCCAAAACCCAAAAAAAAGGAATTTGACTTTGTTGGGGAAAATATGAAGGACAAATTGCCCAAAAGGGGAAGCCGCGGGACTTTCTTTAACTTGGGCCCCTGAAAAGGGCAACAACAAAAGTCACACTGGGGTTTTTCACAACAAAAGCACACGACTTGCACTTTTTTTTGGAAAACCCCAAATTTTTAAAAAAATCATATTTCATTTTTCCAATCAAAAAGGTTTTGGTGGAAAAAACGGAAGAAACTTTCCCAAAGGTTTTAGTTCCGGGCCCCCAAAAAGGTTAAGGGCCCACTGGTTTTAGAAAAAAAAGACGTGTCCCCAGTTTTTGGGGCAGTAGGTTTGGGTGCAGAGTTTTTCCCCTATTTTTTTTATGAAACTTATATTATTTCGATTTTGAGGCCTTTTTTCTACCTATTAGCCCCCCTTTTTGTTAACCCTTTTCCCAGTGCCCGTTTTTTACCCAGGGTGTTTTCCCGTTTGGCCCCCCCCCCCTGGGCCCCTAGCCATCAAGGGTGGCCCAAAATTTGGGGTCTTAAACGAAAGGGAAAGGGGACCCTAGCGTTTTCCTTTTTCGGCAGTAATTTTATAAACCCGGGTTTTTTTTAGCAGCTTGAAACCATCACTAAAACTTTTTCTTGTGTAATTACGGAAATTACAATATTAAACATGTTTTACCTGGAGGGGGTTTCCGGGGGGGGCCCCCCCCCCGCGGGCCCCGGGCCCCAGACCCCGGCCCCCGTGGGATCAGGGTCTGATCAACCAGGGCCGGTTTCTGCTGGCCTCAAAGCAAACTGAAAGTAAAAAGCCCGGGAGCCCGGCTTTGGTTTAGGGATTGACTTTTAGGTGCCTGTTTCCCGTTTTCCCCCCCCCCCTTGAAAAACAGCCAGGGGCTATTTTAATTCCCCTTATGGAATGCCTGGGAGGCAATTTTAACGGGGCTTGGCCCCCGGGCACTTTTTTGTGTTTCTCTGGGCCCCTCCTTTTTTATTGGGGAAAATTTTTAAAACCCCCCCTGCCGATTTTTTTGCTTTTATAAAGGGGGTTTTTTTTGTGTGCAAGGGTTTTGGACTTTAAACCTCTAGATTTTCCCCAAATGTATATTATCATTTATCTCTCTCGGCCTTTTTGTTTTTCCCGGGAAAAGCAAAGGGGGTTCCAAAACCCTTCCCCCCAAGTAATTTAGGTTTTCCCCTTAAACGTAAATTATGTGTCCGTGAAAATTTTTTTTGTACACTCTCCAGGTCAGCAATTTCACTTGCCTTTTAAGGGGCAAAATTAAATGTACAACAGTAAAATTCCCAGCCTAAGAGAAAAAAGCGATTTTTAAGAGAATTCTTTATTGGGTTTTTTTCGTCCTAGTTTTTTTT
This sequence comes from Cherax quadricarinatus, assembly GCF_026875155.1. Classification (NCBI taxonomy): domain Eukaryota; kingdom Metazoa; phylum Arthropoda; class Malacostraca; order Decapoda; family Parastacidae; genus Cherax; species Cherax quadricarinatus. The sequence continues at coordinate 16,968,353 of NC_069409.1, forward strand.
TAAGGTTTTTTCATTAAATTTATCTTAAACATTTTTAAGCAGAAAGCGGGGGGAAAAAAAGGCCCTGGGCCCCCCTTTAAGGGGAGGACCTCGACATTCTCCCCCCAGGTCCTTTTACCCTTTCTTTTTTTCCCCCCTATTGTAGGGTTTTGAATTTGTCCCCTTACCCTGATTAAAAGTTTTAATTTCCAAACAAGCTTTTTATATCTGAGCATTTTGGAAAAAATTTTTCTTCCTTGACCTTTATATTTTTTTTTGAGTGGCCCATCTGAAGATTTGGTTTGAAGTCCCCTTGGAGTCCCGGGGATCTTCGATGGAAGGGGCCCCGTCCCCTGGCAGGTCGGGTGGGCATCAGCAAAGGAAGAAAAACGGTTTTACCTCCTGGTCAGGGTATGAGGATGAGGAATAAAAATGGGGGGCAAAATACTGTGCCCCTTTTGAAACAGAGTTTTTTCACCGTAGCCCCCGCCTCAGATTTTATTCTGTGCACTAAAATTTTTTATTTGTGGGGTTTTTTTGCCAGAAATTATAGATCCACTACTAAAATTTTCCTTTTTCTACCCTTTTTTTCACCATTTTGTAAACCCAAATTGGGACCATGGTCCCAACTTGGGCTGAAAAAAAATTTTTTCAAATTTTGTGTATACTACATCGTGTTTTTGGTTTTTTCCTCTACCGATCCCGGGCCTTTTCATAGTGGCTAGTTTCTGGAACAGGCAGAAGCGACCTGCCCCCAAAAAACCCGTTTGCCCCCGGGTTTTTGTATTTGATGGGTTTAAATAGGTGGTTTTGGCGATCTTCTTCTTTTTGGGCCCCCCTTTTTTTAAAGATTTTTTAAAAAATATGGGATTTTAAAAGGGTATCCGGGCCTTTTATTTTCTTTACCCAAAATTCATTTTCTTTCCACCTTTTGTAGAGCCGGGGGTATGTTTTTTGTTTTTAGGGAGGGGTGTGGGTGACCCTTTTTGTCCATGCTCCCCCCCCGTAAAAATGCCGAAGGCAAAGAGAAAATGGGCTTTTTTGGGAGTTCTTAATGAAAACGGAATTTCCATGAATTTTTGGGGGGTTGGGGGAGAGTGCATGGGGGCATGTCCCGGGTTTATTGCCTTTTTAATTTTTGTGGTGGTTTTGGAAAAAATAACCAAGATTTTTTGAGATGGGCCAAATTTTTTGGGGCCCCAAAATTTATAAAGAAATTTGTTTGGGTTTTCCCAACCCCTTTTTTTGGGCAAAATTTTGCTGAACCTGAGTTTTTCTGGGGCTTTATATCTAAATCATTTCTTGGGTTTTCTCTGTGGGATGTCCCAACCCCCCCCTAAGGCCCGGCCCCAAAAACTGGTTTTTGTTTTTTTTCCCTTTTGATTTTTGGGAAAAAAGAAAAAGTTTTTTTTTTTTAATTCCCCTAAATTTTTTTTTTTCTTCCTTTCGAATTTTTTTTGTCTCCTGAAAAAAATTTCCTTTTAGCTTAAAATTTCGAAAAATTTTTCAATTTTAATGGAACCCCTTTCCTCCCTTCGTATTTCAGATACATTTTGGGGGCCCCTCAACAGCTTTTTGGGACTCCCTTTTCGTTTTGTCCGGGATAGGGGGCTCTCTCCTCCCTCCCCCTCTCTCTCTCCCCCCCCTCTTGTTTTTTCCCTCTTTCCCTTTTTTATTCTTTAAAGGGGAAAAAAACCTTGAGCCAAAAAATTTAAGAACCAGAGAGTTTTAAATTTTTTTCAAAAACAAAGGTTCGGATCTGTGGTTGTTTTTTGGGTAACTTCCCACTTGCTTTAAATTTTGGACATGTTAACTTTGTTTCCCCTTTGGGAAAGGGTTTTTTTTTTATTGAAAGTTAATTTTTGGAAGCAAAAACCCCCATGAAATGTTTACATTTTGCTGGTCAGGGGCCCTGTGGGTTTCATGTCGTAACCTCTATTTAAATGGTTGATCAGTGTTTTTGTTCCCCCGATACGGTTTTTAAAATTTGTATCACGGGCTCGCCGGGTTTTTAAGTGAAGAGGGGGTCCGGTGGTTTTTTTCTAGTTCTTGTTTGGCTCTAAAAATTTTGGGTGGTTTAAAAAGGGGGGAAAATTTGGGGGGAGAAAATTTTTTTTTTTCCCCGTGTGTGGGGGGGAATTTTCAAAACTGAGCTTTTCCCCCTGGGTTTTATCTCTGGGTTTAAAAAATTTAAATTTTTACAAATCCCCATTTTTGGTTTTCCCCCCCAAATTTTTAAAAACTCCCCCGTAACAAAGAAGTTTGGGGCAGGAAAGGGGGGGAGTTTTCCAGACAGGGGGGTTTAAATTTTTAAAAAACCGTTCGCCCGGGAAATTGGGGTGGGAAGTTTAATCCAGAGGCTTTTGGAAAAACCACAATGAAAAGGGCTTTGGTTTTTTAGTCTTTACCGCCAAACTTCAACTACATCATTTGAGGGGTTTTGGAAATTTTGTGAGGGGGACTTTTGTTGGGTTACAACCAACCCTCTCCTTTGGGTTTTCCTGGGTTTTTTTTTGCCCCAAAAAGAATTTGGTTTTTAAAAACCGGCCCTCCATAAATTTTTGGGTTGTCAAAATCATCCTTTTAAAGTGGTTTTCCCGAGAAAAAACTTTCCAACATTTTTTTTTGACTCTGTAGCCAGTCCCTTTATATAAGGGAAATTTTTTTCGGGTTTAGACCTTTTTATGTTTGGGGAAACAAAAATGTCGTTTTTATTGGTGGAATTTAAGTTTTTTTCCCCTTTGTTTTTTCAGGCCTAATACCCCGTTTTTTTTTCTGGAAATGGAGGCCAGGGCTGCCCCTGCTCCAGAATGTTTTTTTGTTTTATAAAAAGGGTTTTTTGTCCCTTTTCTTTTTTTTTCCCTTTCCCGGGAAATGGAAAAAAAAAACCCCTTTTCGTTAGGAGGGGTTATGGCCCCGCCCTTTTTTTTTCCCAACCCGTCTTGGGGTGGTTTTTAGCGGGAAAAGGGGAACTGGCCCCCGGGAAAAAAAAAATAAATGATGGGAATATGTGACAAAAAGCAAGGTGATGAATAATTGTAAAAATTCTCAGGGTGGTTTAAAGAAAATTTTCTCTCATTAATTTAAAATTTGCTTTTTAGAAAACCTGGCTGCCCATTGTACCCTCGAACCAGGTTTTTTCTATCTTTTCTTCCTTTAAACCTTGGGTCTCTAGTCTTGACTTCTGAAACCAAAGGCGCTCTTTGTCCCTTGGGCTTTCCCGAACCAAAGGCTCTCTAGTCCTTGCTTCTGAACCCGGGCCCCCTTTGTCTTGGTTTTTTGAACCAAGGTTTTTTAAGTCTTGTCTTCTGAATCATGGTTCCCCTAGTTTTTTTCCTTTTTAACCATTGGGTTTTCTAGTCTTTTCCTCTGAACCCTGATTTTTCTAGCCCCTTTTTTTCTTTAAAACCCTTTGGGTCTCTGCTTGTCTTTGAACCATGGCTTTTCCTTTGTTTTGTCTTCTGAACCCCGGGTTTTTTTTAGTCTTTTTTCTTCCGAACAGGCCCTTTTTAGTCTTTTTCTTCTTTAACCCTTGGGCCCCTAGTTCCCTTTTTCCCCCTTTAACCATGGTTTTCCCATCTTGTCTTCCAACCATGGTTCTCTATTTTTGGGCCCTTTTGAAACCCGGTTCTTTTATCCCTTTTCTTCTGAACCATGGCTTCTAGTCTTTTTCCCTTCTGAAAACCCTGGGGTTTTCTATCCCTTTTCCCCCCCGAACCAAGTTTTTTCTAGTCCCCTTTCTTTTTGAAAAAATGGTTCTCTATCCCTTTTCTTCTGAAACCCTGGCTCTCTAGTCTTGCCCTGAACCATGGCGCTCTAGTCTTGTCTTTTTTGAACCAAAGGTTCTCTAAATCTTGCTTCTGAACCATGGGGCCCCCTATCTTTCTTCTGAAACCCTGGCCCTCTAGTCCTTTTTTTCTGAACCATGGTTTTTCTAGTCCCTTGGGCTTCTGAACCCGGTTCTCTATTCTTTTTTCCTGAAACTGGGTTTTTCCTAGTTTTTTTTCCCCTTTTGAAAACCCTTGGTTTTCTATCTTGTCCTTCGGAACCATGGTTCCTAGTCCCCCTTTTCTTCTGAACCCTGGCCTCTAGTCCTTTTTCTTCTAACCATGGCTCTCTAGTCCCCTTTTCCCCTTTTGAACCCGGCCTTCCCCTAGTCCCCTTTTCTTCTGAACCAGGTTCTCTTTGTTTTTGTCTTCGAACCTGGTTCCTATCCCCTTTTCTTCTGAAACCATGGTTTTTCTGTCTTGCTTCTGAACCAATTTTTTTCTAGTCGTCTTTTTGAAAACCCGGTTTTCCCAGTCTTTTCTTCTAAACCCAAAGGCCCTCCCAGTTCCCCCTTTTCTTCTGAACCATTGGGGCCCCCTAGTCCCTTGTCCCCTTCCCGAACAAAAAGGGGTTCCTTCTAGTCCCTTTTCTTCCCGAACCATGGGCCCTTCCCAGTCCCTTTTTCCTCTGAACTATGGGCCCCCCTAAACTTTCTTCTGAACTATGGCCCCCCTAATCTTGTTTTGAACCAAAGGCCCTCTAATCTTGTCCCGAACCAAAGGGCCCCCCCAAATCTTGTTTTTTTGACCATGGCCCTCCAATCTTCTAAACCCCTGGGCCCCCTAAACCCTTTTCTTCTGAATTATGGCCCTCCCAGCTGCTTCCCGGAAATTAAAGGCCCTCTATTTTTTTCCTTCTGAATTGGGTTTTTCTATCCCTTTTCGTCCCGAACCAAAGGGCCCCCTAATTTTTCTTTTTAATTAGGCCCTCTAGGGCCAAAGTCCTTTTTTGAATTTTGGCTCTCTAGTCCCTGCTTCTTTGGAAAAAATGGCCCCCCAATCTTGTCTTCTGAATTAAAGGCCCCTACCAAAGTCCCTTTTGAAAATTTTTGGGTCTCAATTTAAAAGTCCCCCCCGAACCCTGGCCCTGGGAGCAAAAACGAAAACGAAATAGCAGCAATTTTTCCAAAATCTGACCCAAAAAACTGTTTTTACAGTCACAAACAGGAGGAAAAAGGAAAAAATCAAAGGGCTGGGTAATCAAACTTTAAAGGGAAAGGGAAAAAGGGGGAAAGGGCAAGAAATGAAACCCAAAAAATATGTGAAGAAACTCAAAAATGAGATTTAGAAAAAGTATTTACGGGGGTGGGCGGAAAAGACACCCAAAAAACCTTTCAGTGGTGGGGGTACAAAAAATCAAGGGGCTGTCCCCAAAGGGGGTAAAGTTTTAAAAAGGGGGGGGAAGAGGCCCGCTTAGTGGGGCTAATACCCAAAAATCAGTCCGTTGGGGTTTTAAAAAAAGAGGGAGCAGGGCACCCCCAATGTTTCCTTTAGTAATCTTCCCGCACATTTATCGAAAAAAGGGGCGACAAAAACGAGGTAAGGGGAAACGGGAAAAAGTCCCCGATTTTTTAAAAAAATGGAGACAGACACTAGCAAATTTAAAAAAACAAAACCATTTTCGCAACGTGTAAAAGTTTTCGAAGTCCAAAAAAAAAAGATTATCAAGGAATGGTGGAGGGACCTAGAAAGGAACGAGATTTTTTCACGACAAACCCCAAGGTTTTTAGGGGGCGGAAAAAAACCCCGTGTCACAAAAACCCGAAGTTTTTTCGACAAGGGGATGGCCCGTAAGGGTAAAGAAAAGAGGGGTGGGTAGATTTTCATTTTCCTTTTACTGTAAAGAAGGGTTTTGAACACAATTTCCAAACAAGAGATTATGCAAAAAACGAAGGGTTTAAGCAAAGGGATAGTTTGGGGAAAGGGCCCGTAAAGGATCATAAAAAAATACCTGGAAAAGGTAGGCCCAAAAGGGGGGTTCCCTGGTATCTGGGCAAGGGGTCAGAGTTGGGGCCTGTGACGAGCGGGGTTTTCCACAAGGTCAGCCCCTAGAACCAGTGCTGTTTTTTTTATATGTGAATGACATGACGAAAGGGATAAATTCAGAAGCGTTCCTTTTTGCAGACGTTTGTGAAGCTAATGAGGAGAATTCATTCGGATGAGGACAGGTCTCCTAGGAGTACAAGAGATACTGGTCCAGCAACGGGCTCCTGAAAATTTAACCCAAACCAATTGCTAAGTCATGAAGGATCGGGGAAGGCAAAGAATACCGAATTGTTTCTTGTAGATTCGCCGTATAATCGTTTCGGCCGGGCCTTTACCAAGAGGTGGCCCGGCCTTGGCTTCCTGTCGTGGGAGTGTCTCAACCAATGTCTGCCAGGGGAGGAGGTACCATACCTCCTCACTTTGGGGAAATTTCAGCTTTCCCAGGCCTACCCCCATTCCCCACCCCCACGGGCTCGGAGGGAGAAGCTAGGCACCTTGGCTGCCACAAACCCCGCCGAAAAAGACCACAGACAGAGTACAGTCTGGGGGGCCAAAGACTGCAAACCTCACTCAAGGAAAAGGATCTTGGGGTGAGTATAATACGAATCACTTTCTTCTGAGGTGCGCATCAACGGGATAACTACTGCAGCTATGGACCCCTGGCCAACCCTAAGAATAGCGTTCCGACGCCTCAGTAAGGAATCGGTACGTCAGGCCAATATTGGAGTATGCAGTTTGTCTGGAACCCACACATGGTCAGCACATCAAAAAAATTTGTAAGTGCAAATGTTTGCAACAAGACTAGTCCCGGAGCAAAGGAAAAATGTCCTATGAGGAGAGGTTAAGGGAAATGACCTGACGATACTGGATTTTCAGGAGGGACATGATAACGACATATAAAATTCTGAGAGGGTTAAAAGATGGACAGAGACAGGATATTGAAGGACAGGACACAGCAACAAGGGATCACAATTGGAAGCTGATGTCTTAGACTTACAGGATGTAAGGAAGTATTTCTTCATAGTTATCAGGAAGTGCAACAGCTGCAAAGTGATGTAGTGGAGACAGGGAAACCATACGGCCCAAGGAGCAGGGAGAGTGGAACCTAGTTGCTACCAGTGAAGAGGCGAAACCAGGAGCTATGACTCGACTCCTGGAACCAACAATTAGGTGAGTACACACTCAGCTCACGATTCAGAGAGGTATTCACAATGGAGACATAATCCTTTCAGTCAAGGTTAGCTGGAAAACATTGTGAACAACCGAGGAGGTGGTGAAGAAACTGCTGGGGGGAACTAGATACCTCAAAGGAGGTGGGCCTAGATAATCTCTTTCTGTGAGTCCTGAGAGGGAGCAGATGCATCTGTGTGTGCCACTAACAACAATCTTTAATAAATCTATTGAAACAGGGCAACTGCATGAGGTGTGGAAGACAATAAATGTAGTCCCGATTTTAAAGAAAGGAGAATATACAGGCTGTTTTGGAAGGACAAAGAAGACCGTAGACGGAGTTCAGCTTAGGTCAAAGACTGCAAAAACTCACTCACGGAAAAGGACATGGGGTGAGCATCATACCGAACACATCTGAAACGAACATCAACCAAATAACTGCTGCAGCATAAGAGCATCTCTTCACAATCTGAGAATAAAGTTCGACATACAAGTAAGCAGTCATTGACGACACTGTTCACCATGTAAGTCAGACTCATAATGTAGTATGCAGCACCAGTATGGAACCCACACCTGTTGAAAACGTCATTAAATTAGAGAAAGTGCAAAGGTTTGCAACAAGACTAGTCCCGGAATAAAAGGGTTTGTCCTCTGAGGAGAGATTAAGGCAACACTGGAAGACAGGAGGTATACGGAAGACATGATAACGACATATAAAATACTGAGAGGAATTGACAAGGTGGATAGGGACAAGGAGCCACAACTGGAGGCTGAAGACTCAGATAAGTCACAGGGATGTTAGTTATAGAGTTGTCAGAAGTGAAACAGTCTGGAGAGTGATGTATGGAAGCAGGATCCATACATAGCTTTAAGAAGAGGTACGAAAAAGCTGATGGAGCTAGGAGAGAGTGGATCTAATAGCGACCAGTGAAGAGTCGGGGCCAAGAGTAATGATTCGACCCTGCAACCACAGTAAGGTGAATGCAATTAGCGAGTATACACACAACACACACACACACACACACACACACACTCACACACACACACACGGGCACGCACATAATTCACAAACACACACACTCACGTAATCATTACACTCATACACACAAATACACCCATACATACACTTAATACCTAGCAAACACATACCCGCACCCATACACCATACTAATATACATATACACAGACACACATACACCTCTCAGTACGTCACTGCCACCTTGCTCCAGCAAGTGTTCCTGGCACTGCACACACACCTCTCAGTACGTCACTGCCACCTTGCTTCAGCATAAGTGTTCCTGCACTGCACGCACGCACTCTACAGTACGTCACTGCCACCTTGTTCCAGCAAGTGTTCCTGGCACTGCACACACACCTCTCAGTCCGTCACTGACACCTTGCTCCAGCAAGTGTTCCTGGCACTGCACACACACCTCTCAGAACGTCACTCACACCTTGCTCCAGCAAGTGTTTCCTGGCACTGCACACACACCTCTCTCAGTCCGCCACTGCTACTTGCTCCAGCAAGTGTTCCTGGCACTGCACACACACCTCTCTCAGTACGTCACCGCCACCTTTCTCCAAGTGTTTCCTGGCACTGCACACACACTTCTCTCAGTCCGTCACTGCTACCTTGCTCCAGCAAGTGTTCCTGGCACTGCACACACACCTCTCAGTACGTCACTGCCACCTTGCTCCAGCAAGTGTTCTTGGCACTGCACACACACCTTTCAGTACGTCGCTGACACCTTGCTCCAGCAAGTGTTTCTGGCACTGCACACACACCCATCTCAGTACGTAACTGCCACCTTGCTCCAGCAAGTGTTCCTGGCACTGCACACGCACCTCTCTCAGTACGTCACTGCCACCTTGCTCCAGCAAGTGTTCCTGGTACTGCACACACACCTCTCTCAGTACGTCATTGCCACCTTGCTCCAGCAAGTGTTCATGGCACTGCACACACACCTCTCAGTACGTCACTGCCACCTTGCTCCAGCAAGTGTTTCCTGGCACTGCACACACACCTCTCTCAGTCCGCCACTGCTACTTGCTCCAGCAAGTGTTCCTGGCACTGCACACACACCTCTCTCAGTACGTCACCGCCACCTTTCTCCAAGTGTTTCCTGGCACTGCAAACATACTTCTCTCAGTCCGTCACTGCTACCTTGCTCCAGCAAGTGTTTCCTGGCACTGCACACACACCCCCTCAGTACGTCACTGCCACCTGCTCCAGCAAGTGTTCTTGGCACTGCACACACACCTCTCAGTACGTCGCTGACACCTTGCTCCAGCAAGTGTTTCTGGCACTGCACACACACCCATCTCAGTACGTAACTGCCACCTTGCTCCAGCAAGTGTTCCTGGCACTGCACACGCACCTCTCTCAGTACGTCACTGCCACCTTGCTCCAGCAAGTGTTCCTGGTACTGCACACAACACTCTCTCAGTACGTCACTGCCACCTGCTCCAGCAAGTGTTCATGGCACTGCACACACACCTCTCTCAGTACGTCACTGCCACCTTGCTCCAGCAAGTGTTCATGGCACTGCACACACACCTCTCTCAGTACGTCACTGCCACCTTGCTCCAGCAAGTGTTTCCTGGCACTGAACACACACCTCTCTTAGTACGTCACTGCCACCTTGCTCCAGCAAGTGTTCCTGGCACTGCACACACACCTCTCTCAGTACGTCACTGCCACCTTGCTCCAGCAAGTGTTCATGGCACTGCACACACACCTCTCAGTACGTCAATGCCACCTTGCTCCAGCAAGTGTTTCCTGGCACTGCACACACACCTCTCTCAGTACGTCACTGCCACCTTGCTCCAGCAAGTGTTCCTGGCACTGCACACACTCCTCTCTCAGTACGTCACTGCCACCTTGCTCCAGCAAGTGTTTCCTGGCACTGCACACACACCTCTCTTAGTACGTCACTGCCACCTTGCTCCAGCAAGTGTTCCTGGCACTGCACACACACCTCTCAGTGCGACACTGCCACCTTGCTCCAGCAAGTTGTTGCAAACCCTGAATGGTTGCATTGATTATGTATATTTATAATTATTATTTTTTCATATAATTTTATATTGCTTATATTTGCGATAATATCTAAATCGTAAATGTATTGCTTTATATTGTTATTTGACTTGTTAGGTAGGATGTAACATATTATGTGCTCAGTTCAAGTCTTGATTGTCTAACTACTGTAATTATCGCTCCTTGCTCGTTACTCTGCCGGCTTCTGAGCTGCAGTTGTCCACGGAGCTATCACGTGATCGGGGGGGGGGTGTCCTCACCTCGCCTGAAGTATTCAGTCTGCTCTAGACTCGCTTGGTGGTTGGACAGATTGTCTGTCTCATTATTCTTGTTAGTTCTGTAGAACTCTGTTCACAGAACCTTGTATAGACTTAGTGATTTTCGACGTTGTACTGAGGTTGTGTGTCTCATAGACACTCTTGAGTATCTCAGGTCCTTAGCTATAGCTTATGACCTAATTTGTACTGGTATCTGTGTATAATCACAGTCAGGGTTTTTCCTATGCTGAACTTAGATTCAGTAGAATGGGAGTTTTGTAACTTTTGTGGAGGATCTGCTGATGGTCCCTGCTTAGTGTCGTTATATTATCTCCTTGATCCTGATTGTGTCGCAGTCGCTTGTTATATGGCTATTGGGCTTAGCATTCTTTTCATTGTTCAAGCAGACTGTTCTGGTTGCCAGTCGGTCAAGAAGTTAGTTTATGTGAGGACTTTGTCAGTCACTTGTTTAAGTCTAGTTGAGTCGTGAGACAGAGAACTACTTAGAAGCACTTACACACATACACACAAACTTACTTGTACATATTTGTAATATCTTATTAAATGTTAATGTACCTGACGGTACTTAAGAATTATAAATGTGATATGTGCATTTCAGCACAATAATATTGAACTCGAGAGAAGTGATATTATTTTGATTATTGTGATTAATTTAATTTAATTTGATAATATACCTCTAGACTTAATAAATTTATTAAATTTTAATTTCTCTAGTTAGTAGCCTACCAGTTGTAATCCTGAAGCACTACTGAATAATACTGAATTCTAATGGATAATTGGACAAGGATACTGACTACTTGTTACGAAAACCCAGTAACAGGCTGGATGCTAGAAGGGCAGTCCTTTCTAGTATACACTGGAGATCTCTAAGCTTTTAGAATCGCGTTTTTTGTAACAAGTGTTCCTGGCACTGCACACACACCTCTCTCAGTACGTCACTGCCACCTTGCCCCAGCAAGTGTTCCTGGCACTGCACACACACCTCTCTTAGTACGTCACTGCCACCTTGCTTCAGCAAGTGTTCCTGGCACTGCACACACACACACACCTCTCAGTACGTCACTGCCACCTTGCTTCAGCAAGTGTTCCTGGCACTGCACACACACACCTCTAAGTAAGTCACTGCCACCTTGCTCCAGCAAGTGTTCCTGGCACTGCACACACACACCTCTCAGTACGTCACTGCCACCTTGCTCCAGCAAGTGTTTCCTGGCACTGCACACACACCTCTCTCAGTACGTCACTGCCACCTTGATCCAGCAAGTGTTCCTGGCACTGCACACACACTTCTCAGTCCGTCACTGCCACCTTGCTCCAGCAAGTGTTCCTGGTACTGCACACACACCTCTCTCAGTATGTCACTGCCACCTTGCTCCAGCAAGTGTTCCTGGCACTGCACACGCACCTCTCAGTACGTCACTGCCACCTTGCTCCAGCAAGTGCTTCCTGGCACTGCACACACACCTCTCTCAGTACGTCACTGCCACCTTGTTCCAGCAAGTGTTCCTGGCACTGCACACACACCTCTCTCAGTACGTCACTGCCACGTTTGCTCCAGAAAGTGTTCCTGCACTGCACACACACAAACCCCTCAGTACGTCACTGCCCACCCTTTCTCCAGCAAGTGTTCCTGGCACTGCACACACACACCTCTCAGTACGTCACTGCCACCTTGCTCCAGCAAGTGTTCTTGGTACTGCACACGCACACCTCTCAGTAAGTCTGCCACCTTGCTCCAGCAAGTGTTCCTGGGACTGCACACAACACCTCTCTCAGTTTCGTCACGGCCACCTTGCTCCAGCAAGTGTTCCTGGCACTGCACACGCACACCTCTCAGTACGTCTGCCACCTTGCTCCAGCAAGTGTTCCTGGCACTGCACACACACTCCTCTCAATACATCACTGCCACCTTGCTCCAGCAAGTGTTCCTGGTACTGCACACACACCTCTCAGTACGTCACTGCCACCTTGCTCCAGCAAGTGTTCTTGGTACTGCACACACACCACCCTCAGTACGTCACTGCCACCTTTTCTCCAGCAAGTGTTTTCCCGGTACTGCACACACACCTCTCAGTACGTCACTGCCACCTTGCTCCAGCAAGTGTTCCTGGCACTGCACACGCACACCTCTCAGTACGTCTGCCACCTTGCTCCAGCAAGTGTTCCTGGCACTGCACACACACTCCTCTCAGTACATCACTGCCACCTTGCTCCAGCAAGTGTTCCTAGCACTGCACACACACCTCTCAGTACGTCACTGCCACCTTGCTCCAGCAAGTGTTCTTGGTACTGCACACACACACCTCTCAGTACGTCACTGCCACCTTGCTCCAGCAAGTGTTCTTGGTACTGCACACACACACCTCTCAGTACGTCACTGCCACCTAGCTCCAGCAAGTGTTCCTAGCACTGCACACACATCTCTCAGTACGTCACTGCCACCATGCTCCAGCAAGTGTTCTTGGTACTGCACACACAAAACCTCTCAGTACGTCACTGCCACCTTGCTCCAGCAAGTGTTCTTGGTACTGCACACACACCCCTCTCAGTACGTCACTGCCACCATGCTCCAGCAAGTGTTCTTGGTACTGCACACACACACCTCTCAGTACGTCACTGCCACCTTGCTCCAGCAAGTGTTCCTGGTCCCGCACAAAACACCTCTCAGTACGTCACTGGCCCTGCTCCCGCAAGTGTTCTTGTACTGCACACACACACCTCCTCAGAGTCACTGCCACCATGGTCCAGCAAGTGTTCTTTGGCTGGAACACAACACCTCTCAGTACGTCACTGCCCCCTACTCCAGCAAGTGTTCTGGCACTGCCACACTCCTCTCACCATACGTCACTGCCCCCCTTGCCCACAAGTGTTCCGGTACGCAAAACACACACCCCTCAGTACGTCACTGCCACCTAGCTTCCAGCAAGTGTTGCCCGGCACTGCACACACCTCTCCTACGTCAGTGCCACTGTTTTTAAAAGGCACTTCATCACACTATAACACTCCACATGACAAATTAATAAAAGTTCCGAGTGTCCCGCACCACAACACCACAATGTCCCGTAGACAAGTCCTTGAACAACCACACTCTACTACTGTTACTACCACCACAACACTAACTACTACTACCACTACCAATACTACACAACCACCACAAGACTACCAAAAACCACCAGTACTACTACCACCACTAGTACTACTACCCACCACCAGTACTACTACCACCACCACCACTACTACCACCACCACTTCTACTACCACCAACCTAAATACTACCACCACTACTACTACCACCACCATACTACTACCACCACTACTAAATACCACCACCATACTACACCCCCACCAGAAATACTACCCCCCAAACCACCACCACTACCACCACCCCTACTACCACCACCACCACCGCTACTGCCACCACCACTAACAACCACTACTACCACCACCACCACTATACACCACCACCACTACCACTACCACCATACTACTACCACCCCCACTAATACTACTACCACTACCCCTACAACACCACCACCACTATTACCCCACCACCACCACTTCTACCACCACACCACCACCACCACCCCCCCCACCACCACCCACTACTACTGCCACCACCAGTACTCTACCACCACCATTACACTACCCACCACCACTACTACCCCACCACCACCACTACTACCACCACCACACCCAAACCACTACTACCACCACCACTACTACTACCACCACCCCCCACCCACAAACCACCCCCACTACCATCACCACTTTCTCCCAACCAACCCCCCACCCCAAACCCCACCACTACTACCCCCAAAAATACTACTACCACCACCACCAATACTACTCCACCACCCTACTACTAAACCCCCAACCCCCCACTACCTCCACCATAACACTACTAACCACACTACTTTCTACCACCACTACTACCACCACTACTTACCACCACCAAATACACTTTTAATTCCACCACTAATACCACCACTGCTAAAACCACCACCACTACTATACCACCACCCCCACCCACTACTACGCACCACCACCACTACCACAAACCACTACTACAACCACAACCACTACTACCACCACAACCCACAATACTACCCCCACAACCACCACCACTACAATATAACTGCTACTAAAAAACTACTTTCACTACTACCGCTACCCTCACCTCTAAACCCCCACACACCTACTACCTTTACCCCCACTTTACCTACTACACCCAACTCTACCCCGCCCCTTAATACAACTACTTCCACCACTACCCCCACTATACCACCACATTACCACCCACCATTACGACCCCATTTACCACTATTACCACCACCCATTACCACTTTACCACCACCATTACCACCACTGTTAACACCACTGTTACCAACCACTACAACCCCACTATTACCACCAGGCTACCACCAATATTACCACCACTTTCACCACCACATACCACCACCACCACCACTACTACTCCACCACCATTTCCACGACCACCAGCCCCCATTGCAAACCCCCACCACCATTACATCACCACCTACTACTACCAAAACAAAATACCAACATTACACCACCGCCACCACTAAATACCACCCTACCACTACCACCATTACTACTACCAGCACCACCACCCCCTACTAACACCATTTCTCCACCACCACCAAACTACTACCAACCAAACCCCCACTACTACCACCACCACCACTACTACCACCCTCCCAAAACCACCACGACTACCAACACCACCACCACTACCACCATTACCAACACCACCACTACAACCCCCACCAAAATTTCCAACACCACCACCATTACCAACACCACCACCACTACCCCGCACCACTACCACCACCACCACCACTACCAACAAACCACCCCCCTACCACCATTACCACCACTACCAACACCACAAGTACAAACCCCACACCATTACCAACACCACAAGTACTACCACCACCATTACCAACACCACAAGTACTACCACCACCATTACCAACACCAACACCACTACCACCAACCATTACCAACACCACTACCACCCCCACTAAACCCCCATTGCCCAACACCATACCACCACTACCAACACCACCCCTACCACCACTAAACCAACACCACCACGGCACCACTACCATGCCACCAAAACTACCAACCACCACTACCACCACTACCAATACCACCACAACTACCAAAACCACCACTACCACCACTACCATCTCTACCACACTAAACCCCCACCACCACCATAAACCAACACCACCACAACTAAAACCACCACTACCAACACCACCACCACCTTACCACTACCACACCAACCCCAAACCCTCACCAATACCACTACCACTAAACCCCCACCACTACCACTACCACCACTACTACCACACCACTACACCACTACCACCACCCACTACCACCACTACCACCACCACTCCCACCACCACCAATACCTCATTACCACCACCACTACCACCACTTACCACTACCACCTCCACCACTAGCACCAACTACCACACACCACCACTAACACCACACTTAGCACCACTACCAACACCACCCACTACCACCCACCACTAACTGCATACCACCACTACTACAACATTACCACCTCCACTACCAACACCACTACTACAACCACTACCAAATACCACAACGACTACCCAAACACCATCACTACCTCAGTCATCCAATACCACCACACCACCACTTCCTACACCACACTACCGCCACTACTTCCACCACCACTACCACCACTACCGCCACTACTACCACCTCACTACCACAACTACACTACACCCCCCACTACCAACCACCTCACCAGCACTACCAACACCACCACACTACACCTTAGCAAACACCCAGCACCACTACCACCACCACCATGCATCCAACACAACCACCACACAACCACTACCAGCTCCACTACCACCCCATCACCACTACCACACTGCGAAACGCACCACTACCAATCACCACAGTTACCAACACCACCATTACCTATACCACCTCCACTATCACCACGTCCACCACTACAAACACAACCACCACTTACCCCCATACCACACTCCTGCACTACCAACACACCACCAATACCACCATTACCACAACCCTACCACCACCACTACCACATTACCACCAACAATTCCACCACTTACTTTTACAAACCCAGGATTTCAATAGGGCATGTTATCCCAGGTGTAATGGTGCAAATATAACACAGCAGAATAAAGTTTAGACTTATATTTTCCTTCACCTATTTAGGAACCAGCATTATTACACTATGTACAGTAAATGAGTATAGTGCATCTCACGGTAAGCAAGGCGTAATAGAAGCCAAAAATAGCAGACCGTGCTTCAACCTGCTCTAGAATGGTATGACAAGGGCAGAACAGGAGATCGGTATCCACATAAACCTCTGCGATTGTCAATCCCACCTTCTTATTGGCCTAGACCTGGTCACTTGTTGTACGGATGGGGCCCCCATCATCAATATTTGCAACCTGGTTAGGCTGGTTGGGAGGAGGATAGACTGTAAATGAGGGTGTGTCATGCGCGACATAAAGGTTTTCGTACTCTTTGCATGCCATCCCCCACCCCCGAGAGGGAGGGACTCAGGATTAGGCTGCTCCTACAGTGGTAACCGTGCCGCCATGGGCACAAAATTATGGGTCCGCCTATCCCTCTCCACCATCCAAACTCTTAGATAGAGCTACAGCTTTACCTAGTGACCAAAAGCCAACCCTATACTCAGTGTGAGACAGGCAGTCTGATAGGCCTACATAGGTCCAAGATACAAGCGGTCGGTAGCCCGTATCCCTCACTATAAATAAAACCCTCCACATCAGGGGATAAAAAATAGAGCTTGAAAGGGGGGTTACTCAAATACATCCTAAACTTAATAAATTTTTAAATCTAGACTCTTGACAAAGGAGTCTGCCAACACATTTCTTTGCCGGCAATTATAATTTATCTTTCTATATCTATTGGGCTGCAGCCTGAGCGTCCAACGCTTATGCCTTGTGTTGTGTTCTTTCATGGCTTGAGATAGACTAACGGGGTTGTGATCACTGTAGTCTGTGACCACCTGCGATGTTGGCCCATTAAAAACCTTCCGTAATGCGCCAAAGCCATTACCAAGACGCGAGGGCCTTCTTTTTCAATGGTTAGAGTAAGCTCTCTGATGTGGCTGGAAAACTTAGATGACAAAGTTGCGATTTGGCTGGCAGCTCCTTGTTCCCGATTTGTTATTAGATACCGCCCAAACCCCAGACTCAACAAGCATCAACAGTATGATAAGGTTTGGAGAAAGTCTGGAGACAGGAGAATGGGTGCAGAGCACAATAATTTTTTTGCTTTATTATAAAAGCCAGGTTACAATCTGACGTCAAATCTAAAGGGAACTTTATGATGGTAAGAGAGGTAAGAGGTGGACTACATTATTGAGAAATTCTTACAGAATCTTCTGTTAATTCCGATCAGGCCTAGGAAACGTGGACGAAGCGATTTCCTATCTGAGTAAACTGGATTTTCTTTAATCGAAGAAACTTTAGCAAGTTTAGGGTGCATACATTAACACTACCTACTTCATGGCCTAGATAAAGTGACAGTGGCCTGGCCAAAGGAAGTTTTAGATAAATTAAACTGTTAATTGGAATTCTTAAAGGTTCAAACAGAGCTTTTAGTCTAAGTAGGTGTTGATCCCAAGTTTCATGCCACCACACAATATCCATCTAGGTATGCTGCACGTTGACTTCAAGTCCTTTAATAGACTGTGGACGTGTTTATGATTGAAGTGGGGGAATTTGTTCATTTCCGAGGGGGTAACGTATACTGATTAATGACCTCCTGGAATTACGAAGGCAGAGATTTCCTTCGACCTTATCTGTCAAAGGTACTGATAGTAACCTTTAAGGAGATTCTTCAATTTGGACACAAAAGTTAGCCTTACCCACAAAGTCTATTACGTCCCAGTCGGGTAGAGGGTAAGCATCTGTAATTGTGACCTCGTTCAGTTTACGGTAGTCGTGCGCTTACGAAACCTCCATCGCCTTTTTGTACTAGGATGCACGGTGAAGCCCATGGACTAGATGTCTCCTCCACTAAAACATGTTCTAACAAGAAGTATACTTCCTGTGAAGTAGCCTTTGCTTTTCAGGATTAGATCTGTAGGGGGGAGTTTAATTGGTTTAGATTTTCCAACATCTACTTCATGGTAAACTAAACGTACTTTTTTTCGGCACATCCGAAAAATATAGGATATGACGTGTAGAAGCTCAGTTAAAGTGGTTGCTTGATATTTCAGATAATCCAGCCATTAAAAGGGCTAGGATCCTTGAGGAGGACAGTATTTGAAAGTTTTAGTATTAATTTCAGAGAGAGTGATGCAAAAGAGTCAGAGTCGTCCTAGAGGTAGAGGACAGAGTCATTACTGGGACTTTACTGGTATGTTTGAAAAGGCCTTGATTGTTTATTGTGGTTAAAGTTTTTGTTTTTGAGGTCTTATCATGGGTGCGCTAACCACATAATTTAAATCAGATAATCTACTTCATATTGCATTGGTCCCGTTAATCTAGTTTCAAGGTGTGAAGTATAGGTTCGGCACCTAACAAATTGTCTCTGGTTGGAAGGAGCGGAATTGTGCACTTCTGTCTTACCTCTGTTTCATCTTAACTTGGTGCTGTCTTTAGGTAAGCCGGGGCCTAACTCAACGTTGCCACTGCTACCTTGGATGGACGGGTTGTAGAGTGCTGAGCTTTAGTCTTCTCCCTTCCATCTTCTTTGAGCACCCGGAAGAGAGAACTCGTACATTGTGCCCAAAGATCAGCTCAAACGGATATACCCCTGTGACTCTGGCACCGTCTCTAGTACTGGAACGCAACAACGGTTGACGATTCATCCCAATACTGTCGGAAAGTGCATGCAAAAACTTCTCATCATTGTTTTTAATGTTTGGTGGAATCTTTCCAAGGCCAGCCTTGGGACTGATGGGGATAAGGAGTGGATAGTTGTGAAAATTATCCACTTGCCTTGTTAATTTCCCTAAATGCTTTGGGCTGGGAAAGTTAGTACTTGATCACTTGTTTGTTTTAGGAATGCCCAAAAACAAGAAATGAATTTTGTTAAAGCTTGAGAATAGCTTTAGTATTTATACTACGCATTGGATCGCTTCAGGTTATCTGGTTACTTATCCATAATTGGATATTAATACTGATTTCAAGTCTGTGACTTAGGTAGTGGGTCCTACACATTCTTTAATTATAATCTGCAAAAGGTTCTTCCATCAGCAGGTATGGGTAGGTGAGGTGCCTGGTTTAATGGAATGTTCAGGTTCTTTCCAAACTTGCTGACTCTTCTCGGCAACACCCCTAATATGTTCTTCAAATCTTTTCTTTAATTTTGCAATAAAAATTCTTTTGTGATTCTGTTTCATAGGTTTTTGTAAGTCCTAAGTGACTCCTAAGACTTAGTATGAAGCTATATTTAATATCCTGAGGTCTATACTTGGTTGGAACCACTAACTGTGTATATTGCCGGCCTCTATCTCCTTACCTGTCTCAGTGCCAAACCAAATAATCATTTTTAAACTTCATACTTGCTGGATGACCCAATGAGGATTTTACCCATGGCTGCCTGAAAAGCGAATTTTAATGAAGGGTCCTTTCGTTGTTCCTCCCGGAAGGACAGTCCCTCGGCATTGGAAACAGACGACATCTGGCACAATCCTGCTAACCTGGGAATAGAAGGCTTGATCGGGTCTGTTCAATTGATTTTCGAGACTCCGGCCGGTGTTGTCTCATCAAAACAACCCGTGGCTATTCACGAGATCGGAGTCGTCCAAAGGATAGGTCATCATTCTCCCCAGAAACCCTTGGGATGTTGCCCGGTTATGCCAACACTGGTGAAGCATTAATCATTATAGGTTTCTGGACACGAAGTATCAGTTTGAAATGTCTCTTTCCAAGTAATAACATGGCCTTTTTCATGGAATCCTTTTGAGATACTACCTGTCAAGTATCCAGTGTAATATTTGCACTGTACATAAATTTTATGCATAGGATCAGAATATATAGATCCTCCATAGGCTTCCAATAAAACTGAGGATTAAATTTTTTTCAAAAAGGAAGTTTCTCTGAAGGGTAATATTCCCTTCTCTGACAATGGAGCATTATGCTACAGGATCTCTTAATGGTATTTTACGGTAGTTGGTTCTGAGTTTTCTGATGGGAAATAAGACTTTCGCAATAATAGGGCCACATACCTTTTTCTACTTCTCTTGGGGACATGTTACTAGGGAAAGTAGAGATTTTCCCGGATGGGTGGTTGAGGTTTTTGGGGGCCAGTTGAAACTGATGTGACCTACTTTATTGACCGAAGGCAACGACTGGCTTGCCCTTTACTCCCTTGAGTCGGTTGCAAGTGGTGGTCGTTCTGGCCTGGTGCCTCTCTGGATATTGATTGTCGTGATGCTCCATAAGGAGTTGGCTCTACGCAGGGGAGACCATATGTTGTGAAGCGGGGCTCACCAGGTGACTTGGTTGGAATGGACGTAGACGCTCTCCCTCCGGGCTGGCACTTCATTCTCCATTGTTGTCGAGCTTGCTCACGCCAGACTGTTGAAAAGAGAGACCGGGATCCGCTCGGACATGAGCGGTTCGTTTCGAAGGAATCAGCAACTGGCCGCCTCAATGCTGTGGTCAAGTCACGTTCCTGCAAGAAAAGGACACCGAAACCTCTGGTCCCACAGGGGAATCCAGCAGGTTATCAATCAGACAGATTAAGCTGCAACCAGGCCTCTAAGTTAGAGACCACCACTCGCTTTATACCAGCTGGTAAAAGCTTTGGTTTGCTGTATCTAAAAGTCCACCAGGGATTGACAAGCTGCCCGCCTGTTCAATTTGAAGGTATACGATATTTAGTGGGATACATGTATTTGCTCCCAACACGGGGTCGTCACTACTTGATAATCAAGAGGAATTCAGCGTCAGGTATTTCGACGTTATTTCCTGTGCCGTTACCCATATATTTGCTGTATTCGCAACCAACCCGGCTGCCCCAGTTGCTGTTCCGGCCACTCAAGGCTCGAGCCTGATTTTCGAATGCTTTCGAAAAATTGCTCTGGTTCAGGCTTCATTGAAGCGGGGAAAAAGTGTACTGACTTTTTGTAAAATGTAATCGTTTACAGAATGCGAAAACGGCCTCTTTCTCTGTCCCTATATATTGCCCTTCCCTTGCGAAATGCTCTCTGTTCCCTAGTTTGCTCCAGCGTGATTTTTGCACCAGATCATGTGCAACGACGCTGATTCCACCTCGAGTCAACCCAGCTGCTCCATACTGACCATTTGATCCGTAGGTGTATCTTCTTCCTCATGCGGTGAACATAAGTGTGTTTGCCCCAGCTCCCGTAGAGGGAGGAGTTTGAGGTGCCCATATCTTCTTCCATAAGTATGTCAGCTTAAGTGTACGCAGTTGCGCAGCTGTGTGATGTGCGTTATATGGAAGCCAATGGAACGAAGCAATTTGACTAAACAAACGCTGTAGGGACAATTTAGGTCGGTTATGCAAAGGTATATTGCCGACAAGGCGTCCTCTGACTCGTCTAGGTGGCATAAGTTATCGCTATGCCCACAGTACGAATTCCCCACTTTACACGTTAATTTGCTGAAACACGCTTAGTATGCACCAGTACGATTGCGAATACGCCATACAAGCAAAGCGACTGCACACCAAGATGACCGTAGCCGAAGCGAAGCACACTGAACAAGCTAGTAGCGAGCGTGTGATCGATCACCACAATACCAAGGATGATCATAAGCAAACTGACACGCAACAATTTGTAAAGCGAAGCGAAACAGCAAGCTAAACTATGTTCCTGGCTACAAGCTTCACCCTATGCTCAATCCGGTTCTCTAAGCCCAGCCTCCCGGGACAGGCTACCCATATTACAACCCAGGCATTTCAATGGCCTGTGATCCAGGTGTAAGGGTGCAAATAAAAACAGTAGAAAAAGTTTTGACTTATATTATCTTCACCAATTTGGACTGCACAAGATGTTCAACTATGTTACAGTGATAAATATAGTGCACTCCACGGGTAAGCAAGGCCAGAGAACGAAAGGAAAGGCCACAAGATAAGCAGACGTGCTTATCAAGCTCTGAGGAATGGGAATGACAAGGGCAGTAGGATGTGCGGTATCCACATAACCTCTGCGATTGCCAATCCAACCTTCTATTGGCAGAACTGGTCAACTAGTTGAACGATGGGGCCCCCTTCTTCAACGCTTAGCAGCCTGGTTCGCTGGTTGGGGGAGATAGCTGTAAATGAGGGTGTGTTCCATGCGCCGAATATAAGGTTACGTACTCTTGCATGGCACACCACCCACAACTCTACACACTACCAACACAACCACTTCCAGGACCACCCCACACTACCACCACCCACCACTCTCCTCCACCAACTACCAACTCTTCCACTACTACCACTACCACCCACTACCAACTCTACCACTACCAACACCACCAACAAAACAAACACCAACTACCATCCCAACACAACAACTCCCTACCAACACCACCCACATCCAACCACCTCTACCAAACACCACACAACAACCACCAACTATCAAAACACCACCACTACCGCACCACCACTACCACTACTACCACCCACCTCTAAGCTACACGAACACCACACCACTAGCACCTCTACCACCTCACACTACACCCTCACCAATCTTCCAACACTACCACACACCACTAAAACAACTACACGACTACCTCTACCAACACCTCCCTTTCTACCACTACCTACCAACACCACTATTCACTCACTACCTTACTCACCATACTACCATACCAACCACCACCATACTACCTTCCAAACACATCCACAACTACCTCCACTTCCGAACTCCACCACTACCAGCACCACCACTTCCTACTAACTCCTCCACGTGCTCCGCTCACCACAATCAATACCACCACCACTACCTCCACCTCTTCCACAAACCACTACCATCACTACCACTAACTACCACGTACACTACTACCACTCAAACACTACACTACCAACACCACAACTACCATCACTACCTACACCACCTCTACCAGCAACACCACTACCACTACTACCACCACCACTAGCACCATACCACCACAACCACACCACCACCACCACTCCCACCACCTCCTCCTAACACCCTCCACTACCACCACCCTACCACCACCACTCTCCACCACCACTACCAACACTACCACTACTTCCATCTTCCATACCACCATACTCGACTACACCACTACCAAACACAAACACTACCAGCACTACCACTTCCACTACTAACACCACCACTCTAGCCTCCACTTCCACCACCATCCTCTTCACCCTCTACCACCACCACTTCACACCACCACTTTCCAACACTTCCACTACTACCACTACGCCTACACTACCACGACTACCACTACCATACACCACCACTACTACCACTACCCAACACCCAAATACTAACCATACAACCACCACTATGCATCTACTACCACTACCACCACCACTAGCCCACTACCACAACTACCACCACACACTTCACCACCACTACCACCTTCCATTCCACTACCAACTCACCAACTTCTACCACTACCACTCCTCCACTTACCACAAACCACTAGCACCACTACCAACCACCACTACCACCAACCAACACTAACACTTCCACCACAACTACCAACACTACAACTTACTACCACTACAGGCACCACCATACACCACCTCTAGCACCACTACCACAACCACATACAATCTACCACCAACCACACTACCCACTTCCACTACACCTCTACCACTACTACCCCTACCCCAACACCACCGTACTTCCACTACCAACACCACCACTACCACCCACTACAAACTAACACCCACACTTACACTTTCCACTACACCCTACCATAATTACCACTACTACACCACCACCACTACCACCACTATACCACCACTAGCACCCACTACCAATACCACCTCTTACACCTCCAACACTACCACCACTACCACTGCCTACACACCACTACGTAACAATACCAACACCAATAGCAAGCCACCACTACCACCTCCACCACCACTACCACCACCACCAGTACCATACCCACCCCACCAGTACCATCACAACCATACCACTACCACCATACCACACACTACAACCACCATACAACCACCACTACCATACCCTCCACACTAACCAGCACCACTACCACTACCAACACTACCACTTATACCACTAACACCACCACTAAACCACCACCACTTCCACCACCACTACCAACACTACCATACTCCACTTTCACCACCAATACCTCTACCAACACTACCACTACTACCACTACCTCCACACATACCACCACTCTTCCACCACCACTACAAACACTACCAGCACCACCAATCCACTACCACCACACTACCTTAACCACTAACAATACCACTTTCCACTACTACCACTACCACCACCACATACCCACTCCACACTTCCACCACCACTACCAACACTACCACTACCACCAACTATTCACCACTCCACTACCACTACCAACATACCACTACTACACACTACCCTCCACCACTACCACCTCCATACACCACCACTTCCCCACCACTACCAACACCTACCACTACACCACTATCACCACCTCTACCACTACCAACCCACTACATAACTACCATACCACCCTACCCCACACTACACAACTATTCACAACGGCTTAATACTCAAACTTTTCATAGGAAAAATCGCTGTTTTTTCTAAATAGGTTTTGACTGACTTAACGAGTGGATTTATATGGCCGGAAAAATCATTAGTTTAGCTTAAAATATATCGTGAAATATGTAAAATGTGGTATATTTTTACGTAACTTAATTTTTCCTAAGTTATATAACGTCAGGCCTAACTTCATATGTTGTTAGTTGTAACATTGTGTGGACGGAAATGTTGCGCTGCGAGCCGGACTGTGATGGAAAGTTTCCTGATAGAAGAATACCAGCTGTTAATGAGGCAACGTTTAGCTCTAGAACGTTGTATCCTCTGTATGACTTGATACAAGTCTTAATAGTGCGAAATGTTGTCTGTTGAAAGTTTGTTCTGCAAACTTGTCTTTTCTTTATCTATAAAATCTTTTAATTTGTCTGATCTGAGTGATAAAAACAACAATATTTACTCTGAATTGTTTGTTGAATCAGTCGTTGCTGTACAAGCTTACCCGCAAGCTTAGCGCAAGCTTAGCCGCAAGCTTAGCCGCGTACTTGATTAGCCCGCAAGCTTAGCCGCAAGCTTAGCCCCAAGTTACCCCGCAAGGAAGCGTAGCCGCACAAGCTTACCAACAAGCTTACTACACGCATGCTTAGTAAAATATTAACACGATATATACAACATATATACCTGGGGTTTGTTTTCCCCCTGCAACTTATCATGTAAAATCAGGGGTGTGTTTCCCCACTGCAACTAACAATATATAAACCAGGGGTGTGTTTCCCCCCTGCAACTAACTATATAACCTCAGGGGTTTGTTTCCACCCTGCAACTATCATATAAAACAAGGGGTTTGTTTCCCCCCTGCATTTCTAACTTATATAAACCTGGGGTTTGTTTCCCCCCTGAAACTATCAATATAACCAGGGGTTTGTTTCTCCCTGCAACTAACAATATATAACCAGGGGTTTGTTTCTCCCCTGCAACTTATACTTTATAATACCAGGGGTTTGTTTCTTCCCCTGCAACAAACAATTTAAACCAGGGGTTTGTTCTCCCTGCAACTAAAAATAACAAACCAGTGTTTGTTTTCTCCTGCAACTACAATATATACAGGGGTTTGTTTCTCCCTTGCAACTATCTATAAAAAACCAGGGGTTTGTTTCTCATTGCTAACAAACAATATAAACCAGGAGTTGTTTCTCCCTTGCAACTAACAATACAATCCGTGGGTTTTTGTTTCTCCTTTTGCAACTAACAATATGAACCATGGGTGTTTCTCCTTACATAACAATATAAACCACGAGTTGTTTCTCCCTTGCAATTAACAATATAATCCAGGGGGTTGTTTCTCCCTGCATCTAACAATATAAAACCAGGGGTTTGTTTCTCCTTTGCATCTAACACATTATGAACCAGGGGTTTGTTTCTCCGGCAACGATAACAATATATACCAGGGGTTGTTTCTTCCCCTGCTACTACAGTATATAACCAGGGGTGTTTCTCCCTTTACAACTAACAATAGAACCAGGAGTTTGTTTTCTACTTTGCAAATTAACAATATAAACCTGGGGGGTTGATTTCTCCCTCTCAAATAACAATATAAAATCCAGGGGTTTGGTTTCTCCCTTAAAAACTAACAATATTAATAGGGGGTTGTTTCTCCCATGAAACTAAACAATATTTAAACCAGGTTTTTTTTTCTCCCTTGCAACTTACAATATTAAACCAGGGGTTGTTTATCCCTGGCAACTAAACAATATAAACCTGGTGTTGTTTCTCCCTTTGCAACTACAATATATTCAGGGGTTTGTTTCTCCCTTGAGTAACAATATAAACCTTGGGTTTGTTTTCCCCTTGCAGCTAACAATATATCCAGGGGTTTGTTTCTCCCTTGCATACTAACAATATAAACCAGGGGCTTTTACTCCTTGCAACTTACATATAAAACCTGGGGGTTTCTCCCCTCCATCTAACAATATAACCATTGGTTTGTTTATCCTTGCAACTAACGATATAAACCAAGGGTTTATTTATCCCTGCTACTATATTAACCATGGGTTTGTTTCTCCTTGCAGCTTAACAATATATACCAGGGGGTTGTTTCTCCCTTGCAACTAACAATATTAACCCAGGGGTTTGTTACTCCCTTGCAACTTACTATATAAACACAGCGGGGGTTTCTCCCTCCAACTAGCAATATAAACCAGGGTTTGTTTCTCTCTTGCCAACTATTAATATAAACCTGGGGTTTGTTTTCTCCTTGCAGCTAACAATATAAACCAGGTTTTTTTCATTCCCTGCCATCTAAACATTTAAACAGTGGTTTGTTTCTCTCTTGCGACTAATATATGAAACTGGGTTTGTTTCTCCCTTGACCAGCTAAAAATATAACAGGTTGTTTCTTCCCTGAAACTACAATAATAAACCAGTGGTTTGTTTCTCTCTGAAACTATAATTGAACCCAGGGGGTTTTTTCTACCCAGAACTAGCAATATAACAGTGTTTGTTTCTCTACTTGCAACTAATAATATAAACCAGGGGTTTGTTTTCTTTTTTTTTTCCCCTGCAGCTAACAATATAAACCAGGCTTTTTTTCCTTCATGCTACTATACAATTTAAACCAGTGGTTGTTTCTCTCTTGCATCTTAACCAACATAAACCAGGGGTTTTGTTTCTCCCTCTGCAACTAACAATATAAACAGGGGTTTGTTTCTCCCTGCCAACAATATAAACCATGAGTTGTGTTTCTCCCTTGACAACTAACTTTATAAACAGGTTTTTTCTCCCCTGCAACTAGCAATATAAGCCCAGTGGGTTTGTTTCCTCCCTTGCAGCTAAACAATATAAACATGGGTTTGTTTCTCCCTGCAACTAAACAATATAAACCAGTGGTTTGTTTTCTCCTGAATAACATTATAAAACCAGGGTTTTTTGCGCCCCTTGCAACTAAATATAAGCATGGGTTTGTTTATCCCTTGCAAAGAACAAACATAAAACCAGGGGTTTGTTTCTCCCCTGCATCTAACAATATAAACCATGGATTTGTTTTTCCTGCATCTAAACAATTTAAACCATGGGTTTGGTTCTCCCACTTGCAACTAACTATTTAATACCATGGGTTTTGTTTCTCCCTTGCAAATACAAATATAACCAGGGTTTATTTCTCCCCTGCAACTATAAGCAATATAAATCATGGGTTTGTTGCTCCCTTGCAACTACAATATAAACCATGGGTTGTTTATTCCTTGCAACTAACATTATAAACCAGGGTTTGTTTTCCCCTGATAACTAACAATATAAACCAGTGGTTTGATTCCCCTTGCATCCTAAACTATATAAACCAGGGTTTTTTTCTTCCCTGCAATTTCAATATAAACCATGGATTTTGTTTCTCCCTTGCAGCTAACAATATAAAACCATGGATTTGTTTCTCCCTTGCTACTTTAAACAATATAAAACCAGGGGTTTTTTTCTCCCCTGCAACTAAACTATATAAACCAAGGGTTTTTGTTTTCTCCCTTAACAACTATAATCTTTTATCATTAAACAGAATTTTTAATATAACTGCTACAGAGGCAAGTAATATAACTGCTACAGAGGCCAGAATAATGTAAATGCTAAGAGGGCAGGTCATATAACTGCTCAGTAGCAGTAATATAACTGCTACAGAGGCAGTAATAATAACTGGCTACTGAAGGCAGTAATGTAACTGCTACAGAAGCAGTAAATATAAACTACTCACAGTAGGCAGTAAGGTAACTTGTACAGAGGCAGTAATATAATGCTACAGAGGGGGGGGGCCCCCCCCCCCCCCCCCCCCCCCCCCCCCCCCCCCCCCCCCCCCCCCCCCCCCCCCCCCCCCCCCCCCCCCCCCCCCCCCGGGGGACAGAAATATAACTGATACAGATGTGGCAGTATTGTATCTGCCTACTGAGGCAGTATTGTAACTGCTACAGAGGCAGTATTGTAACGGCTACTGAGGCAGTATTGTAACTGACTACAGTGGCATGTTAATATAACTGCTACAGTGGCAGTAATAATAACTGCTACAGAGGGAGTAATATAACTGCCTACAGAGGCAGCTAATATAACTGCTACAGAGGCAGTAATGTAACTGGCTACAGAGGCAGAGTAATGTAAATATGACTGAGGCTGTAATGTAAACTAACAGAGCAGTATATGTAACATGCTACAGAGGCAGTAATGTAACTGCTTCAGAGGCAGTAATGTAACTGCTACAGAGGCGTAATGATTACTGCAACTGAGGCAAGTAATGTATCTGCTACAGATGCAGTATTGTTACTGCTAAGAGCAGTAATATAATACACAGAGGCAGTAATTTAACTGCTTCAGAGGGCAGTAATGTAACTGCTACAGAGGCAGTAATGTATCTGTACAGAGGCTGTAAATGTAACCTGCTTCCAGACGGCAGTAAAATAACTGCTCACAGAGGAAGTAATATAACTGCTTACAGAGCAGTATATAACTGCTACAGAGGCAGTAATGTACTGATACTGAGGCAGTAATGTAACTGCTTACAGAGAAGGCCTTAATGTAACTGCTACTGAGGCAGTTATATAACGTACAGACGGCCAGTAATGTAAAATGGCTACAGTCGGCTATAATGTAACTGCTACAGATGCGTATATAACTGCTAACAGAGGCGGTAATGTATCTGCTTAAGAGGCAGTAATGTAAACTGCTACCAGAGGGCAGTAATATACTGCTACAGGGGCAGTAATATAACTGCTACAGGGCAGTATTATAACTGTACAGGGGCAATAATGTAATGCTACTGTAGGCAGTAATATATACTGCTACAGAGCAGTAATGTTAACTGCTACAGAGGCAGTAAATGTAACTGGTACGAGGCAGTAATGTAACTGGCTACAGTGGCAGTAAATATAACTGCTACAGAGGCAGTAATGTAACTGCGACAGAGGGGCAGTATATAACTCTACAGTGCAGTAATTTCTAGCTGCTACAGAGGCAGTTATGTAACTGCTACAGAGCAGTAATGTAATGCTACAGAGGCATGTAATGTAACAAACCTAACAGAATGCAGTAACATAACTGACTACAGAGGCAGTAATATAACTGCTTACAGAGGCAGTAATGTATCTGAAACAGAGGCCAGTAATGTAATGCTACGGAGGCAGTATTGTAATTATACAGAGGCAGTAATGTAACTGCTTCAGGGGCAGTAATATACTGCTACAGAGGCTAGTTTTGTACTGTTTCAGTGACGTAATGTAACTGCTACAGTGACTGGAATGTAACTGCATACAGAGGCGTAATGTAATGCTACATGAGGCAGTAATGTAAAACTGTACAGAGGCAGTAATATAAATGCTACAGAGGGCATGGTAATCTAACTGCTACGGATGCAGTAATGTAACTGATACGGATTGCAGTAATGTAACTGCTACAGAGACAGTATGTAACTGCTACAGTCGGCTGTATAATATAACTCGACAGAGTCAGTTTATTAATGCTACAGAGGCAGTATATAACTGATACAGAGGAGTATGTAAACTGCTACAGAGGCCAGTAGTAATGTAACTGCTACAGAGGCAAGTAGTAATGTAACTGCTAAGAGGCAGTAGAGTAGTAATGTAACTTGCTACTGAGGCTGTAGTAATGTAACTGGCTTACTGTGGCAGTAGTAATGTAACTGCTACAGAGGAGTAGTATTGTTAAGTGCTACAGAGGCGTAGTAATGTAACTCTACAGAGGCAGTAGTAATAGTAACTGCTCCAGTGGCAGTTAGTTAGTAATGTAACGGCTACAGAGCGTAATGTAACTGCTACAGAGGCAGTAATATACTGCTTCAGGGGCAGTAGTAAACTGCTACAGAGGGCAGTAATATAACTGATCAGAGGCAGTAATGTAACCAGTACAGAGGGCAGTAATATAACTGATTACTGAGGCAGTATTGCTAACTGCTACAGAGGCAGTAATGTAACTGCTACCAGAGGGGGCTGTAAGGTAAAATGCTTACAGAGGCAGTAATGTAACTGCTACAGAGCAGTAATATAATGCCACAGAAGGGCAGTGATGTAAATGCTACAGAAGCAGTAATATATGCTACAGAGGCAGTAATGTAACTGCTTACGACTGGCAGTAATATAACTGCTACAGAGAGGCAGTACTATAACTTGTGACAGGAGGCAGTAATATAAACTGCTACAGAGGCAGTAATAGAACGCTTCAGAGGGCAGTAATGTAACTGCTACAGAGGCAGTAATATAACTGTACAGAGGCAGTATATTTCTGCTACAGAGGCAGTAATGTAACCCCTACAGAGGCTAGTAAATTAATATAACTTCTAAGAGGCCGTAATGTAACTGCTACAGAGGGCAGTAATATATAACTTGCTACAGGTGGCAGTAATGTAACTGCTACTGAGGGCAGTATTATAATCAGCTACAGAGGCCAGTAATATAACTTGCTTCAGAGGCTGTAATATAACTGCTACCCACAATACCAACACCACCACCATTACCAACAACACACCATACCAGCACCACTACCACCACCACCACCACTACCAACACCACCCCCCTACCACCATTACACCACTACCAAACCCACAAGTACTACCACACACCATTACCAAACACACAAGTATACACCACCATTACAAACCACAAGTACTACCACCACCATATACAACACAAAACCACTACCACACATACCAACCCCCCTCCACACCACTACCACCATTGCCAAACACCATACACCATACCAACACCACACTACCACCACTACCAACAACACACTGGCACCACTACCATGCCACCAAAACTACCAACCACCCTACCACCACTACCAATACCACCACAAAACTACCAACACCACCCACTACCACACTACCATCTCTACCAACACTACCTCCACCACCACCATACAACACCACCACAACTACCACCAACTACCAAAACCACACCACCTTGACCACTACAACACTACCAACACCAACCATCACCAATACCACTACCACTAACCACCACCACTACCACTACCACCAATACTACCACACCACTACACCACTACCACCACCCACTACCACCACTACCACCACCACTCCCACCACCACCAATACCTCATTACCACCACCACTACCACCACTTACCACTACCACCTCCACCACTAGCACCAACTACCACACACCACCACTAACACCACACTTAGCACCACTACCAACACCACCCACTACCACCCACCACTAACTGCATACCACCACTACTACAACATTACCACCTCCACTACCAACACCACTACTACAACCACTACCAAATACCACAACGACTACCCAAACACCATCACTACCTCAGTCATCCAATACCACCACACCACCACTTCCTACACCACACTACCGCCACTACTTCCACCACCACTACCACCACTACCGCCACTACTACCACCTCACTACCACAACTACACTACACCCCCCACTACCAACCACCTCACCAGCACTACCAACACCACCACACTACACCTTAGCAAACACCCAGCACCACTACCACCACCACCATGCATCCAACACAACCACCACACAACCACTACCAGCTCCACTACCACCCCATCACCACTACCACACTGCGAAACGCACCACTACCAATCACCACAGTTACCAACACCACCATTACCTATACCACCTCCACTATCACCACGTCCACCACTACAAACACAACCACCACTTACCCCCATACCACACTCCTGCACTACCAACACACCACCAATACCACCATTACCACAACCCTACCACCACCACTACCACATTACCACCAACAATTCCACCACTTACTTTTACAAACCCAGGATTTCAATAGGGCATGTTATCCCAGGTGTAATGGTGCAAATATAACACAGCAGAATAAAGTTTAGACTTATATTTTCCTTCACCTATTTAGGAACCAGCATTATTACACTATGTACAGTAAATGAGTATAGTGCATCTCACGGTAAGCAAGGCGTAATAGAAGCCAAAAATAAAACTGCTACAGAGGCTAAATAATGTACAGAGGCAGTTTGTAATGTTTACGGGGCAGTAATATAACTCTACAGAGGCAGTAAATTAACTGCTACAGAGGCAGAATTAACTGCTACAGAGGCAGTAATTAACTGCTACAGAGGCAGTAATATAACTGCTACAGAGGCAGTAATAACTGCTTCAGAGGCAGTAATAAAAATGCTACAGAGGACAGTAATGTAACTGCTACAGAGGCAGTAATATAACTGCTACAGAGGCAGTAATATAACTGCTACAGAGGCAGTAATATAACTGCTACAGAGGCAGTAATATAACTGCTACAGAGGCAGTAATATATAACTGCTACAGAGGCAGTAATTGCACTCATCAAAACTGATGTATTTTTTGTCTGTTTTATCCTTTCCCTGAAAATTGGAAAGGAACTTTTGTTGTATTAATGAGACAGCGGAGTGATAGGCAGAGCAATCAGACCATCTGCCACTCACGACCAGGAAACTGTATTCAAATCTGAGAAAAGAGAGAGAGGAAGAGAGAGAGAGAGAGGAGAGAGAGAGAGAGAGAGACAGAGAAAACAGGGACATTGACGTAGGAAATATTTACCAATTTGTAATTAAACATTCACAAGAATATAATCAGATGGTTGATACTATTTTCTTCCTCGAAATTTTTTAGTTACATGAAAACGTTTCTTCTGAAAGGCTTCAAATTTTGAACGTTAGTAAACCTATAACCGGGGTAAAGTTCGTATTAGCTGTTTGAACAGGCAAATACTTCTTTCTCAGTAATATTAAGGCACTTGGGGATTAATTAACCCGGCGCCACAGTGGTGTATATGGTGTCTCGTAATATAAGCTGTGATTCTTAATAAATAAATTTCTTTAGGTTTTCCGCTGGTTTCAAAGTTTGTTCTTCCCCCATACCTGCCTTGTCAGGAGGCAGGTGTGGGGGGGACCCGCCCACATACTCATCTTTTTCACGAGGTGGTGTTTTGAAGGACTCGCCTTCCCTTTTCAAGAGGTGGGAGTGAGGGACTCGCCCATTTTACCCATTTTATCAAGAGGTGGGAGTGAGGACTCGCCCATATACCCATTTTATCAGAGGTGGGAGTGAGGGACTCGCCCATATACCCACCTTATCAATATGTGGTGTATGTGTATCTTAATTATAGGCTTTAAAAAATAATATGATTGATTTTAATTACAATGAGTTTTTGAATTAAGATTGAGGGGCGCAGCTCCCAGACAAAAATTTTGGAATGTTTTGTACCTTTTTAAAAGCGTATTAAGAGTTTTGATGTGATGTGCTACTCAGTATAGCAACTCTCTTCCCCCTCCCTAAAAACACATTAAAAAGTGCTGCCCTTAATTTAACATTTGAAAAGCCCCTATTATGTTTTAGAAGTCACTATGAAATGCCTTTTTTAAGTAATGTTTCATTCGACACCATACAACAAAAATATTAATTCAGAGGGTACCACTAGGCTTTTTTAAAATTTTAGATCTTGGTAGAGCCTACAGGCTGCTACTGGGGACGAAGAAATCTGTGACAAAGTTTGGTTGTATTGACTCATGGTGACTGAGTTATAAGATAACACGCACTTAAACAAACGTCATATACTTCTCAACTTTTTGTCATGTTAAGAGTGACATGTTAGGCACAGATATTCTTACTTCTTAACATTGCTAAAACTGCTCAGAAATTTTAAATATTATACATTAACCAAGCTTATACAGACCTACATTAGACGTATATTCAAACTTTCAACACTGGTATTACCTACTAAGAAAGTGCAGAGCGTTATTGCATTGTATAATGTCAGTTTGCTATTTATTTTTATTTTATTATGCAGCATTTTCTATAAAATAACTTGAGTATGCTGACTCTAAACGAATTCAGTCTTAAAAAACTAATGTGTCTTAGGGATAGGAGGGAATCCTTCAAGTTTAGGCTACATAGGATAAAAAATTGACATTTACTAACATAGTTCAACTGATGAATTGCACATAACTAGAGAAAACCTTCGCTGCCCGACCTCCAACTTTCATTGTCTAGTTTGTGCAAAGAAATATACGAGCTGGCCAAGCTGCATACAT
Source organism: Cherax quadricarinatus (assembly GCF_026875155.1). Classification (NCBI taxonomy): domain Eukaryota; kingdom Metazoa; phylum Arthropoda; class Malacostraca; order Decapoda; family Parastacidae; genus Cherax; species Cherax quadricarinatus. The sequence goes on from NC_069409.1 coordinate 17,003,438, forward strand.
AACTAATAGAAAATTTGGATAAAACATGAATGATCCTGAATGATAAACAATATATTAAACATCTCATGGGTGAAAAAAAGATTTTGCAGGCGAATCAAAGAATATATTTAATTTACGAAAGAAGTCAGGAAATTAATAGGGAAGTCAAAAGATAGATAGGATTTACTCTTTTTTCTTCCGGTTTCTGTGTCAGTGTAGTGGTCTGCTGGCTACAATTCTCAGGTTTCTTGTTATCGCCTATCAGCGCCATCTTTAGGACTGAGATATTCATGTTCAATTTGGTTCCTGCTTATTTCTACATAATATCTCTTTTATCTACTTCTATTTTCGTTGTGTTGCCAGGACAGCCTCATTCCTGCTTCTCTCTCTGAGCTCCTCCTATCCCCCTCATAGGTTTGTGTGATCCATCAGATGCGTGGATGTTCTCAAGGATATTGGTAACTGAAGTGAAAACAAGTGTAATTAAGACTACTGATTGGTTAAGTCAGCCTCTGCTTTAATTCTTACACTCATCAGCTTCACTTTAAACAAACAGGGAGGAATAGCTCCTCCAAACTTTCTTCAAGATCCATCGAGTGTGGTACCATTATATTGGAATTAGTCTATTTCTGACCACTGGCCCTCGACACCCCTTCCGTAACTCGCAAGTTAAGGGCTGCAACGTAGCCACTTGTTCAGACAGCAACCTACACTCCGCCTTCACTTGCCGCCTCATTACTACCACCAACAATGCACCGCTTTTTAAGTGGATCTTAAATCAGTCAATATCTTTATACAACCGATGGTTTTAGTAGTATATACACATAATTATTATGGGGTTCCTGTGGTTCCTGAGTAGTTTATTTTTGTGTTTATCTTTTGGTAATATTTTTTTTTCTTGAGCAGGGGAGGTGGACCCATCCCTCCCTTTCCTCTCTCCCTGACAAATCTATCCCAGTAAGGTCGCCAGGATATCGGAAACCTTTATTTCGAAGATATGTTGAAGGCACTGAATTTGTACTCACTACAACGGCTTAGATTTAGGAAATATATGATAGAAATGTGCAGATTGAAACGGGGAATAAATAATGGGAATATGAATACCGTGTTGTAAATATTTAACCAAGACAGGACTCCTAGCAGTGGCTTCAAGTTGGACTAATTTAGATTTAGAAAAGGCAAAAGGAAGTGTTGATTTCGCGGTAGAGTTGTCAATGTGTGGAACAAACTCCAGGTAGCTTCATTGATACAAGAACTTTAAATGAAATCTGGACGGGTACATGAAGGGGTGTGGGTGGGTGTGAGTTGGACGTGCCTAGCATGGGTCAAGATACGATTGCAATCGTGTCATTACGATTTCATGAGTCATGACGGTTTTGAGGGGACTTGAGCTAGAACTAGTCACGGTCACACTGGCGAGAGATTCGTCTGTAAAAACTTGCCTTTGTGGTCACAGTGGTTCCTATGTTAACCTTCCTATGGTGAATAATATACCTAATTGGATGAATCTTATTGGAGCAAGCTGGCCAGTGGCTAGCGCGTCGGTCTGGAGTTTTATGACTCTCTGATCGCGGGTACTATCCCCGCCCTTGGTATGGTTTGTTTTGAATCGTGTCATTATGATGTGAATCAAGAGGCCCAAATTTAGAGAATACTTTACTCTCTCCTCCTTCTTCCTTCCCCAAACTTACCAAGCTCTGGTCATACCTCCGCCTCCTTAATCTCCCACTCTGTCTCCCTGCCCAATGTTATACTCCGCAGTTCGTCGTTCAGGTGCTCCCTGACCCACTGGCAAGACTGGCAGTACGGTATAATAATAATAATAATAATAATAATAATAATATTATTATTATTATTATTATTATTATTATTATTATATGTTCAAGGTATACAGGCCTAGCTGACATCAGTGACATACCTCTTTACAGAAAGCCCCTTGTTACGTAGATCATTTTCCGCAAATTAGGTCAATTTTCTCCAAGGATGCGACCCCACACCAGTCGGCTAACACCCAGGTACCCATTTTACTGATGGGTGAACAGGACAGCAGGTGTCTTATGGAAACACGTCCTAATGTTTTCCAGCAGTATCGGGGAAACCGATCCCCATCCTGTAAATTCTCACTGTAACCTTGTGTTATTTTTTTTCGTTCGTTTAAAGAAATGTATTTTTAAAATTGGAGTAAATACTTGATACCTATTTTGGTATTTGTAGAGACCTGAGCACATGACAGTATGAATAATCTACTTAAAGGAATATTAATTCTGACAGTTAAACTTCCTAACAGAAATTATAAAGCAGCTGATTTTGTTCAAGCATTACACAAACACCACACACAACACACACACCAACTACACACACACACCCCAACACAGGCCAGAGACGTGGAGGGCTAAGATGATGGAGGTGGTCCTGGAAAATCTCATGTACCACACGTAAGGGACACTACCAGAGTGAGAGGAGAGGATGAACCAGCAAGACTGGACCTTGAGTAGTGCAGATTTGAGGACATCACATGTGAAAGACACCTCGGGCCAGTGACCACGTGGTTCTGAGCTTCGAATGCATAGAGTTACAAGTGGAGAGGGAAGCAGGAAGGGCAGGCGAATGAAACCAAACTACAAGAGAGGGGACTACACAGGCATGAAGAATTTCCTGCAGGGGTTCAACTAGACAGAGAACTGGCAGGAAGTCAGTAAACGAGATGATGCAATATGTGACAACAATATCCAAGGAAGCTGAGGAGAGGTTTGTACCCAAGGGTAACAGAAATAACGAGAAAGCCAGGATGAGCCCTGGGTTCACCCAAAGGTGTAGAGAGGCCAAAACCAAATGTGCTAAAGATGGAAAAAAGTATAGAAGGCAAAGGACCCAGAAAAAAAAAGGAAAGCAGTCGAAGAGCTAGAAACAAATATGCCCCAGGTAAGATTGGAAGCCCAACGAAAATACGAAAATGACATAGCAGTGAAAACCAAATCTGACCCGAAGATGTACAGCCACATCAGGAAGACAACAATCAAGGACCAGGTAATCAGGCTGAAGAAAGAAGGAAGAGAGATCCCAAGAAACGTCAGAGAAGTATGTGAGGAGCTCAATATGAGATTCAAGGAAGTGTTCATAGAGAAGACATAAGGGACTCCGGAAAGATGGAAAGGTGGGGTACACCATCAACTGTTGGACACAATACATACAACCGAGGGAGAAGTGAAGAGGCTGCTAAGCGAGCTCGAAACCTCAAAGGCGATAGGGTAGGATAACATCTCTCCATGGGTCCTGAGAGAGGGAGCAGAGGTGCTGTGTGCCGCTAACAACAATCCTTAATACATCTATCAAAACAAGGCGGCTACCTGAGGTATGGAAGGCAGCAAATGTAGTCCCAATTTTTTAAAGAGGAGACAGACACTAACATGCATGCAAAGTCATGGAGAAGATTATCAGGAGAAGAGTGGTGGTGCACCTAGAAAAGGAATGAGCTTAACGACAACCAGCACGGTTTCAGGGACGGGGAAATCCTGTGTCACAAACCTGCTGGAATTCTATGACAGGGTGACAGCAGTAAGACAGAGAGAGCGGGGTGGGTAAATTGCGTTTTCTTGGGAAAGTAAGAAGGCTTTTGACACAGTCCCACACAAGAGATTAGTACATAAGCTGGAAGACCAAGCAGGTATAACATGAAAGGCACTGCTATGGATCAGGGAATGCCTGTTGGAAAACAGCGAGTCATGGTACATGACGAGGTGTCAGAGGGGGCCCGCCTGGGGCAAGCGGGGTTCTACTAGGGTCAGTCCTAAGACCGGTGCTGTTTCTGGCGTGTGTGAACATGAGGGAAATGAGTAGACTCCGAAGTGTCCCTGTTTACAGATGTGAAGTTGATGAGAAAAATTTCAATCGGACGAGGACCAGCCGAATTACAAAGGGATCTGGATAGACTGCGGGCCTGGTCCAGAAACTGGCTCCTGGAGTTCAGCCCCAGCAAGTGCAAAGTCATGAAGATTGGGAAGGGTAAAGAAGATCGCAGACGGAGTACAGTCTAGGGGGCCCAGAGACTACAAACCTCACTCAAAGAAAAGGATCTTGGGGTGAGTATAACACTGTGCACATCTCCTGAGGCGCACATCAATCAAATAACTGCTGCAGCACATGGACGCCTAGCAAATCTAAAAATAGCATTGCAACATCAGGACCCTGTACACCGTGTATGACAGACCTATATTGGAATATGCAGCACCAGTTTGGAACCCACACCTAGCCAAGCATGTATGGAAATTAGCGAAAGTGCAACGGTTTGCATCAGGACTAGTCCCGGAGCTATGGGGCATGTCTTATGAGGAGAGGTTAAGGAATATCGACCAGAAGAAAACTGGAGGACAGGAGAGATAAGGGGAATAGAATAACGACATATAAAATACTGAGAGGAATTGACAAAGTGGACAGAGACAGGATGTTCTTGAGATGAGACACAACAAAAAGGGGTTGCAGTTGAAAGTTGAAGACTCGGATTAATCACAGGGATGTTAGGAAGTATTTCTTCAGTCACAGAGTTGTCAGGAAGTGGAATAGTCTTGGAAGTGATGTAGACGAGGAAGGCTCCGTAAAGAGCTTTAAAAAGAAGTATGTAAAGCTCGGGGATCAGGGAAAAGTGACCTGTAAGACAGTTAAGGGGCCCGGGGACAGGAGCTGTGAATAGGCCCCTGTAACCAAAAACAACTAGTGAGCGCGCACACACACACACACACAAAACACACACAACACACACACACACACACACACACACACACACAACAATTACCTTTAACAACCGTAACAAAACACAACTGACCAAGTAATGAGAAATAACATTATCATTGAGAAAAATTTAAGTTTTTTAATATTTAACCTTCCTGTGTTATTTTAACAGCCCTTGTGCAATAAGCTTCTCTTCTATAATGGACCCTAGTCATTATAATTTCAAAAAATATAAAATATTCCTTGATAATGTGAAACATAACGAAAGCGATTGAAATTCCTCTGTTTTTTTTTTCACAATGTTGCTGTGCATATTTTGATACCACCAGTTTACTGTGATCTTACCTATTTTGGCACGACATTATATAAAATGTCTGTTGAATAGTTAAAGTTTGTCAATTACCAAGAACTCGTTTAAAATTAAGCCCTTTCTAAATTTTTCTCTTATGTGTTTAAAGATATATTTTTTTCATTTATTTAATGTAAAAATTATAATTTTGCTCCAAAAGAACATTAGAAAACTTGCCTAAAACCCTTTTAACAAGGGCAATATAATTTAGCCTAATACAGCTACATGTATTTTAGATAAATTTACAACAATTTAATAAACACAAAAATTTTATTTCTCGTTAGTTCAGAATGATTTTTGCGAAATTATTATATACACAAATTTTCGCTTGCCTTATTCGGCAAGAAGAGCGTTACTATTTAAGCCAAAAAAGCAAGTTTTAAACCCATCCCGGGATTTACATATATATGTCGTGCCATATTAGGCAAAACTTGCAACGCTCTTTCTTTCCGAATAAGACAAGCGAAAATTTGTGGTAGACAATAATTTCGCAAAAAATCTTCTGAACCTAACAAAAAAAATATTTTCATTGTGTTTATTATTAAATTATTGTAAACTTGTCTAAAATATATGTAACGGATTAGGCTAAATTAAATAGCGCTTGTATAATAAGTTTGGTAAAGGTTCTTTTGGTACAAAATTTTTTTTTTTTCATGACCATAAATGAAAAAAAAAAAATTTTTTAAACGTATAAAAGAGATAAATTTAGAAATAACTTAATTTTATATGAGTTCTTCCTAATTGACCATTTTACCTATATGGCACGATATGTGGAGAAATTTTCTCCAGGAGGGGGGGATCAGCCCCCTTCAGCCCTTTCAGCCCTGGGGGCCAAGCCCTCTCAGCCCTGGGGGCCACTCAGAGGGGGCGAGCGTCTTGTTTACTGCTAGAGTGAGTAATTGATCACAGATGCTTGCCACGTAGTCAAGTGACCTCTGCTCCTTGCAGCGGTGTTGCAAAGTGTATTTTTAAAGAGACAATACATTTCTTAAGCAGGACAATTTTAAGAAAATCCTGTCCCACTTTATTACCATAGTAAAGATAGTGTACATTGTTGTCTATGATTAAGACAGCAAGAAACAAACATTCTGCTTTGCTTTATCGAGGAGGTGACAAGGTGCAAGGTACTAGGTCAGCGTTTTTTTTTTTTGTGCTGGGGGCAGTGACGGGATGAGCGCTGTGGCGTCTGGCAGACTATCTTTGACCCCTATGGAGATGACACTGAAAGCCAGATACTGATCTGTGCGTTAGTGTGAGCAAAGTGCTCTAACACAAACACTTCAGAGAAGTGTGATCACTTCTCTTGTGATACATTGTGAACAATAAAGACAAATCTTGTGGAACATAGTGTCCAGTGTGCGTTTCCCAGACAATGGGAAACGTGGACATCCAAGGACACTTTAGCTTCTATCAAGTCACCGATACCCGTCGAAGGTGTTGAGAACACATAGCTCACGTTACAAAGAGCAAGGTATGTTACGAATTTCTTGTAGATCGGGGGATTGCGCAATTCTTGAGTCACAAGGAGTTTGTAATCAACCTATAATCGGCAGTAAGGTGTGGACTTTTGAGTCCAAACAAGTAGGTATTTCGTCAGCCATCATCGAATGAAATATGCTGACAATAACACCCCCTAGGGGTAATTTATACTTACAAATTGTATCTCTGACAGCCCAATGTTGTGATGGTTTTCGACAGCTTCTAGACCTCGTCTGCAGGGGCGGCTGTGTAGACGATTTGCTGTCATTTATCAGCTAAGTGTTCATTATATATAGTTATAATAAACACAGCAGGTAAGGCCAAAATCTCAATACTATATATATATATAATATATATATATATATATATATATAATATATATATATATATATATATATATATATATATATATATGGGGTGCACTCTGGTGTAAACTGTGGGACCCACAGCCTCGGAGAAGTTGATAAAAAGGCTTCGAGGAAGAATATTCAGATTTCTTTCTGAAACACTTTTGAATATTCCACTTCCCCTACCACCCATCTTTTCTTTATTTTTTACCGATAGTTATATTTTATTACATATGATACAAAAGATTTAAAAGATACATTGCTGGTATAAAGATGGTATATATAGTACATGAGGTTTGAGAGATACATTTCAAGTACACATTGCTACATGTTTATCACAGATTACAATGCGAAAATCTCATCCAACTCCTCAGAGCTGGGGCGCGTGTCCAAGATACAGCAGGCATTAACCCTCTGAACCACAGCGCTGAGTCGCTGGAGTTCAAGCTAGCTGCCCTGGGATCCCTAGTTACCCAGATGAGTCTTTTGCCTAGATCCTTAAAGAACTTGGATGCACTCTTTCCCCATGGGCCAAGGGTCTCTGAGCCTATGGGAACAAATGTATAATGATGGGCAAGGTCACCCTATTTTCTAGACTTTTGGGAGTTTCTGAAGCAGGCAGCTGCCCCTCCTTCCTCCCTGGTGTATTGGAGATAGGTATCAGCCATGTGTTATGCACATTGTGTGGTCCACACCACCTGCTTGCCGTCAGTCCAGGCCTGAAGGGTGATACCATCTGAACGCTTTTGACTGCCATCAGATCTTCATAGTTAGCGTAGCTCCCTTATTGTTGGGCACCCAGTTGTTGTAAGGCGCATCTTGAAAATGTTATTGACCTCTTCATGTCTTGCAATCTTTCCCTCTGATCTACAGCACCTAAAACCGTGGTACCTGACTCGGTCTGCTGCTTCACTGCTGCTGTTCGGCGAGAATAGGGATGGCAAGTGGAAGGGCAACACCAGTGGGATGGTCTGTGGATCTAGGTGTGTGCCAAGGCTGGAGTTGAGAACAGCCAACAGAAAGTCCCCTGCATGAGGAGCTATCACTGCCAGGAGGCAGGTTCTATTATTCCCCAACAATGAAGCATTATTGAGGTTATATTCTCAAGTGTGATTGTAGTTGTTGGGGGGAGCAGGTCTAGTTTCAGACTGAAGCCCGTTAGATTATCCCAGATCCTGGCTTCAACAACAAACTTCTGGTCATGGACTTTTACCATGTCCCTAAGATGTTCAGGGAGAAGCGCTGCTTAAAGTCCACTGGATGCAACACATGTGGACAGGAAAGCAGGTAGCATAATCTGTGATTACTTGCGGACACCAATGACTCCTAGTCTGACTGGTAGTGTAGCTTGGTCTCACTGCCCATCTTCTAAAGTAAGGTTGAGTACTTTCGTAAAAATATGCCTCGGGATATTCGTTCAGTATAGAGTTCTCATATGAAGGTGCACATCTTAGGAAATATGGTAACATGGGCAAACTCAAGCACTTTGTGAAAAGGTGTGTGTCAAGATTGCCTATTCGTTGTTCTATCCTCGACTCATCCATTTTCTTCCTGAGAATTGAGTTAAGGCATCACTTCCCAGAGGTGCTTCAAGCAAGACTCTATTTATGGGGGCAATGACTGATGATTCTGGTAGTTCTGATCCCACTGTGTCGATGACTTGTTGATTGAGATGATTTCACATTTGGATGGATTCAGGATGGAACCCATTTCTTGTCCCTGTGTCATCACCTGTGTAAGATCATTTAGACGGGACTCCTTTGTACCTGCCAGTGTGCCATCATCCAGGAACCAGATGTTTAGCTCACTGGTCAACCTCACTGTGATTTCCCTAACCGCTATACAGAAGAGAAATGGTGCAATTGGGTCCTCTTGCTGGACACCCTCTGATGTGATTTCATGCTCTCCGAACAGGAACGTTGATTCTTTGCTATATCCAGCTGAAGCAAAAGGGAAGAGACCAGGGATATGTTCTTGTACAGCTGTTAATACCGCGTCTCTTTTCAGGAGATTTAATAAATGCATTCTTGAAATTTAATTTTACCACTGCAGTGTCCTCAGGTAGGTTGATATACACCCTTGTTGCATGAACCACTGCTTTACTTCCTTGAGAGACCCCAAAGTCAAGCTGGTTTGGTTGAAGCATCATGGCTGCCTCTGTGCAAACACTTCAGACAGCAGCTTCGAAAACGAGGCGGCAAAAAGTGTTGCCCACGGCAATTGGCCTAACTCCACCATCCTTCCCTTTAAGGGGACAAAATGATGCTTCAAAAAGGTTTAATTTCATCCAGAATCAGACCAGCCAAGCAGTTAACGAACCTTGTGATCTCGAAAAACAGTGTCTCTGTAATCTCCCCGATAACTAGGTTAACCATTTCCTTTAAATGTTGTGGCCTTATTCCAGTGTAGCCCCCAGCAGAGCCAGCCGGGAATGGCATAATTGCGTCGTAAATGTCTGAGTCTTGCACCAACAGTGGTTTTACAGTGGAGACAAGGTGCCCCTGGTTTCCCTGGCAGGGTGCTTTTGTCTAAGTGCGTCAGCAGTGTCTGTATCCCTGGTAGCAACTATATCTTCGCTGCTGATAACACTGATTGTCCCCAATGATTTTTTGCGCGCGCGCCCCGCACACACACACACACACACACACACACACACCACACACACACACACACACACACACACACACACACTACACACACACACACACACACTACACACACACACACACACACATATATATATTTTATATATATATATATATATATATATATATATATATAATATATATATATATATATATAGGGAGGTACCACCTCTAGAACATTTCCTGGGGACCCTCAGGTATATATATACCTGGGCCCCACAATTTACACCAGAGGTGGACCCCATTATATATATATATATATATATATATATATATATATATATATAAAATATATATATATATATATATATATATATATATATAATAATATATAAATATGTCGTGCCGAATAGGCAGAAACTTGCGATCTTGGCTTAAATAGCAACGCTCATCTTGCCATATAGGACAAGTGAAAATTTGTGTATGCAATAATTTCGCCAAAATCATTCTGAACCTAACGAAAAAAATTATTTCACTGTGTTTGTTTAGTATTAAATATTGTAAACAAACCTAAAAAATATTTAGTTGGGTTAGGCTAAAATAAATTACGCTTGTTATAATAAGGTTAGGTAAGTTTTCTACAGCTCCTTTTGGTGCAAAATTATAAATTTTATACATCAAAATTAATGAAAAAAAATATATCTTTAAACGTATAAGAGAAAATTTTAGAAAGGACTTAATTTTAAATGAGTTCTTGCTAATTGACCAGTTTTACATATTCGGCACGACATATATATATATATATATATATATATATATATATATATATATATATATATATATATATATATAGATGGGGTCCACCCCTGGTGTAAATTGTGGGACCCACAGCCTCGGAGAAGTGGATAAAAAGGCTTCAAGGAAGAATATTTGGATTTCTTCCTGAAGCCGTTTGAATATTCCACTTCCCCTACCTCCCTATCTTTTAATATATATATTTTTTTTACCAATAGGAATATTTTATTACATAATATGGTACAGAAGATTTAAGAGATACATTGTTTTATATAAAGGTGGCATATACGGTACATGTTGTTACGTGTGTATCACTGATTATAAGGCGAAAATCTCATCCAGCTCCTCAGAGCTGGGGCGTGTGCCCAAAATACAGCAGGCATTACCCCTTTGAACAGCCGCACTGAGTCGCTGGAACAGAAAACTAGCTGCCCTGGGATCCCTAGTTACCCTGATGAGTCTTTTTCCCAGTTTCTTAAGGAATTTAGATGCACTCTTTCCCCATGAGCCAAGGGTCTCTGAGCCTATGGGAACAAACATATAATGATGGGCAAGTTCTCCATATTTTCTAGACTTTTGCTCTCCCTGAAGTGCACTGCCCCTCCTTCCTCCCTGGTGTATTGGAGATAGGTATCAGCCAAGGTAGATGCACATGTATAGTCCCACACCACCTGCTTCCCATCTGTCCAGGCTTGAAGGGTGATACCATCTGGACTCTTCTGGCTGCCATCGATCTGCATAGTTGGGGGGTGGCTCCCTTACTGCTGGGCATCCGCTGTTGCGAGGCCCCTCTTGATAATGTTATTAACCTCCTCATGTCTTGCAATCTTTCCCTCGGATTTACGGCACACAGACCATGGTACCCGAATCGGTCTGCTGCTTCACTGCCACAAATACACTTGTGTTTCGGCGAGAATAGGGGGCGGCAAGTCGAAGGGCAACACCGATGCGGGTGGTCTGTGGGTCGGGGTTGTGTGCCAAGGCTGGAGTTGAGAACAGCCAACAGAAAGTCCCCAGCATGAGGGGCTCCACTGCCAGGAGGCGGGCTCTATCCTTCCCTGACACACTCTGAAGCATTGTTGAGGCTATATTTTCCACTATTTGGGCCATCCCAGTGCGATTGTTTGTAGTTGTTGGGGGGAGCAGGTCTGGTTTCAGAGCCCGTTAGATTATCCCAGATCATTGCTCCGTCAATGAATTTTTGGGCCTGGACTCCAATCTTTGTCCCTAAAATGTTCAGGGGGAATCGCTGCTACAAGCTCTCTGGATGCAATACACGAGGACAGAAAAGCAGGTAACGCAATCTGTGATGACTTGCGGACACCAATGCCTACTAGTCGACTGGAAGTGTAGCTTGGTTCCACTGCCCGTCGTCTAGAGTAAGGTTAAAATACTTTCGTAAAAATCTGCCTCAGAATACTGTCATATTCGTCCCGTATAGGGTTATCATATGAAGGTGCACATCTTAGGAAATATGTCAACCTGGGCAGACTCAAGCACTTTGTGAGAAGGTACAGGCATCGTGGGTGTCCAGATTGCCCATTCGTTGTTCCCTTCTCCTTAACTCTTCCAATTTCTTCCTGAGAATTGTGTCAATGGCATTGCTTCCCAGAGGTTCTCCTAGCAAGACACTGTGGGGGCAATGACTGCTGCTCCTGGTAGTTTTGATCTCACTGCATTTATCACTTGTTTACTGATGAGATGATTTCACATTTTGGGTGGATTCAGGACGAGACCCATTTCCTGTCCCCGTGTCATTACCTGTGTTAGGTCATGTGGAGGGACTCCTTTGTACCTGCTAGTGTGCCATCATCTAGGAACCAGATGTTTAGCTCGCTGGTCAGTCTGACTGTGATTTCCCTAACTGCTATACAGAAGAGAAATGGTGCAAGAGGATCTCCTTGTTGGACATCCTCCGATGATATGATTTCATGCTCTCCAAAGAGAAGCATTGATTCCTTGCTAATACCCAGCTGAAACAAAAGGGAAGAGACCAGGGAAATGTTCTTTTACTGCTGCTAATACCACGTCTCTTTTCAGGAGATTGAACGCATTCTTGAAATCAATTTTAACCACTGCATTGTCCTCGGGCAGGTTGTTGATATACGCCCTTGTTGCATGAACCGCTGCTTCACTTCCTTGAGAGACCCCAAAAGCCAAGCTGGTTTGGTTGAAGCATCATGGCTGCCTTTGTGCACGAATACTTCGGACAGCAGCTTTGGATACGAGGCGGCGAAACTTGTTGCCTACTGCAATTGGCCGAATTCCTCCACCCTTTCTTTTTAAGTGCACAAAGTGTTGCACCAAAAAAGAAAGGTCTAATTTCATCAGGAATCAGACCAGCCAAGGAATTGTTGACGAACCTTGTGATCTCTGAAAGCAGTGTCTCTGCAATTTCCCCAATAACTGATTAACCATTTCCTTTAAATGTTGTGGCCTTATTCCAGTGAACCCCCAGCAGAGCCAGATGGGAACGACATTATTGCTTTGTAAATGTCCTGAGTCTTCCACAATCAAGGGTTCCATAGTGGGGTCAGAGGTGTTGGAACTTTTTGGTTGCCACTGGTTTCTCTGGCAGGGTGCTTTCCTCTCAGTGCTTCAGCCGTGTCAGCATCCCTGGGAGCAACTGTATCTTCACTGGTAATAATTCTGATTGCAAACCCCTGTGTTGCCCTCTTCAATTTTTTTGCTTTACCTGGACTCTGACTTTTTCACTGTCAGTAGAGTGGTGGGGGTTTCCCGCCTCTCCCTTTTTTTGTGTTGACGGGGAAGGCGAATGAGGGTTAACAACTCTAGGAAAATCTCTTAAGGGATTTAATTATCATTGAGGCTAGCCTCGTTTCCCTTCTTTCCGGCACAGCTAAGCAGCATTGCCAAAAAGTAGCAAGTTGTGCCATGCCTTGATGGTTGGGGAGCATTTTTTAAATAGTGGAACCATCGTTTATTTTTTTCAGGAGGTCTGTAAGTTTCCCAGCTGCGTGTGGACGGGCTGCTTTGGGAATATGTGTGAGTGTCCTCGTACCTGTTGCTTTAATTGCTTCCAAGAGATTGTCTGATGAGATGAAATCTGTTGGAGTGGGTTCAGGTGCCTGAGGTGGCTCTGGATCATCACTTTCCACAGGAGGACATCCAGAACCCAGGGCAACTACCGTTTTTTGCGGAGGAAAAACCAATAGAGTTGAGACAACAAAGCTGTAAGCATGACCGACACTTGCCTCTCCAGTATTGCCAGCCTTTGCCATTTCCCTGGCTGCTTGCTTCCTCCTGGTTGGCATCCATCTGCTAGAGCCAGTGGCAGATTAATCGTCGAGCGAGTCATCATACAACTAAGACTTCAGTCACGAGACATATATATATATATATAATATATAAATATATATATATATATAATATATAAAAATAAAATATATATATATATAATTTATATATATGTATGTATGTCGTGCCGAATAGGCAGAACTTGCATCGTGGCTTAAATAGCAACGCTCATCTTGCCATATGGGACAAGCTAAAAATTTGTGTGTATGCAATAATTTCGCCAAAATTATTCTGAACCTAACGAAAAAAATATATTTCACTGTGTTTGGTTAGTATTAAATTATTGTAAACAAATCTAAAATATATTTAGTTGGGTTAGGCAAAATAAATGGCTCTTTTTTTTAATAAGGTTAGGCAAGTTTTCTAAGATTCTTTTGGTTGCAAAAATTTAAAAGTTTTTACATTAACATTAATGGAAAAAATATATCTTTAAAAAGTATAAGAGAAAAATTTCAGAAAGGACTTAATTTTAAATGAGTTCTTGCTAATTGACCAGTTTTACATATTCGGCACGACACACCACACACACACACACACAACACACACACACACACACACACACACACCCCACACACACACACCACACACAATATATATATATATATTATAAATATATATATAATATATATATATATATATATATTTTATATATATATATGCAAAACAACCACTGTGAAAGAATAGAGAAGTTCCAAGCGCTTTCGTGACTACTCACATTGTTCCTTGATAATGTGAGTAGTCACGAAAGCGCTTGGAACTTCTCTATTCTTTCACATGGTTGTTTTTGCATATTCTAAAATCACCTGTTTACTGTGATCTTATTGCATATATATATATATATATATATATATATATATATATATATATATATAATATAAAATATATATAATATATATATATATATATTTATAGTGTGTGTGTGTGTGTGTGGCGCGCGTGTGTGTGTGTGTGTGTGTGTGCGCGCGTGTGTGTTTGCGCGCGTGTGTGTGTGCGGTGTGTGTGCGCGCGTGTGTGTTGTGCAAGAAAATCAAAGAGGGCAAAGCAGTGGGGGAATCAGTGTTATCAGCAGTGAAGATACAGTTGCTACCAGGGATACAGACACTGCTGACGCACTTATATATATATATATATATATATATATATATTTATATAATATAAATATATATTTATATAATATATATATATTATATATATATTATTATTATTATTATTATTATTATGTAGGCAAGTTTAAGTCTGAGCAGGTTAAAATGTCTACAGTGTCGTGACAGTGATCCTGGGGACTATATTAGCGTAGGCTGCCGAAATGCTCTGCATAACCAGAGGCTTTCTATAAAGCATGCCAGTAATCTCAATTAAATTTGCATACGTTGTATCAATGTACTTTTGAACAACGATTATTATATTATTATTATTATTTATTTATTTATTATTATTATTATTATCGTTTTCTGTGCATCATGTACAGTTTTAAGTATTGTTAGTGTTAATTGTTAGTACAGTGCCCTACATGTAAACTTACGTTCCTTAGTGCAACATTGGTTCTGTGTCTACCGGCGTCGCCAGCCCCTACATAGGAGGCTTAATAAATTATATACTTGCACTACTGTCCTGGCTGTTGCGTCTCGTACATTAGTGCTCTTTGATGGTACTGGAGGTGATGGCAAAAAACTTGTACCAGTTTCTGGAGAGCTTGTGTAACGATTCCCACTGTTTCTTCCATGCGAAAGATGAGCCGTCTGTCACAGTTGTCGCCGTTCTTGCAATTAGAAGGAATTCCCTTCGTTCGGTTTTTGCAGTCGTGGATGAGATGTGAAAGAAACCCGAGTGTTGTGAAGGAGGGTCTGATGGTATTGCATGCTTCACTTTTAAGAATTTAGAGATGCATATTCTATACGAGTTTAAGAAGAATCCTAGTAACATACCCGTATTTCGTTTTCCTCTCATGATGAGAATAATGGTGTACAAGATCATACAATGCTTAAGGGAATTGGAGGTGAACCGTTTTCATTAAAATAAAACGGAGAAGAGTTTCAGTTTCTTAAATCAACACCCGGTCACCAGCATCTAAACTCACTTCACCAGTATTACGAACATAGGTAAGAATGGCCTGTGAGACCTGGTTGTAAAGGGAATGTGGGGCAAACAAAACTCAGCAGTAGACTATTAAGTATATTTGCCTTTACCAGATGGTATATTCAAGCATGCACACTATGTACAATATGTACAAATAGAATAGTAAATGAACTCCACGGTGACAAATGGCAAAGCAGAAGCCAGAGAGTGTGCACCGTACTCAACCAGCAGCTAGGCAAGTTTGCCAATGCTTACCGCAAGTGAACTACGTTGCTTCAGCTTTGGCAGGCTTTGCCTGTGTTTGGTCAATGAACCAAGGTAATGATTTAACGACAGGTACCCTATCGATCGTTAAATCCTTAGCACCCTGTTTGATGGTTGGGAGGCAGCCTATATGGGAGTGTAACATACGCCGAATAAATTGTAACATACTCTTTGCATGCCACAACCCGCATCAAGACACCCCTTCACCAGCATCAGGGCACCCTTCTCTTGCATCAAGTCTCACTTCACCAGCATCAAGGCACCCTTCACCAGCATCAAGGCACCCTTCACCAGCACCAAGGCACCGTTCACCAGCACCAAGGCACCCTTCACCAGCACCAAGACACCCTTCACCAGCACCAAGGCACCCTTCACCAGCACCAAGGCACCCTTCACCAGCATCAAGGCACCCTTCACCAGCATCAAGGCACCCTTCACCAGCATCAAGGCACCCTTCACCAGCATCAAGGCACCCTTCACCAGCATCAAGGCACCCTTCACCAGCATCAAGGCACCCTTCACCAGCACCAAGGCACCCTTCACCAGCACCAAGGCACCCTTCACCAGCACCAAGGCACCCTTCACCAGCATCAAGGCACCCTTCACAGCACATCAAGGCACCCTTCACCAGCATCAAGGCACCAATCATAGGGTCGAAACACTTGAAAGCGGAACTGAAATTTGATATTAATTGTACTCAAGTAACTCAGGCTTCAAAACCGCGTCATATATGGATAAAGGAATTAGAATCGGAAGTTCGTTCTTAATGAGTTATAGTGGACACCAGCTGGTACCACATGCCTTATTTGTAGCCACCTCTCACCCAGCTGTATGGTAAAAGCTATGGCTTATCGAATCTTCAAACGTTTTCATCTCGGTTTTATGGGGTATTGAGCAGGTGTGACAGCGCAATATTCCTGGTCACTGAGTCCAGTCTGCACTAAGCCTAGAAATGCTTCATTCGTGTCATTCTGATATTTCGTTTGTATTGGTAGCAGCACTGGAAGTCTGCTGGCCACATTACACCTGGGTCGATGTATGTGTGTGTGTGTGTTGGCACAAGCTGGGACCAACAGTAACCCGGTTTTAACATTTACCTTCGGGTTTTAACTCTTTTATATTGATCATTTCCTTCGTTCCCTTGAAGCTGGTGAGGGTTCTTGATGCAAGGAACTGGAGTAAACCTGCCATTGGATCGAATCTTGAATGTCTTTCGTTCTCCAAGGCGTTCCTTAACCCACACGGATGTAGTGCTTCCTAATGAAACAACGTGTTCATTATGTCATAAGGAACATGTGAGCCTGGAATACCACTGACCACGGCTGGAATACCACTGACCACGGCTGGAATACCACTGACCACGGCTGGAATACTAACACTGACCACGGCTGGAATACCACTGACCACGGCTGGAATGCCACATGAGCCGGCTCCTCATGATATATTGAACAACTTCGCTTCCATTTTTACTGCTGAATTTTCCAGATACTGTGTACTGTGTTGTTCTCAACCATCTTTCACACATACATACGTACGTACATACGTACGTACATACATACATACATACATTACCACCGACGACAACTGTTCATTGTGGTGACCACGAGTGAAACTTGCCACCAGGTGATGACTTGTGTTTCCAGTGTTCCCTGCCTCACACCTCACGGATAGGGGATCCAATTTGCATACATGACGTCAGCAGGAGAGTGGATTGATAATGTAGGCGGCGAGGTATAACACTCACCCACGCACGCGCGCGCGCACACGAACACACGCGCATGCGCACACACACACACACACACCCAAAAACCCAAAAAAAAACAAAAAAA
>NC_069409.1:17021683-17094183 GCF_026875155.1 Cherax quadricarinatus
TTAAAAATTTCACATGTCTGAGACACCATGTTCATTGTGGGAATATACTTTTTTTTAGATAATAAATTTTAAATTTTTTGCTTTTCTTGTAAAAGAAATTCCCACCAAGGCTTGCTTGATGCAGTTTTTTAAAATTTTCTTGGTAAATTTTGTTTCCCCAGACATTTTTTTTTATATTTTATTTAAAAACGCAATACACAATTATACAGTAGACAATGAAAACAATGAAACGTAACCATTATATATAACAACAAAAACTCACTTCCCCCCTTTTAAAACTAAACTTAAAAAAAAAACACACGTTAAACTAAAAAAGTTTGATACCCCCCCAAAAAAAAAAAAAACCCACCAACACATAACATACATTTAACTAAACAAAAGACAGCCACAGCTTCATATCAAGGTGGGTTTATTACATCCAAAACTGCAGACATAAAACAATATCAATAAAACCCCAAAAATGTCAAAGGTTTTTTACATGTTACATAAAACTGTATTACAAGACATTTAAATTATCCAAAAATTCTTTAAAACCCTTTTATTATTGTAATTAAACTTCATATACAAATCTAAACATAACACCTAAAAATTACGAAACAAATAAAGTTAAAAAATAATAATCCCCCCACACCTCACCACAAAAAAACTAAACCATATAATATAACAAATGATTCTTCCACCTCCTTCCAAACTACATTCATCCCACTAGTGAAAAAAACACTACATTCACCTACAACGAAAAAACACTACTTTCATCCTACAAGCGAACAAAACTACATTCATCCCACATGGAAAAACACTACTTTCACCCTACAAGCGAACAAACACTACATTCACCCAAAAGCGAACAAACACACTTTCATCCTACAACGAACAAACACCATTCATCCACAACGAAAAAAAACCTACATTCATCCTAAAACCAAACAAAACTACTTTCATCCTACAAAAAAACAAACACTACATTCTCCCACTACGAACAAACACTACTTTCATCCTAAAAGCGAACAAACACTACATTCATTAAAAGCGAAAAAAACACTACATTCTCCTACAAGCGAAAAACACTACATTCACCCCACTAGGAACAAAAACTACATTCATCCTACAAGCGAAAAAAACCTACATTCACCCTAAAAGCGAACAAACAAAATTCCCACCTACAACGAACAAAACTACATTCATCCTACAAGCGAAAAACACTACTTTCATCCCACTAGCGAACAAACATAATTCACCCTACAAGCGAAAAAACACTACATTCATCCTACAAGCGAACAAACACACATTCATCCTACAAGCGAAAAACACTCTTTCACCCAAGCGAAAAAACACTACATTCACCCTAAAAGCGAACAAACATACATTCACCACAAAAAACAAACACTAATTCACCCTACAAGCAAACAAACACCTTTCATCCCACTACGAACAAACCACTTCATCCTCAAGCGAACAAACACTACTTCACCCTAAAAGCGAAAACACTACATTCATCCTACAAGCAAACAAACACTACATTCATCCTACAAGCGAACAAACACTACATTCATCCTACAACGAAACAAACACACTTTCACCCACTAGCGAAAAAACACTAATTCATCCTACAAGCGAACAAACACTACATTCATCCTACAAGCGAACAAACACTACATTCATCCTACAAGCGAACAAACACTACATTCATCCCACTAGCGAAAAAAACACTACATTCATCCTACAACGAACAAACACTACTTTCATCCTACAAGCGAAAAACACACTTTTTCCCTACAAGCGAAAAACACTACATTCATCCCACTAGCGAACAAAACTACATTCACCCTACAAGCGAACAAACACTACATTCCCCAAAGGGGACAAACACTACTTTCATCCTACAAGCAAACAAACTACATTCACCTACAGGAAAAAACACTACTTTCACCCACAAGCGAACAAACCCACTAAATTCATCCCTACAAGCGAACAAACACACATTCACCCAAAAACGAACAAACACACATTCACCCACAGCGAACAAAACACTTTTCATCCTAAAGCGAACAAACATACATTCTCCACAAGCGAACAAACACTCATTCATCCCACTGCGAACAAACACTACATTCATCCTACAAGCGAAAAAACATACATTCACCTACAAACGAAAAACACTACTCATCCCATTCGAACAAACACTACATTCATCCCACTACGAACAAACACACATTCATCCTCAAGCGAACAAACCTACTTTCACCCCATACAAACAAACCACATTCATCCTACAAGCAACAAACACTACATTCACCCCACTAGCGAAAAAAACACTACTTTCTCCCACTACAACAACATACATTCACCTACAAGCAAACAAACACTACTTCATCCCCAGCGAACAAACATACTTCACCCCACTACGAAAAAACCTACTTTCATCCTAAAAGCGAACAAACCTACATTCACCCTACAAGCGAACAAACACTACATCCCATCCCACTAGCGAAAAAAACACCATCATCCTACAAGCAACAAACCTACATTCATCCCACTAGCGAACAAACACTACATTCATCCCACTAGGAAAAAACCCTACATTCACCCTACAAGCAAACAAACACTACATTATCCAATAGCGAACAAACACTACATTCTCCTAAAAGGAACAAAACACATTCATCCCACTACGAAACAAACACTAATTCTCCTACAAGCGAACAAACACTACATTCATCCTACAAGCGAACAAACACTACATTCATCCCACTAGCGAACAAACACTACATTCATCCTACAAGCGAACAAACACTACATTCATCCTACAAGCGAACAAACACTACATTCATCCCACTAGCGAACAAACACTACATTCATCCTACAAGCGAACAAACACTACATTCATCCCACTAGCGAACAAACACTACATTCATCCTACAAGCGAACAAACACTACATTCATCCCCAGCGAACAAACCACTTTCACCCACTAGCGACAAAACCCTACATTCACCCCTAGCGAACAAACACTACTTCTCCCTACAACGAACAAACACTACATTCATCCCACTAGCAAACAAAACACTACATTCATCCCACTAGCGAACAAAACACTACATTCTCCTAAAAGCGAACAAACACACTTTCATCCCACTGGCGCAAACCTACTTCACCCCATAGCGAACAAACACACATTCATCCCACTAGCGAACAAACACTACATTCATCCCACTAGTGAACAAACACTACATTCATCCCACTAGCGAACAAACACTACATTCATCCCACTAGGGAACAAACACTACATTCATCCCACTAGCGAACAAACACTACATTCATCCCACTAGTGAACAAACACAAATTCACCCCAAAGTAAACAAACACACATTCACCCCACTAGCAAACAAACCACATTCATCCCACTATGAAAAAACACTACATTCATCCCACAGCGAACAAACATACATTATCCCACTTTGAACAACACTAATTCATCCCCTGCGAACAAACACTACATTCACCCACTGGGGAAAAAAACACTACATTACCCACTAGCGACAACACTACTTCACCCCACAGCGAACAAACACTACATTCATCCCACTAGCGAACAAACACTACATTCATCCCACTAGCGAACAAACACTACATTCATCCCACTAGCGAACAAACACTACATTATCCCATAGCGAACAAACACTACATCACCCCACAGCGAACAAACCTACATTCATCCCACTAGCGAACAAACACTACATTCATCCCACTAGCGAACAAACACTACATTCATCCCACTAGCGAACAAACACTACATTCATCCCACTAGCGAACAAACACTACATTCATCCCACTAGCGAACAAACACTACATTCATCCCACAAGCGAACAAACACTACATTCATCCCATAGCGAACAAACACTACATTCACCCCCACAGCGAAAAAACACTACATTAAACCCACTACGAACAAACCTCATTCATCCCACTACGAACAAACACTACATTCTCCCATACGAACAAACACTACATTCATCCCACTAGCGAACAAACACTACATTCTCCCAAAAAGCAACAAACCTAATTCATCCACTACAACAAACCTACATTCACCCACTAGGGGAAACAAACACTACATTCATCCATGCGAACAAACACTACATTCATCCCACTATAACAAACACTACATCACCCACAAGCGAAAAACACTACATTCACCCCACACGAACAAACACACATTCACCCCCACGGAAAAAAACCTACATTCACCCCACTAGCGAAAAACCTACTTTCACCCCACTAGTGAACAAACCACATTAAACCCACAGCAACACAAATTCTTTTCCCCAGTGAAAAAACACTACATTCATCCCCTAGCGAACAAACACTACTTCATCCCACTATGAACAAACACAAAATTTCACCCATAAAACAAACCAATTTCACCCACTGTGAACAAACACTCATTCTCCCACTACTGAACAAACACTACATTCATCCCACTAGTGAACAAACACTACATTCATCCCACTAGTGAACAAACACTACATTCATCCCACTAGCGAACAAACACTACATTCATCCCACTAGTGAACAAACATACTTTCATCCCACTACGAACACACTTTCACCCCATATGAACAAACACTAATCACCCACTAGTGAACAAAACCTACTTCATCCCACTATGAACAAACAAACTTTCATCCCACTATAACAAACACTACTTCATCCCACTATGAACAACCTACTTATCCACTATGAACAAACTCTTTCTTTCCCACTAGTGACAAACATAATTCACCCCACTAGTGAACAAAACACACATTCATCCCATATGAACAAACACTACATATCCCACTATGAACAAACACTACATTCATCCCACTAGTGAACAAACACTACATTCACCCCACTAGTGAACAAACAATACATTCATCCCACAGCGAACAAACACTACTTTCACCCACTAGGAACAAACACTCATTCATCCCACTGGGAAAAAAAACCCTACATTCACCCATATGAACAAAACCTCTTTCACCCCCACTTTTTGAAAAAAACACTCTTTCATCCCACTAGTAAACAAACACTACATTCACCCCATATAACAAACATACTTCATCCCACTTGAAAAAAACCCTACATTCATCCCACTAGTGAACAAACACTACTTTCATCCCATAGTGAAAAAAACACTACATTATCCCATGGGGAACAAACACACATTCACCCCACTAGTAACAAACACTACATCAAACCCACAAGTGAACAAAACTACATTCATCCCACTAGTGAAAAAACACTACATTCATCCACAGGGGAACAAACCTACATTCACCCCAAACTAGCGAAAAAACACTACATTCATCCCACTAGTAACAAACCAAATTCATAATGGGGAACAAACCCCTACTTCCCCACTACAAACAAACACTACTTATCCCCTGTGAACAAACACTACTTTCTTCCCATAGCGAAAAAAACACTACTTTCACCCCTAGTGAACAAACACTAATTCATCCCCACTAGGGAACAAACACTACTTTTCATCCCACTAGGAACAAACACTACATTCATCCCACTATGAAAAAACACTACTTTTCATCCCCTAGCGAAAAAACCCACTACTTTCTCCCATAGTGAACAAACACTACATTCATCCCACTAGGGAAAAAAACTAACATTCTCCCACTAGCGAACAAACACTACTTCACCCCACTAGTAAAACAAACACCATTCATCCCACTACGAACAAAATACTTCATCCCACTAGTGAACAAACCAACATTCATCCCACTAGCGAACAAACACTACATTCATCCCACTATAACAAACACTACTTTCATCCCACAGGGAACAAAAAATACTTTCACCCCCACACAAAAAACACAAAATTCATCCCACAGTGAAAAAACACTACATTCACCCACTAGCGAACAAAACTACATTCACCCACAGTGAACAAACACACTTTCATCCCACTAGGGAACAAACACTACATTCATCCCACTAGCGAACAAACACTACATTCATCCCACTAGTGAACAAACACTACATCACCCCACTAGCGAACAAACAACTTTTCCCCCACTATGAACAAACACTACATTCACCCACAGCGAACAAACATTTACATTCATCCCACTAGGAAAAAAACCAATTCCCCACTAGGGAACAAACACAACATTCATCCCACTAGCGAAAAAAACACTACATTCATCCCACTAGGAACAAAACACTAATTCACCCCTCTCGAAAAAACATAATTCATCCCATAGTGAACAAACACTACATTCATCCCACTGGGGAACAAACACAAAAATTCCCCCACTAGCGAACAAACACTAATTCATCCCACTAGTAACAAACACTACATTCATCCCACAGGGAACAAACACTACATTCTCCCACTGCGACAAACACTACATTCACCCCCATATGAACAAACACTACTTAAACCCACTAGCGAACAAACACACTTCATCCCACTACGAACAAACACACATCACCCCCCCCAGCGAAAAAACACTACATTCATCCCCACACGAACAAACCTACATTCATCCCACTAGCGAACAAACACTACTTTTCCCCCTATGAACAAACACTACTTTCATCCCCACTACGAACAAACACTCTTTCACCCCACTGGGGAACAAACACTACATTCTCCCACACGAACAACACTACAATTCATCCCACAAAGGGAACAAACATACATTCCCCACTAGAACCTACATTCATCCCACTAGCGAACAAACACTACTTTCATCCCATAGCGAACAAACACACATTCTTCCCACTATTGAACAAACACTAATTCATCCCACTCGAACAAACCTAATTTCATCCCACTAGCGAACAAACACAACACCCCCCACAAGCAAACACTACACCCACAAGCGAACAAACACTAAAACACCCTACAAGCAAAACAAACACTACATTACCCACAAGCGAACACTACACCATCCCACAAGCGAACAAAACTACATCCCAAAAGCGAACAAACACTATACCCCCACTACGAACAAACACTACAATCCTACAAGTGAACAAACTACATCACCCACAAGCGAACAAACACTACATCATCCCACAACAAACAAACACTACATCACACACAAGCGAACAAACACTAATAAACCCACAACGAACAAACACTACATCATCCCAAAACGAAAAACACTACATCACCCTACAAGCGAACAAAAACAATCATCCTACAAGCGAAAAACACTACATCATCCTACAAGTGAACAACACTACTCATCCCCAAGCGAACAAACACACATCATCCCACAAGCGAAAAAACTAATCCCTACAACAAACAAACACTACATCACCTAAAAGTGGACAAACACTACATCATCCCACAAGCGAACAAACACTACATCATCCACAAGCGAACAAACACTACATCATCCCAAAACGAACAACACTACATCACACAACGAACACTACTCACCACAAAAACAAACACTAATACCAAAAAACGAACAAACACTACATCATCCTACAAGGAAAAAACCTACATATCCTAAAGCAACAAACACTACACATCCTACAAGGAACAAACCAAACATCCTACAAGCGAACAAACATACTCATCCTACAAGCGAAAAAACCCCAACATCACCCCCCAAAAAGCGAACAAACACTACTCATCCTACAAGCGAACAAACACTACACCATCCTACAAGCGAAAAAAACACGCATCACCTACAAGGAAAAAACCTACATCATCCTACAAACGAACAAACACTACACCCCTAAAGCGAACACTACATATCCTAAAAGGGAACAAACACACATCATCCTACAAGCGAACAACATACATCACCTAAAAAGTGAAAAAACACTACTCCTACAAGCAAAACAAACACTACATCCTAAAAAGCGAACAAACACTACATCATCCTACAAGCGAACAAACACACATCATCCTACAAGCGAAAAAACCTACATCATCCTACAAGCGAACAAACACCATCATCCCACAAGCGAAAAACACTACATCACCTACAAGCGAACAAACACTACATCATCCTAAAAGCAAAACAAACATACATCTCCTACAAGCGAACAAACACTCATCATCCACAAGCGAAACAAACACTACATCATCCTACAATGGGAAAAAAACACTACATCCTACAAGCAAGAAACACTACAAATCCTAAAAGCGAAAAAAACACTACATCAACCACAAGCGAACAAACACTACATCCCTAAAAGCGAAAAAACATACATCTCCTACAAGCAACAAACACTACATCATCCTACAAGCGAACAAACACATCACCTACAACGAACAAACACTAATCATCCTACAAGCAAACAAACACACATCACCACAAGTGAACAAAACTAATCATCCTACAACAACAAACACTACTCACCCTACAAGCGAACCAACATTAAAAATCACCTAAAAGCGAAAAAAACACTAATCATCCTACAACGAACAAAACAAATCATCCTACAAGCGAAAACACACACCCCCAAAAGCGAACAAACATACATCCTACAAGTGAACAAACACTACATCCTACAAGCGAACAAACACTACATCCTACAACAAACAAACCTAAAACCCTAAAAGCGAACAAACACTACATTCCTACAAGCGAACAAACACACATCCTACAAGCGAACACTAATCATTACAACAAAAAAACACTACATCCTACAACGAACACTACATCATCCTACAACAAAAAAAAAACACTACATCCTACAAGCGAACAAAACCTACATCCTACAAGCGAACAAACTACACATCCACAAGTGAACAAACACTACATCATCCTACAAGCGAACAAACCCTAAATCCCAACAAGGAACAAACACTACATATCCAAAAGCGAACAAACACTACATCATCCTACAAGTGAAAAACACTACATCATCCAACAAGCAAACAAACACTACATCAAAGTGAACAAACACTACATCCTACAAGCGAAAAAACACTACATCATCCTCAAGGAACAACAGTACATCATCCTACAAGCAAACAAACACTCACATCCTAAAAGCGAAAAAAACCTACATCACCTACAAGCGAACAAACACTACATCCCCAAGCAAAAAAACACATCATCCTACAAGGAAAAAAAACACCCTCCTACAAGCGAACAAACACTAAAATCCTACCAGCGAACAAACACTACATCTCCTCCCAGCGAACAAACACTAATCATCCTACAAGCGAACAAACACTACACCTACAAGCGAAAAAAACACTCATCACCTACAAGCAAACAAACACTACATCATCCTCCCAGCAAACAAACACTACTCATCCAAAAGCAACAAACACTACATCATCCTACAACGAACATACATCATCCTACAAGCAACAAAACTCATCATCCACAACGAAAAACACTAATACCCCTACCAGCGAACAAACACTCTCTCCTAAAAGCGAACAAACACTAATCATCCTAAAAAGCAACAAACACTACATCTCCTACAAGTGAACCCCTACATCACCCTAAAACGAACAAACACTCCCAACCCACGCGAACTTACACAATCACTATATTTAGTAATTTTTTTCCAAATATAATTTCCTTTTTTTAAGTAACAATCTTCTACCATATAAAAAATATACATATATTACTTTAAACATTAAATTAAAAAAAGTACTATATTCTTTTTCTCAGACCGCAACATTTTTGCCCCACCATCCTAACCTACTTAAAAAATTGTACAGAATACTCCTTATTACCCATCACGTAATAATATTCATTAACTTCCCGAATATTAATATCAACCCATACTGAGTACAAAATTCCCTTTTTCATACTGCTATAACACTTTTTAAATTATGATAAAAAACACACACATTACATTATCTCATTATTTGCATACATTTTGGGACACAACATATTTTTCACCCCCTGTCCTGTCTTTAATACAACCACCAGTCCTGATAATACTTACAACTATTCCAAATTTAACTTTTCCATTACATACATCGTAAAACCCGCCTGGTATGACCTATACTTTTCCATTCACAAAAAATATTTCCATTCCATGTCCTAAAAATCTTAAAAAACTTTTCCCTTTCAATCACCCAAACTTACTTAAAACCACTCCACAACTCGCTGCAATTTTACACCATATCAAAGGAACTCCCCAAAACGTTCCCAAATTCTGAGAGACCGGTGCAACCCCCGAAATTCCTAACAAATCCCCCCCCCTTTTTTTCTCACTCCCCCAACAAACCCCCTGACATTCATCTTCGATATCCTTCAGGAAAAGCCCCCTTTTCCCCTCTACTTCCTTATATCCCCCTATTACGACTAAGTGTTTTTAATTGTTGCAGCCAACACCCTTTTTCGCACCACCCAACCCCCCTTTCCCCTCATGGGCCCCTGATACGAAAACAAAATCCCCTATGATGTACCCAAACAGTGCACAGACCTTTCCCCACCTCCCCCATCTAAACTCAAAGCCCTTAAAACCGTTTTCCCCCCCCCACCCACCCTCCTCAAAATCCCACCCACCCCTCCCGTATACACTCCAAATTTTTACAAAAATTCCCACATGAAAAAACTGTCTCCCTATCCCCACACACCCTAATAGTCCTCCACCATCAACCCCCTCTCCCGAAGCACCACACCCAAAGGCAAAATTCCCTGAAGGAAAAAACATTTCCCTCTCACTCTTGGTTGTCCACCAACCCCCAACCTTACCCAAATGTCCCCCATGCATACATGGGATATCCCTCAACATTCGCAATCACCCCCCCCCTACAGCACCTCCAGAACACCCACCCGTATCCCCAGCGGGTCTCTAACATCAAAAAAAGCTCGCAGCACATCCTACACTCTTTTTTCTCTGATCCACCCACCACCTTCGTGCCTCCTTTTTAAAAATGCTTTTCACACCCTTCCCCACACGACCCTTTCCCCGGAAAATCCCCTCTTCAAATATATACACTTAACCCTTTAAACTTTTACTATTAAACCCCAAACCACCTTTTTCGCCCTAGATAAAAACACTCCACCCCCGCCCGTCACACCCCAAAACCCCTATAAACGAAAAAAAATTTTTTTGCATTCTTTTTATTCCGGTCCTGCCAACGAAATTTTACTGCTGCCCCCAAAGCCAGACCATACTATATAACATTACATTCACCACTATTCACTTGTGATCGTCAAAAGCATGGCTCAAAAAATTTAACCACCCACAACCTATCCAGCCCTCCCCAAAATTAAAAACACCTTGCCCCCCGGGATTCCCCATATAAAAATCCCACACACCTTTAGTCTATCCACCCACACCAACGCACAGTGTTTCCCCATTTGCCCCCCTACCCAATTTCCCAAGACCAATAATTTTGATTTTCTCCCCATTCACTCTTAAACCCGTAACTCCTTCAAAACCCCAATCACATCCCCACCCCATGTAAACTTTCCTCCCTCTTTTAGAATTGTTTTATCATCCACATACCCCATTATTCCCATCCCTCCATTCTCCACACCACGATCCCCCTAAATTTCCCCCCTGCCTGTAAAAAGGGGCCTGTATAAAGCAAACAA
Organism: Cherax quadricarinatus; assembly: GCF_026875155.1. Classification (NCBI taxonomy): domain Eukaryota; kingdom Metazoa; phylum Arthropoda; class Malacostraca; order Decapoda; family Parastacidae; genus Cherax; species Cherax quadricarinatus. Next base: position 17,033,224 of record NC_069409.1, read on the forward strand.
CGTTGAGACAAGGGCAACCCTGCCTTATGCCTCACCCCTTGAAACCCACTCTCCCAATTTCCCCTTCACTTCACACGTACACCCACCCATTTTAAAAAAGCTCAACCAAACGCCCCCTCTTTCCCCAAAACCCTGCCTCCGTAAGAATCCACAGTGCTCTGTTCTACGCAGTCATCGCTGCCCGCCAATCCTGCTAAAAAACCTCCCCCCCCTTTTTTCGCCCCTCCATACTTCCACAAAATCTTTTTTTATTTCCCTCCCCTCAACTTGTCCCCCCAGGACCCCAAACTACCTCTCGCAACAACCTATCATCAGCCTTCACCCGTTTCCCCAAAATTTTTGCGAATATCTTTTAAACAGCACATAACAACGACAACGCCCTGTAGTTCGCACTGTAGTAAAGGGGCCCCCCCTTTGGAAAACAATATACATGCGGTCGCTGCAACTCACCCATCCTCCTCTCACTTTTTTATCCATTCACAGGTTCACTAAAAAATCATTCAACACACTCCCAAAGCTTCACATAGAATTCACAAGGAACCCTCTATACCGGGCTTTTACCTTCGCCAAATTTTCCAAACTCCCATACCCCCCCCTCTTCAATACCCCTCCCCAAAGCCATAGATCACTTCCCCTCAGCCAAAAAGATCATTCTCTCCCAAACTCTCTAAATCCTCACCGTTCCTCCACACTCGCAAAGATTTCCAAACCCCAAAATCCAGAAAACCCCCATCCCCATAGTTCGTAACTCCCGACCCTTCGTAACCCCCCTAACTCGTGTACTACCAGCTTTTCAATCTCCATTGCCAACCTGCGTCTCCCCTGGCCCTTTTCCACAGGCTACGGCCCCTTTACCCCAAACGCCTCCCCTATCCCACCTTGCAAACCCCGCCTCATCAAACTCTATTGTGCATATCTCTTATCTGCCACTTTAAAAGCTTCAAATTTCCCCCACTGGATCCACCCACCACGCACCCTCTCATAAAAACCCCGCAACCCCCCCTCTAAAACTGTTGAAGCCCATATGTCCCATGCCCCTTCTTTCCCCCTTTGCACATAATATTGCCTGATCCCCCCTCTTCGCAACCCTCCCCCACCCAATAAATCGCTTGCACTCTTTCCCCCCACCCCATAAGCCTCCACAAACTTTCAAAAACCGCTCCCTATCCCCTCACCCAGAAAAAAAAATCGTACTTCATCTTCCAGTACCCCCAATTCCAGGCAAACCGCCCCAATTTAAAAACAGCATAAACCGCCCCATGACGAATAAACGACATTCACCTCTGCACCCCCGTCACCCCCACCCCCTTGTCACATACAACCCAAGTCGGCGAAGCCCCTTTCTTGAAATGTGTGCTCTATCTCGCAAAACCCCCCCCCATCAACTTATCCTCAACCCACACCCCTCAATGATCCCCTAAACCTGCCAAAAAACACCCTGCCCCCCCCCGGGTTCCCCCATCCTTCCCACCACCACACGTTCCAGTCCCACTAAATATTGTCACTGACGGAATGACCGCAATAAAATACCAAACATTATTCACAAATTTATTATTTACCCTTACATCTTTCAGCCGGCATAACACATAAACTAGCCTCCTCTCACCCCTCCACCACCCATCTATTTTTAACACACACCCCCCCCCCTTCCTCCTAAGAAACCACAAACGGGGTCGTCTTCGGATCAGGATTCCCACCCCCCCTTCATTACTCCCAATACATTTACAAACCTCTGTACCCATCCACCCCCAATTCTCTTTCCCGCTTGAAATTATGTTCCCGCCAAAAAAAAATGTCTATAGCATAAACCTTAAAAATCCCTTACCCCAGCCTTCCACTCGCACCCCAATCCATTAAATTTTACTGTCATGCACCGGAAACCTACTTTTGTATTTCACCCTCTGCCCCATTTTACTTTTTCTAACACGCTTCCCGTGTGTCGCTTCTTTCCCCTTTTCTCCCACTGCCCCCTTGTGGCTTCCCCCCATCCAACACCGGACCAGGCAAACCTTTTGAGCTCCCCCCACCACATCAAACCCCCGGCTTTTTTCCCCGGGCTCTGTGCCGGGGGCAAAAAATCATCCGTTTCGGAATAGTCGCCGCATCTTACGGTTGCCTCTCCGCATCCTTTCCAACTCACTGGAAAGCCTCCCCGTAAACTCAACATTCCCTCAATCACTTTCCACCACCCTGGGGAATCATTTTGCCATGTTTTCCAATCTTCCAAGTTGCTCATCTTCAATCCCAAAAAGGACTCCCCCCATCCTCAAATATCCTCAGAAACCCTTTTCTCAAAGGGTTTTCCCTTTACGTTTACCATAGGCCTCCCTCTACCCCACTTCATCACTCTCACAGTCCTTCCGGTCTCCAAGGGAGAAAGCCCCAATCCCGTGACAGGACGGCTGGTACCCCCCAGTGGCAGCTCCCCCACTTTCCCCACTCCGGGAAATGCCATTTCTTTTAAGGTGCTCAACAGCATGACCCACCTCCGGTCGGGGCCCCCCAGCTCATCCTAGTTCCCTTTTCCCGCTGCCATCTCCCACACTGGGCCGCCCTTGGTCATAGACCACATAACCTACACGTCTTCTGTGCCCGTGTATACACATTACCTGCGTCCTAAATGCTCCAGTATGACGTAAACGGGGTGGAAAGCCTCAACGTCCTCTTGAACGTGAACGACCTCCGGCAACCGGGTACGCCCCCTCCGCCATTTACCAGCCATACCCGGTGTACAGTTTTTTCCCTCTTTCAAATACATTCCGCAGGTCATCTTGTCCGCCTCAAAAGGCCATTTCGGGGCTTTTACCCTGTGTAATCCCAGACACGTCGAATGAATCGAACCTTTGAAAAATTTTTAAATACACACTCCGCCTGGCTTGTAACCAGCCCCTTCATACCTCCGTGATCTCAAAATTTACAAAAAAACGATAGCACCTTTAGCGCCCCCACCATACGTTCTTGATCCGCAACACCATAGGTGTCAGGAAATTTGGGTAAAACCTTGCGCAGACTGAGGCTTATTGCACCACCACCAATTCAAAGGCACACCGTGGCCACCCTTTTTCACGACGCGCCATGTTGTAAAAATATGTTCCCCCAAAAGGCCCGCAGAGGGGATAGTCCCCACCCCCGTACCTGCCAGGTCAAGCGGCGATTTATTTTGTTTCCCCAGACATTAGGGTTTCTTTTTTTTCCTTGACTAGCTGAAGCCAAGTGGTTACAGGTAGCTGAGACAGGTAGTCAAGGGGTGGGAGTATTACGCAAGGCATTGTACAAACGATTCATGAAATCATAATGAGACAATAATATCACGGGTGGGAATTGAACTCATGGCGATTGAGTCGTTAAACTCCAGGCCAGTACGTATGTCACTGGTCCAGCTGGCTACAATAACATTCATCTAAGTACATTTATACACTATAGAGAGGTTAGCACAGGCCCCACTGTGAAAAAAATATAAGTTTTAACATATAAAACTTATTGTAACCACCTGATCCAGTGGTTTATGCGCTAGCCTGAAGTTTTACGACTCGCTCACACCAGGTTCAACCTCCATCCGTGGTATGGTTTCATTGTAGAAAATATGTGTATGACAAACGCTCCATTAATAATGTCAGTGATGGGATTTCTGAAACCGGATGCATATTAGTCCTGAAGAGTAGCCAGGACAGGACAGGAGAGGTGTGTCAGTACTGGAAACGCGGTGGCTGGAACAAGGCGTCATAAGAGTCATGCTCTGGTGTTTGTGTCAGTAGGGGGTTGGTAGTTTGGCTAAATTTAAGCCATAGGTTGTTTTAATGTTTTGGTGCTCTCATGATTTTTTCCTGTAAGGTCCTAGTGTGCAGAGGCCTGTGTAGTGGAGAGTACAGATAATAATAATTTGTCTGCAGGCTGAGAGGCTGGCAGAAGGGAAGGGGGGTGTCAAGGAGCCCCACTGTTAATATGCAGGGGGTAGGATGTGTGTTGTATAATTAAGGTTACTTACTATTAATATATTTTTGCACATGTTAGTTTTTGTGTCCTTCCTGATAATTAACGTAAGTATTGACCATTTACTTAATGCTTTTTGTGAAGAAACAAGCTTGACCCTAAGTTGTTGCAATATTTTTAATAATTTAAATGCCCCTAGACAGGCTGTTACCCTTAGGTGCCGGGGTTTATTTATGTAATGTAATAACTACGTTACAGTGTGTGTACCAGCACAGCCTACCTGTCTGAGTGTGCTAACACAGTGTCACCTTTTTAAGTATATGTGGGTGTACTAGCAAACACCACCATTACTAGTGTATGTGTGGGTGTGCTATCACACATTATCTCTAATACTGTGAGTAGGTGTATTAGAACTCTCCCTCACTACTAGCATACGTGTGTATACTAGGGCATTCCTCTTCTGTTAGTTTCGGGTGTATTAGCACTCTCCATCTCTGCTAGTTCTAAGGGGTGTACTAGCACACTCCACCTCGGCTTGTGAATCGGTGTACTAGCACACTGATAGTGTTTGTAGTTGTACTAGCACACACTACCTCTGCTAGAGTGTGCGAGTATACTAGCACATTCCACCTCTACTAGTGTGTGGATGTACTGGCACACATCACATCTCGTACTGTGCGTAGGTGTATCAGTGTTAAACATAATAATAATTCTCATCAAAATTAAATGCTAAGCCACCAGGGTCATACAGCTAAGAATAATAATAATAATAATAATAATAATAATAATAATAATAATAATAATAATAATAATAATAATAATAATAATCCTTATTTCTACATGTACAAGATACAACTTATACAAACCTATCTGACATCAGTGACAGAAATCCGCTGTTTATACAGAGCATTTCGGGAAATTTAGATTAATGTTGTCCCCCAGGATGCGACCCACACCAGTCGGCTAACACCTAGGTACCAACGTTGTTGCTATGTGAGCAGAGACAGTAGGTGTCTTATGCAAACACGCCCTAATGTTTCCACCTGTAACGGGGATCATACCACAGTACTCGGTGTGTGAGCTGAGTGCGCTACCAACCCAGCTACGGGATTATTGAATATATGTATCTATATATTAACTTGAACTCTAATAAACGGTATCACCTGGCACTTTGCAAGACGATATGGTGAGCGTAAAACACTAGAATAAATAATGTGTGTGTACTAACCTAGTTGTGGTTGCAGGGGTCGATTCATAGCTCCTGGCCCTGCCTCTTCACTGGTCGCTACTCAGTCACTCTACCCGCTCCATGGTCTTTATCATACCTCTCTTTAAAGCTATGTATAGATCCTGTCTCCACTACATCAATTAAGATCAGGGACAAGATAGGCCCACTCAAAAGTTCCTCGGGTCAGCTCACTGACAGTGATAAGGAAATGTGTAGAATTTTTAACACATACTTCCTCTCAGTTTTTACACAGGAGGATACCAGCGATATTCCAGTAATGATAAATTATGTAGAACAGGACGATAATAAACTGTGCACTATTAGGGTCACAAGTGACATGGTCCTTAGGCAAATAGATAAATTAAAACCTAACAAATCCCCAGGCCCTGATGAACTGTATGCAAGGGTTCTAAAGGAATGTAAAGAGGAGCTTAGCACACCTTTGGCTAATCTTTTCAACATATCACTACAAACTGGCATGGTGCCAGATAAGTGGAAAATGGCAAATGTGATACCTATTTTCAAAACAGGTGACAGGTCCTTAGCTTCGAACTATAGACCAATAAGCCTAACCTCCATAGTGGGAAAATTTATGGAATCAATAATTGCCGAGGCAGTTCGTAGCCACCTTGAAAAGCATAAATTAATCAACGAATCTCAGTATGGTTTTTACAAAGGGGCGTTCCTGCCTTACGAATTTATTAACTTTTTTCACTAAGGTATTTGAGGAGGTAGATCATGGTAATGAATATGATATTGTGTATATGGACTTCAGTAAGGCTTTTGACAGGGTCCCACATCAGAGACTATTGAGGAAAATTAAAGCACATGGAATAGGAGGAGAAATTTTTTCCTGGATAGAGGCATGGTTGACAAATAGGCAGACAAGAGTTTGCATAAATGGGGAGAAATCAAGTGGGGAAGTGTCACGAGCGGTGTTTCCACAGGGTCAGTGTTGGACCCCCCTGCTGTTCACAATCTACATAAACGACATAGATAAGGGCATAAAGAGCGACATCGGCAAGTTTGCCGATGACACCAAAATAGGCCGTCGAATTCATTCTGACGAGGACATTCGAGCACTCCAGGAAGATTTGAATAGACTGATGCAGTGGTCGGAGAAGTGGCAGATGCAGTTTAATATAGACAAATGCAAAGTTCTAAATGTTGGACAGGACAATAACCATGGCCACATATAAACTAAATAATGTAGTTCTTAATATTACGGATTGCGAAAAAGATTTAGGAGTTCTGGTTAGCAGTAATCTGAAACCAAGACAACAGTGCATAAGTGTTTCGCAATAAAGCTAATAGAATCCTTGGCTTCATATCAAGAAGCATAAATAATAGGAGTCCTCAGGTTGTTCTTCAACTCTATACATCCTTGGTTAGGCCTCATTTAGATTATGCTGCACAGTTTTGGTCACCGTATTACAGAATGGATATAAATTCTCTGGAAAATGTACAAAGGAGGATGACAAAGTTGATCCCATGTATCAGAAACCTTCCCTATGAGGATAGACTAAGGGCCCTGAAACTGCACTCTCTAGAAAGACGTAGAATTAGGGGGGATATGATTGAGGTGTAATAAATGGAAGACAGGAATAAATAAAGGGGATGTAAATAGTGTGCTGAAAATATCTTAGCCTAGACAGGACTCGCAGCAATGGTTTTAAGTTGGAAAAATTCAGATTCAGGAAGGATATATGGAAAGTACTGGTTTGGTAATAGAGTTGTGGATGAGTGGAACAAACTCCCAAGTACCGTTATAGAGGCCAGAACGTTGTGTAGCTTTAAAAATAGGTTGGATAAATACATGAGTAGATGTGGGTGGGTGTGGAGTTAGACCTGATAGCTTGTGCTACCAGGTCGGTTGCCGTGTTCCTCCCTTAAGTCAATGTGACCTGACCTGACTAGGTTGGGTGCATTGGCTTAAGCCGGTAGGAGACTTGGACCTGCCTCGCATGGGCCAGTAGGCCTTCTGCAGTGTTCCTTCGTTCTTATGTTCTTATGTTCTTAATTCCCAGATTATTCCACTTCCTGACAACTCTGTGACTGAAGAAATAATTCCTGACATTCCTGTGGTTCATCTGAGTTTTCAACTTACAACCGTGACCCCTAGTTGCTGTGTCCCATCTCTGGAACATTCTGTCTCTGTCCATCTTGTCTATTCCTCTCAGTATTTTATATGTCGTTATCATATTCCCCCTATCTCTCCTGTCTTCCAGTGTCGTCAGGTTAACTTCCCTTAACCTTTCCTCGTAGGACATACCCCTTAGCTCCGGAACTAGTCTTGTTGCAAATCTCTGCACTTTCTCTAGTTTCCTTACATGCTTGGCTAGGTGAGGGTTGCAAACTAGTGCTGCATACTCCAGTATGGGCCTAACGTACACAGTGTACAGGGTCCTGAATGACTCCTTGTTAAGATGTCGGAATGCTGTTTTTAGGTTTGTCAATCGCCCGTATGCTACCACAGTTATTTGGTTGATGTGCGCCTCAGGAGATGTTCCCGGTGTTATACTCACCCCAAGATCCTTTTACCTGAATGAGGTTTGTAGGCTCTGGCCCCATAGCCTGTACTCCGTCTGTGCCCTTCCTCAATCTTCATGACTTTGCAATTGGTGGGGTTGAACTCCAGAAGCCAGTTGCGGGACCAATTCTGCAGCCTGTCCAGATTCTTTTGTAGTTCTGCCTGGTCCTCGTTCGACTGAATTCTTCTCACCAACTTCACATCTGCAAACAGGGACACTTCGGAGTTCATTTCTTCCATCATGTTCACAAATACAAGAAACAGTACCGGTCCTAGGACTGATCCCTGTGGTACCCGGCTCATTACAGGCGCCCATTCTGGCACCTCATCATGTACCATGACTCGCTGTTGTCTTCCTGACAGGTATTCCCTGATCCATTGTAGTGCCTTCCCTGTTATCCCTGCCTGGTCCTCCAGCTTTTGCACTAATCTCTTGTGTGGAACTGTGTCCAAACGCCTTCTTACAGTCCAAGAAAACGCTATCTACCCACCCCTTTTTCTCTTCTCTTACTGCTGTCACCCCTGTCATAGAACTCTAGTAGGTTTGTGATGCAGGATTTCCCTTCCCTGAAACTGTCCTGTCGTTGATAAGCTCATTCCTTTCTAGGTGCTCCACCACACATCTCCTGATAATCTTCTCCATGACCTTGCATACTATACATGTCAGTGACACTGGTCTGTAATTTAATGCGATTCTTTTTCAGAAATTGGGACTACATTTGCTGTCTTACATACTTTAGGTAATCGCCCTGTTTTGATAGATATGTTGAAGATTGTTGTTAGTGGTACACATAGCGCCTCTGCTCCCTCTCTCAGGACCCATGGAGAGATGTTACCTGGTCCTATCGCCTTTGAGGTATCATGCTCGCTGAGCAGCCTCTACACTTCTTCCTTGGTTATATGTATTGTGTCCAACACTGGTTGGTGTACCCCACCTCTCCCCCTTTCTAGAGTCCCCTCTGTCTCCTCTGTGAACACTTTGAATCTAACATTGAGCTCCTCGCATATTTTGCGGTCATTTTTTGTGACATCCCCTCCTTCCTTCCTCAGCCTGATTATCTGGTCCTTGACTGGTGTGTTCCTCCTAATGTGGCTGTACAACAGCTTTGAGTCAGATTTGGCTTTCACTGCTATGTCAATCTCATATTGTCTTTAGGCCTTCCTTCTTACCTGTGCATATTCATTTCTGGCTCTATGACTGCTCTTCTTATTCTCCTGGGTCCTTTGCCATCTATACTTTTTCCATTCTCTAGCACACTTGGTTTTGGCCTCCCTGCACCTTTGGGTGAACCGCAGGCTCATCCTGGTTTTGTTATTCCTGTTATCCTTGGGGACAAACCTCTCCTCATCTTCTTTGCATATTGTCCCTATTTTTCGATCATCTTTTTTACTGACTCCCCTGGCAGCTCTCTGTCCCACTGAACCCCATGAAGGAAATTCTTCATGCCTAAGTATCCCCTTTCTTGCAGTTCAGCTTCATATGTCTGGCCCTTCCTGCTTTCCCCCTCCACCTGTAAACTCTACCATGTAGTCGAAACTCAGAAACCACATGGTCACTGGCCCCAAGGGGTTTTTCATATGTGTTGTCCTCAATATTTGCACTACTCAACGTGAATACTGGGTTTCCAGTCTCGCTGGTTCATCTTCTCCCCTCTCTCTCTCTCTCCCCTGATCACGCCCCTTACGTGTTGTTACACGAATTTTTCAGTACCCCCACCTCCACCATCTTAGCCCCCATGTTTCTTGGCCCCCATGTGGCTCTGGGTTCTCCCTTTCGATTTCCTTGGGGTTTGAAGTCACCCATGATCAGTAGCTTTGACCTGCTCTCACGACCCTTCTGGCCACTTCGGCCAGTGCGTCAACCATCGCTCTATTACTCTCATCATCCCTTTTGCTTGGCCTTCTACTGTTCTATGGTGGGTTATATAATAACTGCAATTTACCACCTTGGGACCTCGAGTCTGAAGCATTCTACTCCTCTGTCTCCTCTCTCTAGCTCATCAAAATCCCCTCTGTTTTTTGATCAGCAGTGCCACTTTCCCCCTTCCCCTCTGTTCCCTCTGTCTTTCGTTAGGGTCTCATCTCCGTTGGAAAGATGGCATCTGTTATCACCCTGTGAGCTTGGTTTCAGTAAGGGCTAGATTCTGGTGATGCTTCTTTGACTCTTTCGTGGTCGTGCACTCCTCCCACTTATTCCCTTATTCCATCAGCGTTGGTGTTCCATACTTTTGTTTCCTTTCAAACACTGTGTGTTGGGGGTCCTGTGGGGGTGGGGGCCTGGCAGTGTGCTGCGGGGGGTTTAACAGCATAGTGTTGGGTGGGGGCTGTGTGGATTGTGGGTCTGTGTTGGGATAGTTGTTTGGTTATGGTGTTTTTGCTGTGGTTTCTCTTGCAGGATTCTGTTTTGCACTGTTTCTGTCTTGAAAATCAGCTTGACCAGCCGTTTTCTCTCCTTCACGCCCCCACTATTCTCTGAAAATTTACTATCTCAGACATGTCCTCTTCATCTAATTCTTTGATGATTTTTTCAATTTTCTGCTTTCCTCCTGCCATCTTTCCCTTGTGTGTTCTTAACTCACTCTCCTGAAAACCCGTGAATAAACACTGACCTCTCCCCTCCCCCCTTCCATTGCCCTCTCCCTCTGTGTCTCCGATTTCCATTTGTACATGGCCAATCTCTCCCTATTGTTTTCCAGTAGCTCTCAGCGGCATGGTCGAGCCTCTGCATGTATCCTCCTTCCATTGCCTCTCCCTCTGTCCTCCGATTTCCATTTGTACAATGGCCAATCTCTCCCTATTGTTTTCCAGTAGCTCTCACGGCATGGTCGAGCCTCTGCATGTATCCTGTCCCCCTCTGCACCCTCACCGCCCCTCCCCCACCACCACTCCCTGCTCCCAGCCGCTCTTTCCCCTCATTCCTCGGCCCTGCTTGGTGGGGGTGATAGGACCTAAGCATAAGTTATGTCTCCTTCCTTCCTGTTGGCTCCTCATTCGTGGGGGTGTACCAGCTTCAGATTCTATATTTTCGCTGGTCCATACCCCTGTGACTCGCTTCCCTATTTACCTCAAATTCTAGGGCCCTTATCCTTGCTACTGCAGCTTCAACTTGTGACTCCCATTTCTTCTTCTCCTCCTCCAACCTCTTTTCCAATTTCACAGAAAGCTCTGCATCTTTTTCTTTTCTCCATTTCCACCTAGTTTTCTCTACAACTCTTGTTCCCTCCTTTGCATTGCTCTTCCATCCATTCTTCCTTACCAGACCATTCTCCTCTAAACCCCTGATCCTCTGGTTCCCCTCCGAGCCTCTTTCTTTTTATGGGTTATGCACTGTAGATGTGTGTGTGGGGGGAGTGGGGAGTTGTAAGGGGGAAAAGGGACAGGGGGAGTGTGGCATGCAAAGAGTACGTAACCTTTTTTTCGGCGCATGGACACCCCTCATTTACAGGCTATCTCCCCCAACCCGCGAACCAGGTTGCTAAGAGTTGGTGATGGGGCCCCATCGTTCAACTAGTGACCAGGTTTTCTAAGCCAATAAGAAGGTGGGATTGGCCCATCGCAGAGGTTATGTGGATACCGCTCTCCTGTCTGCCCTTGTCATTCCCATTCTAGAGCTGGTTGAAGCACGGTCTGCTATCTTGTGGCTTCTATTTCTGCTTTGCTTACCGTGGAGTGCACTATATTATCTCTGTTACATAGTGTACATATTGCTTTTATAAATAGGTGGAATATAAAATTCTAAACTTTTTCTACTGTGTTTATTTGCCCCATTACACCCCGGGGTAACAGGCCATTTGGAATCCTGGGTTGTAATATGGGTAGCCTGTCCGGGAAGCTGGAGCTGGACTTAGAGAAACGGTTGAGCTTAAGGTGAAGCTCGTAGCAGGAACATTGTGCAGCTTGCTGTCTGGCATTGCTTTACAAATTTTGCGTGTCAGTTGTTACTAGCCTGTTCGGTGTGGAGAATTTTGCAGTCAGCTTTGCTTGTATGCGTATTCTGCAATCGTACTGTGCATAGCTAAGCGTGTTCTGCAAATTAACGTGTTACGTTGGTATTCTGCAAAACGTACTGTGCATAGCGAATAACTTATGCCACCTAGACGATTTCAGACGTCTGGTGTCGAAAATATACTTTGGGATAACCTTTGCATAACTGATGAAGCCAATGTGTGGCGAAACGTTTCCTCAATAAAGATACCCAAGAGTTTGCACATGTGTCTAATTTATCAAACCCTGATCCTCCAGCTTCCGCACTATTTTCTTGTGAGGAACTGTGTCTAAAGCCTCCTTGCAGTCCAGAAAAATGCAATCAATCGACCCCTCTATCTTGTGTCTTACTTCTGTTATTTTGTCATAAAACTTCAGAAGGTTTGTGACACAGAATTTGCCTTCCATGAATCCGTGCTGGTTGTCGTTTATAGTCTTGTTCTGTTCCAGGTGCTCCACCACTCTCCTCCTAATAATCTTCTCCATGACTGCATACTATACACTTCATTGACACTGTCCATAGTTTAGTGCCTCGTTTCTGTCTTCTCTTAAAAAATGGGGACTACATTTGCCGCCTTCCATACCTCATGTAGTTGCTCAGTTTCAAGAGATGTGTTGAAGATTGTGGTTAGTGGCACACAGAGCATTTCTGCTCCTTCTCTAAGGACCCATGGAGAGATGTTGTCTAGTCCCACCACCTTTGAGGTATCAAGGTCACTTAGGAGCTTCTTCACCTCCTCCTCAGTTGTGTGTATTTCATCCAACACTTGTTGGTACATCCTTTCCTGGTGTACCCCACTGTTATGTCTTCCCAGTGTCTCTTCAGCCTCTACCGTAAATACTTCCTGAAATCTCATATTGAGCTCCTCACATACTTCTTGGTCATTTCTTCTGAGCTCCTCACCTTCTTTCTTCAGCCTGATTACCTGGTCCTTGACTGTTGTCTTCCTCCTGATGTGGCTGTAAAGCAGTTTCGGTCAGACTTGACTTTCGATGCTATATCGTTTTTTGTACTGCCGCTGGGCCTCCCTCATCTTTGCATACTGGTTTCTGGCTCATCGACTAATCTCTATTTTTCCCGAGTCCTTTGCCTTCTGTACTTTTTCCATTCTCTAGCTCACTTAGTTTTTTGCCTCCCTACACCTTCGGTAACCAAAGGGCTCCTTCTGTTCTTCCCATTATTTCTGTTACCCTTGGGAACAAACCTTTCCTCTGCCTCCTTGCATTTTGTTATGTAGTCCATTTCGTTACTGATTTTCCTACCAACTCTCTTTCCCTCAACCTCCTGCAGGAAGGTCCTCATACCTGTGTAGTCTCCTCTTTTATAGTTTGGCTTTTCCCTTTCTAATCGTGTTACCTCTCTACTTGTAGTTCTACGATGTATTCAAAGCTCAGAACCACGTGGTTGCTAGCTCCAAGGGTCTTTCATATGTGATGTCCTCAGTGTCTGAGCTACTCAGGTGAACACAAGGTCCAGTCTTGCTGAGTCATCCTCCCCTCTCTCTCTGGTAGTGTCCGTAACATGTTGGTGCATGAGGTTTTCCAGTACCATATCCATCATCTTGGCTCTCCATGTTTCGGGACCTCCAGGTTTTCCAAATCAATTTCCCTGTATTGAAGTCGCCCATAACCAGTAACTTCGCTCTGCTCGAGTGAGCCCTTCTTGCCACCTCAACTAGTGTGTCCACCATTGCTCTGTTGCACTGATCTCTTGGCCTCCTGCAGTTCTGTGGTGGGTTATACATCACTGCAATGACTACCTTGTGTTCCCATGACTGAACTGTACCTACTATGTAGTCCCTTTCTTAAATCTCGTCCAGTCCTTCCATTTCTTGATAACCCCACCGGTTTTTAATTAGCAGTGCAACCCCTCCTGCCCCTTCTATCCTTCCTCAGGATCTTATATCCGGGTGTGTGTGTGTGTGTGTATGCGCATGCGCGTGTGTTCGTGTGCGCGCGCGCGCGTGCGTGGGTGAGTGTTATACCTCGCCGCCTACATTATCAATCCACTCTCCTGCTGACGTCATGTATGCAAATTGGATCCCCTATCCGTGAGGTGTGAGGCAGGGAACACTGGAACACAAGTCATCACCTGGTGGCAAGTTTCACTCGTGGTCACCACAATGAACAGTTGTCGTCGGTGGTAATGTATGTACGTACGTATGTACGTACGTATGTATGTGTGAAAGATGGTTGAGAACAACACAGTACACAGTTCAGCAGTAAAAATGGAAGCGAAGTTGTTCAATATATCATGAGCAGCCGGCTCATGTGGCATTCCAGCCGTGGGTCAGTGGTATTCCAGCCGTGGTCAGTGGTATTCCAGCCGTGGTCAGTGGTATTCCAGCCGTGGTCCAGTGGTATTCCAGCCGTGGTCAGTGGTATTCCAGGCTCACATGTTCCTTATGACATAATGAACACGTTTGTTTCATTAGGAAGCACTACATCCGTGTGGGTTAAGGAACGCCTTGGAGAACGAAAGACATTCAAGATTCGATCCAATGGCTAGGTTTACTCCAGTTCCTTGCATCAAGAACCCTCACCAGCTTCAAGGGAACGAAGGAAATGATCAATATAAAAGAGTTAAAACCGAAGGTAAATGTTAAAAACCGGGTTACTGTTGGTCCCAGCTGTGCCAACACACACACACACATACATCGACCCAGGTTGTAATGTGGCCAGCAGACTTCCAGTGCTGCTACCAAACAAACGAAATATCAGAATGACACGAATGAAGCCTTCTAGGCTTAGTGCAGACTGGACTCAGTGACCAGGATATTGCGCTGTCACACCTGCTCAATACCCCATAAAACCGAGATGAAACACGTTTGAAGATTCGATAAGCCATAACTTTTACCATACAGCTGGGTGAGAGGTGGCTACAATAAGGCATGTGGTACCAGCTGGTGTCCACTAAAACTCATTAAGAACAGAACTTCCGATTTCTAATTCCTTAATCCATATATGACGCGGTTTGAAGCCTGAGTTACTTGAGTACAATTAATCTCAAATTTCAGTTCCGTTTCAAGTGTTTTCGACCCAATGATGGTGCCTTGATGCTGGTGAAGGTGCCTTGATGCTGGTGAAGGGTGCCTTGAGTGCTGGTGAAGGGTGCCTTGGTGCTGGTGAAGGGTGCCTGGTGCTGAAGGGTGCCTTGATGCTGGTGAAGGGTGCCTTGATCTGGTGAAGGGTGCCTTGATGCGGTGAAGGGTGCCTTGATGCTGGTGAAGGGTGCCTTGATGCTGGTGAAGGGTGCCTTGATGCTGGTGAAGGGTCCTTGATGCTGGTGAAGGGTGCCTTGGTGCTGGTGAAGGGTGCCTTGGTGCTGGTGAAGGGTGCCTTGGTGCTGGTGAACGGTGCCTTGGTGCTGGTGAAGGTGTGCCTTGATGCTGGTGAAGGGTGCCTTGATGCTGGTGAAGTGAGACTGATGCAAGAGAAGGTGCCCTGATGTTGGTGAAGGGTGTGTCTGATGCGGTTGTGGCATGCAAAGATTATGTTACAATTTATTCGGCGTATGTTACACTCCCATATATGCTGCCTCCCACCATCAAACAGGGTGCTAAGGATTTAACGATCGATAGGTACCGTCGTTAAATCATTACCTTGGTTCATTGACCAAACACAAGGCAAAGCCTGCCAAAGCTGAAGCAACGTAATTCACTTGCGGTAAGCATTGGCAAACTGCCTACTGCTGGTTGAGTACGGTGCACTCTCTCTGGCCTTCTGCTTTGCCATTTGTCACCGTGGAGTTCATTTACTATTCTATTTGTACATATTGTACATAGTGTGCATGCTTGAATATACCATCTGGTAAAGGCAAATATACTTAATAGTCTACTGCTGAGTTTTGTTTGCCCCACATTCCCATTACAACCAGGTCTCACAGGCCATTCTTACCTATGTTCGTAATACTGGTGAAGTGAGTTTAGATGCTGGTGACCGGGTGTTGATTTAAGAAACTGAAACTCTTCTCCGTTTTATTTTAATGAAAACGGTTCACCTCCAATTCCCTTAAGCGTTGTATGATCTTGTACACCATTATTCTCATCATGAGAGGAAAACGAAATACGGGTATGTTACTAGGATTCTTCTTAAACTCGTATAGAATATGCAGCTCTAAATTCTTAAAAGTGAAGCATGCAATACCATCAGACCCTCCTTCACAACACTCGGGTTTCCTTCACATCTCATCCACGACTGCAAAAACCGAACTTAGAGAATTCCTTCTAATTGCAAGAACGGCGACAACTGTGACAGACGGCTCATCTTTCGCATGGAAGAAACAGTGGGAATCGTTACACAAGCATTCCAAAACAGGTACAAGTTTTTTTGCCATCACTCAGAAAACCATCAAAGAGCACTAATGTACGAAAACGCAACAGCCAGGACATTTAGTGAAAAGTATATAATTTATTAAGCCTCCTATGTAGGGCTGGACCCCGGTAGAACTCAGAACCAATGTTGCACTAAGGAACGTAAGTTTAATGTAGGGCACTGTACAACAATTAACACTAACAATACTTAAAACTGTACATGATCAAGAAAACGATAATAAAATAAATAAAAAAAAAATAATAATAATAATCGTTGTTCAAAAGTACATTGATATAACGTATGCAAATTTAATTGAGATTACTGGCATGACTTTATAGAAAGCCTCTGGTTATGCAGAGCATTTCGGCAGCTACGCTAATATAGTCCCCAGGATCACTGTCACGACACTGTAGACCATTTTACTGCTCAGACTTAAACTTGCCAAACCATGATAATAATAATAATAATGTATATATATATATATAATATATATATATATATATATATATAAAATATATAATATATATAATAAATAATAAGATATAGTAAAACAGGTGATTTTAGAATATGCAAAACAACCACTGTGAAAGAATAGGGGAAGTTCCAAGGCGCTTTCGTGACTACTCACATTATCAAGGAACAATGTAAGTAGTCACGAAAGCGCTTTGGAACTCTCTATTCTTCACAGTGTTGTTTTGCATATATAATATTATATACATTTTATATATATATATATAATATATCATATATATATTATATTATATTAAATATATATATATAATATACATGTTGTATATATGTGTTGGTGTGGGGGTTTGGTTGTGTGTGTGTTTGTGTGTCGTGCCGAATATGTAAAACTGGTCAATTAGCAAGAACTCATTTAAAATTAAGTCCTTTCTGAAATTTTCTCTTATACGTTTAAAGATATATTTTTTCCATTAATGTTAATGTAAAAACATTTAATTTTGCACCAAAAGAATCTTAGAAAACTTGCCTAACCTTATTATAAAAAGAGCCATTTATTTTAGCCTAACCCAACTAAATATATTTTAGATTTGTTTACAATAATTTAATACTAACCAAACACAGTGAAATATATTTTTTTCGTTAGGTTCAGAATAATTTTGGCGAAATTATTGCATACACAAATTTTAGCTTGTCCTATATGGCAAGATGAGCGTTGCTATTTAAGCCAAGATTGCAAGTTCTGCCTATTCGGCACGACATACATACATATATATATATATATATATATATATATATATATATATATATATAATATATATATATATATAATATATATATATATATATGTTTTCGTGACTGAAGTCTTAGTTGCATGATGACTCGCTCGACGATTAATCTGCCACTGGCTCTAGCAGATGGATGCCAACCAGGAGGAAGCAAGCAGCCAGGAAAATGGCACGGCTGGCAATACTAGCGGAGAGGCCAGTGTCGGTCATGCATTACAGCTTCGTATTGTCTCAACTCTATTGGTTTCCTCCGCAAAACACGGTAGTATGCCAAAACTGGTTCTGGATGTCCCTCTCTGTGGAAAGTAGATGATCCAGAGCCCACCTCAGGCCCTGAACCCACTCCAACAGATTTCCATCTCATCAGACAATCTCTGGAAGCAAATTAAAGACAACAGTAACAGACACTCACACATATTCCCCAAAGCAGCCCTCCACGACGCAGCTGGGAAACTTACAAGACACTCCTTGAAAAAAATAAACGATGGTTTCCACTATCTTAAATGCCTCCAACACCAACCATCAAGGCATGGCACACAACATGCTAACTTTTTGGCAATTTCTGTCTTAGCTGGCCGAAAGAAGGGAAAAGAGGCTAGCCTCAACATGAATAATTAAATCCTTACGAGATTTTTCTAGAGTTGATAACCTCAATTCCCTTCCCCCGTCAACACAAAAAAAGGGAGAGGCAGAACCCCCACTCACTCTAACTGACAGTGAAAAAAGTCAGAGGTCCCAGGTGGCAAGAAATTGAAGAGGGCAACACAGTACAGCGGTGCAATCAGACATATACAACCAGTGCAACAGATACAGTTGCATCCCAAGGGATGCGACACGGCTGAAGCAACTGTAGAGGAAAGCACCCTGCCAGAAAACAGTGGCACCAACAGTTATCCACCAACACCTCTGACCCCACTAAGGAACAGTGGATTTGTGGAAACTCAACATTTTACAAAGTCAATAATGTCGTTCCCATCTGGCTCTGCTGGGGGGTTACAACTGAATAAGGCCACAACCTTTAAAGGAAATGGTAATATCCATTTATTGGGAAATTGCAGAGACACACTAGCTTTCAGAGATCAAAGGTTCGTCCAACAATTCCATGGAGCTAGTCTGAAATCCTGAATAAATTAGACCTTTCTCTTTTTGGTGCAACACCTTACTCGTGCACTTAAAAAGCAAAGGAGATGGGGAATTCGGCAATTGCCAAATAGGCAACAATTTACGCCGCCTAGTATCCAAAGCTGCTGTCCGAAGTATTCGTAGCACATCAAGACCAAACGGTGATGCATCAACCAAAACCACAACTTGGCTCTTCGGGTCTCTCAAGGAAAGTGAAGCAAGCGGTCCATAGCAAACAAGGTCGTATATCAACAACACAGCCTGAGGACAATGCGTTGGTAAAATTAGATTTCAAGACATGCGTTCAATCACCTGAAAATCGAGACGTGGTATTAACAGCAGTTACAAGAACATTTCACCAGGTCTCTTCCCTTTTGTATCCAGCTGGGTAAAGCAAGGAAATCAATGCTTCTCTTTGGAGCATGAAATATATCATCGAGGATGTTCCAACAAGGAATCCTCTTGCACCCATTTCTCTTCTGTATAGAAGTTAGGAAATCACTTCAGAACTGACCAGCGCAGCTAAACATACAGGGTCCTATTGATGGTCACACTAAGCAGGTAAACAAAACAAAAGGAGTCCCTCCCTACATTACCTTACACATGTAATGAGACACGGGGACACAGGACATGGGTCTCGTCCTGAATCCATCACAATGTGAAATCATCTCATTAAGTCACAATGATAAATGCAGTGAGATCAAAACTACCAAGGAGCACAGTCCATTTGCCCCCAACAGTGACTCTTGCCAGGAGAACCTCTGGGAAGCATTGCCATTGACCACAAATCTCATGAAGAAATTGGAAGTTAAGGAGAACGGAACAACGAATAGGCAATCTGGACACCCATATGACCTTGTACCTTCTCACAAAGCGCTTGAGTCTAGCCCAGTTAGACATATTTCCTAAGATGTGCAACCTTCATATGATAACCCTATACTGACGAATAAGACAGAATTCTGAGCAATACATTTATTACGAAAGTCTCTTAACCTTACTCTAGACGAACGGGCAGTGGAACCAAGCTAAACACTTACCATCAGACGTAGTCAGCATTGGGTCCAGCAACATCACCGATTGCTTACCATTGCTTTTCTGATCCCCGGTACTAGCACACAAGAGAGCTTGTAGCACGATTCTCCTGAACATCTTAGGGACAAGATCGGAGTCCAGGACCAAAATTCATTTCAACGGAGCAATGATCTGGATAATCTAAAACGGGCTCTGAAACCAGACCCAGCTCCCCCCAATACTACAAAGCAAATCGCACTAGTGGATGGTCCAATAGACGGAAAATTAAGGGCCTCAACAATGCTTCCAGAGTGTGGTCAGGGAAAGATAGAGCCCGCCTCCTGACAGTGAGAGCCCCTCATCTGGGACCTTTCTGTTGGCTGTTCCTCACACTCCAGTCCTTCAGGCACACGCCATTCGAACCCACAGACCACGTCCAGACATTCGGTGTTGCACCCTTCGACTTGCCGCCCCTATATCTACGCCGAAACACAAGCGTATTTGTGCAGTGAGCAGCAACCGATTCGGGACGCATGGTCTTGCGTTGCCTAAATCCGAGGAAAGATTGCAAGACAGGAGGAGTTAATAACATAATCAAGAGGAAAGCCTCGCAACAGCTGGAATAGCCCAGCACATTATAGGGAGCCGCCCCAACTATGCAGACATCTGATGGCAGCCAGAAGAGTCCAATAGGTATCACCCTTCAAGAGCCTAGGACAGATGGGAAGACCAAGGTGGTGTGGGACAATACAAGTGCATCATACCTGGCTTGATACCTATACTCTCCAATAACACCAGGGAGAAGGAGGGGCAGCTGCCAGCTTCAGGGAGTAGTCAAAAGTCTAGAAAAATATGGACGAACTTGCCCATCATTAATGTTTGTCTCCCATAGGCTCATACGAACCCTTGCTCAATGGGGAAAGAGTAACGCATCTAAATTCCTTAATAAGAGCTGGAAAAAGACTCATCAGGGTAACTAGGGATCCCAGGCAGACTAGTTTTCTGTTCCAGCCGCGACTCAGTGCGGCTGTTCAAAGGGGTAATGCCTGCTAGTATTTTGGGCGCACACACGCCCACAGCTCTGAGAGCTGGATGAGATGTACCGTATATGCCACCTTTATATCAACAATGTTATCTCTTAAATCTTCTGTACCATATTTATGTCATAAAATATTCCTATTGGTAAAAAAAAAATAATATTAAACAGATGGGAATGGTAGGGGGAAGTGGAATATACTCAAACGGCTTCAGGAAGAAATCCAAATATTCTTTCTGCCTTGAAGCCTTTTTATCCAATTCTCCGAGGCTGTGGGTCCCACAATTTACAACCACAGAGGTGGACCCCCATCTATATATACCACAACAATATATAAAATCTTATATATAATATATATATAAATAAATATATATCAATATAAATATATATATATATAATATATAACATGATAATGTCGTTGGGGCCGAGAATATTAAAAACAGCTCAATTAGCAAGAACTCATTTTCAAAAACACACACACACTTTCTAAATTTCTCTTATACGTTTAAAGATAATTTTTTTTCATTTAATTTTTGGATGTAAAAATTTATAATTGTGCACCCAAAATGAAGCTTAGAAAACATTACCTAAACCTTATATAACAAGAAGCGTAATTTATTAATTTAGCCTAACCCAACTTAAAATATATTTTGATTTGTTTACAAATAATTTAATACTAAACAAACACAGTGACAAAAATATTTTTTTTCGGTTAGGTTCAGAATGATTTTGGTGGCGAAATTATTGCAACAAAACAAAATTTTCACTTGTCCTATAAGGCAAGAATGAAGCGTTGCACTTTTAAGGCCAAGATCGCAAGTTCTGCCTAATTACGGCACGACATAATTCAATATATATAAATATAATATATATATACTATATATAAATAATATCTATATGTTATATAAATATTTTATATATACTATATATATTTTATGATATATATAAATATATATTTTATATATATATAATAATATTAAAATATATAAATGTATATAATTATTATATATAATATATATAAATATATATATAATTTTACTTATAAATATATATATTTTATATATATATTTGTGGAATTATAATATAAACATATAAAATATATATAAAAAAATTTTTATCAATAAAATAAATAATAAATACAATTAAATAATCTATTAAAAAAAAAAAAAAACACAGTTATATCACAGGCCCAGCACCCCACCATCAACGACACCATTCCAACCCCCCACACACACCAACCCCAACACCCTACAACAGCCTTAACCCTCATCACACCTCCCCCAACACCACCCCAGACCTAACGCACACCACCCCCACCCGTACCATCCCCACGCCACCACAACCTCCCCCCTGGTACACACCACCATGGTACCCCGACCACCTCGACCTCGACTCTCCACCAACATCCAAACACCCAACCCACACACCCGTACACAACCCACCCCCCCGCACACAGACGCCCACCGCCCCTCCCCCCCACGCCCCCCCCACATCCCCAACTGTACCGACTGACCACTGCCACCACTCCTAACCTGTCAGTCACCCACTCACTCCCCCCTTCCCCAACCCACCCACTCCCCCCTCTAGCCACCGCCTACACCACAACCCGTACTAACACCCTCACACCACCACCCACACCCACCCACCAGCACCAACCCACACACCCACACCTGGCCGACCTGCACCACTACGACATAGTATTAGCACGACACGCACCCCCGTCAGTCACTCCCCCCCCCCCACAGACAGCCTCCCCCCCCCTAGTCCCCTCGCACAAACCCACCTCCCCCCCACCACCCCGAACCCCCCTACACAACCCGTGAACAACACAACAAACACCAACCCCAACCCCCCCCATCATCACCAGCCCAAAACCACCAGCCACCCACGCTACCACCCGCCTCCCCCCCACCCCACCAAACGGAAACAGCCCCTCCTAGCCCCCCTCAGCACCCCCGCCACTCCCCCCCCACCAAAGTACCACCTCTCCCCCAACACCATCCCCCCCGAAACCCTACCGTGCTACCCTCCACAACGCCCACCAAGCCCGTCCCCCCCACGCCATCCCACTCCTCCTCCCCGCCCAGCCCCCCCCCATGACACAATCACTCCCTTACACCACCCACTAAAGGCCGCCTCAACCGCTCTGCACCCCACTCCACGAACAGCACCATACGCACACCCATCGCGCGCACCCAACAACCCACCCACCACCATCCCCGCCCTCCGCCTCCACCACAAAACACACACTACACCACAACAAAACACACACCTACACACCCACACACGAAACACACCCACACACACACACACCAAAACACACTCACACACACACACACACACAAAACACCACACAACCACACACACACAAACACACACCACACACACACACACACCACACACACACCACCAAACACACACACACACACACAACAACACACACACACACACACACACACAAAACACAACACACACACCCCACCAACCCCCAAACACAAAACACACACAACACACCACACCCACAAACACACACACCACACGACACAAAACACACACACACACATCACTCAACACACATCACACACACACAAACCACAACACACACACAAAACACACACCCCACAAACACACACACCCACCCAACACACACACAACACACAACCACAAACAACACTATAATAAAAAAAATATGGGTCCTCCAACCTGTAGTAAAAAGAAGGGACCCATGTAAAAAAATAACTTAAGGGTACCACAGGACTGTACTAGAGGTGGTTACCTCCTAGTATTATATCTATAAATATATATACAATGTGGTGTGTGGTGTGTGTGTGAGTCGTGTGTGGTGTGTGGTGTGTGTTGTGTGTGTGTGTGTGTGTGTGTGTGCGCGGGCTATCATCTAAAGAAAAATCATTGGGGACAATCAGTGTTATCAGCACACGAAGATTATAGTTGCTACCAGGGATACAACAATACCTGACGCACTTAGACAAAAGCACCCTGCCAGGGAAACCAGGGGCACCT
This sequence comes from Cherax quadricarinatus, assembly GCF_026875155.1. Lineage (NCBI taxonomy): Eukaryota > Metazoa > Arthropoda > Malacostraca > Decapoda > Parastacidae > Cherax > Cherax quadricarinatus. The sequence continues at coordinate 17,056,653 of NC_069409.1, forward strand.
TGTCTCCACTGTAAAACCACTGTTGGTGCAAGACTCAGACATTTACGACGCAATTATGCCATTCCCGGCTGGCTCTGCTGGGGGCTACACTGGAATAAAGGCCACAACATTTAAAGGAAATGGTTAACCTAGTTATCGGGAGATTACAGAGACACTGTTTTTCGAGATCACAAGGTCGTTAACTGCTTGGCTGGTCTGATTCTGGATGAAATTAAACCTTTTTGAAGCATCATTTTGTCCCCTTAAAGGGAAGGAGGTGGAGTTAGGCCAATTGCCGTGGGCAACACTTTTTGCCGCCTCGTTTTCGAAGCTGCTGTCTGAAGTGTTTGCACAGAGGCAGCCATGATGCTTCAACCAAACCAGCTTGACTTTGGGGTCTCTCAAGGAAGTAAAGCAGTGGTTCATGCAACAAGGGTGTATATCAACCTACCTGAGGACACTGCAGTGGTAAAATTAAATTTCAAGAATGCATTTATTAAATCTCCTGAAAAGAGACGCGGTAATTAACAGCTGTACAAGAACATATCCCTGGTCTCTTCCCTTTTGCTTCAGCTGGATATAGCAAAGAATCAACGTTCCTTGTTCGGAGAGCATGAAATCACATCAGAGGGTGTCCAGCAAGAGGACCAATTGCACCATTTCTCTTCTGTATAGCGGTTAGGGAAATCACAGTGAGGTTGACCAGTGAGCTAAACATCTGGTTCCTGGATGATGGCACACTGGCAGGTACAAAGGAGTCCCGTCTAAATGATCTTACACAGGTGATGACACAGGGACAAGAAATGGGTTCCATCCTGAATCCATCCAAATGTGAAATCATCTCAATCAACAAGTCATCGACACAGTGGGATCAGAACTACCAGAATCATCAGTCATTGCCCCCATAAATAGAGTCTTGCTTGAAGCACCTCTGGGAAGTGATGCCTTAACTCAATTCTCAGGAAGAAAATGGATGAGTCGAGGATAGAACAACGAATAGGCAATCTTGACACACACCTTTTCACAAAGTGCTTGAGTTTGCCATGTTACCATATTTCCTAAGATGTGCACCTTCATATGAAGAACTCTATACTGAACGAATATCCCGAGGCATATTTTTACGAAAGTACTCAACCTTACTTTAGAAGATGGGCAGTGAGACCAAGCTACACTACCAGTCAGACTAGGAGTCATTGGTGTCCGCAAGTAATCACAGATTATGCTACCTGCTTTCCTGTCCACATGTGTTGCATCCAGTGGACTTTAAGCAGCGCTTCTCCCTGAACATCTTAGGGACATGGTAAAAGTCCATGACCAGAAGTTTGTTGTTGAAGCCAGGATCTGGGATAATCTAACGGGCTTCAGTCTGAAACTAGACCTGCTCCCCCCAACAACTACAATCACACTTGAGAATATAACCTCAATAATGCTTCATTGTTGGGGAATAATAGAACCTGCCTCCTGGCAGTGATAGCTCCTCATGCAGGGGACTTTCTGTTGGCTGTTCTCAACTCCAGCCTTGGCACACACCTAGATCCACAGACCATCCCACTGGTGTTGCCCTTCCACTTGCCATCCCTATTCTCGCCGAACAGCAGCAGTGAAGCAGCAGACCGAGTCAGGTACCACGGTTTTAGGTGCTGTAGATCAGAGGGAAAGATTGCAAGACATGAAGAGGTCAATAACATTTTCAAGATGCGCCTTACAACAACTGGGTGCCCAACAATAAGGGAGCTACGCTAACTATGAAGATCTGATGGCAGTCAAAAGCGTTCAGATGGTATCACCCTTCAGGCCTGGACTGACGGCAAGCAGGTGGTGTGGGACCACACATGTGCATCAACACTGGCTGATACCTATCTCCAATACACCAGGGAGGAAGGAGGGGCAGCTGCCTGCTTCAGAAACTCCCAAAAGTCTAGAAAATAGGGTGACCTTGCCCATCATTATACATTTGTTCCCATAGGCTCAGAGACCCTTGGCCCATGGGGAAAGAGTGCATCCAAGTTCTTTAAGGATCTAGGCAAAAGACTCATCTGGGTAACTAGGGATCCCAGGGCAGCTAGCTTGAACTCCAGCGACTCAGCGCTGTGGTTCAGAGGGTTAATGCCTGCTGTATCTTGGACACGCGCCCCAGCTCTGAGGAGTTGGATGAGATTTTCGCATTGTAATCTGTGATAAACATGTAGCAATGTGTACTTGAAATGTATCTCTCAAACCTCATGTACTATATATACCATCTTTATACCAGCAATGTATCTTTTAAATCTTTTGTATCATATGTAATAAAATATAACTATCGGTAAAAAATAAAGAAAAGATGGGTGGTAGGGGAAGTGGAATATTCAAAAGGTTTCAGAAAGAAATCTGAATATTCTTCCTCGAAGCCTTTTTATCAACTTCTCCGAGGCTGTGGGTCCCACAGTTTACACCAGAGGTGCACCCATATATATATATATATATATATATATATATATATATATATATTATATATATAATATATATATATATATATATATATATCGTATTGAGATTTTGGCCTTACCTGCTGTGTTTATTATAACTATATATAATGAACACTTAGCTGATAAATGACAGCAAATCGTCTACACAGCCGCCCCTGCAGACGAGGTCTAGAAGCTGTCGAAACCATCACAACATTGGGCTGTCAGAGATACAATTTGTAAGTATAAATTACCCCCTAGGGGGTGTTATGTCAGCATATTCATTCGATGATGCTGCGAAATACCTACTTGTTTGGACTCAAAAGTCCACACCTTACTGCCGATTATAGGTTGATTACAAACTCCTTGTGACTCAAGAATTGCGCAATCCCCCGATCTACAAGAAATTCGTAACATACCTTGCTCTTTGTAACGTGAGCTATGGTGTTCTCAACACCTTCGACAGGTATCGGTGACTTGATAGAAGCTGAAGTGTCCTTGGATGTCCACGTCTTCCATTGTCTAGGAAACGCACACTGGTACACTATGTTCCACAAGATTTGTCTTTATTGTTCACAATGTATCACAAGAGAAGCTGATCACACTTCTCTGAAGTGTTTGTGTTAGAGACACTTTGCTCACACTAACGCACAGATCAGTATCCTGGCGTCAGTGTCACTCTCCATAGAGTCAAAGATAGTCTGCCAGACGCCACAGCGCTCCATGCCGTCACTGCCCCCAGCACAAAAAAAAAAACGCTGACCTAGTACCTTGCATCCTTGTCACCTCCTCGATGAAGCAAAGCAGAATGTTTGTTTCTTGCTGTCTTAATCATAGACAACAATGTACACTATCTTTACTATGGTAATAAAGTGGGAGCAGGATTTTCCTTAATTGTCCTGCTTAAGTAAGAATGTATTGTCTCTTATAAAAATACACTTTGCAACACCGCTGCAAGGAGCAGAGGTCACTTGACTACGTGGCATAGCATCTGTGATCAATTACTCACTCTAGCAGTAAACAAGACGCTCGCCCCCTCTGAGTGGCCCCTCAGGGCTGAGAGGGCTTGGCCCCCCAGGGCTGAAAGGGCTGAAGGGGGCTGATACCCCCCTCCTGGAGAAAATTTCTCCACATATCGTGCCATATAGGTAAAACTGGTCAATTAGGAAGAACTCATATAAAATTAAGTTATTTCTAAATATCTCTTTTATACGTTTAAAAATATTTTTTTTTTCATTTATGGTCATGAAAAAATAAATAATTTTGTACCAAAAGAACCTTACCAAACTTATTATAACAAGCGCTATTTAATTTAGCCTAATCCCGTTACATATATTTTAGACAAGTTTACAATAATTTAATAATAAACACAATGAAATATATTTTTTTTGTTAGGTTCAGAATGATTTTTTGCGAAATTATTGTCTACACAAATTTTCGCTTGTCTTATTCGGCAAGAAGAGCGTTGCAAGTTTTGCCTATATGGCACGACATATATATGTCATGCCGAATAGGTAAAACTTGCTATTTTGGCTTAAATAGTAACGCTCTTCTTGCCGAATAAGGCAAGCGAAAATTTGTGTATATAATAATTTCGCAAAAATCATTCTGAACTTAACGAGAAAATACATTTTTTGTGTTTATTAAATTGTTGTAAATTTATCGAAAATACATGTAGCTGTATTAGGCTAAATTATATTGCCCTTGTTATAAGGTTAGGCAAGTTTTCTAATGTTCTTTTGGAGCAAAATTATTAATTTTTACATTAACATAAATGAAAAAAATATATCTTTAAACACATAAGAGAAAAATTTAGAAAGGGCTTAATTTTAAACGAGTTCTTGGTAATTGACAAACTTTAACTATTCAACACGACATTTTATATAATGTCGTGCCGAATAGGTAAGATCACAGTAAACTGGTGGTATCACTATATGCACAGCAACCATTGTGAAAAAAAAAACAGAGGAATTTCAATCGCTTTCGTTATGTTTCACATTATCAAGAAATATTTTATATTTTTGAAATTATAATGACTATGTCCATTATAGAAGAGAAAGCTTATTGCACAATGGCTGTTAAATAACACAGGAAGGTTAAATATTAAATAACTTAATTTCTCTCAGATGATAATGTTATTACTCATTACTTGGTCAGTTGTGTTAGTTACTGGTTGTTAAAGGTAATTGTTGTGTGTGTGTGTGTGTGTGTGTGTGTGTGTGTGTGTGTGTGTGTGTATGTGTATGTGTGTATGTGTGTATGTGTTTGTGTGTGTGTGTGTGTGTGTGTGTGTGTATGTGTATGTGTGTATGTGTGTATGTGTGTATGTGTGTGTGTGTGTGTTGTGTGTGTGTGTGTGGCGCGCGCGCGCGCGCTCACCTAGTTGTGGTTACAGGGGCCTATTCACAGCTCCTGTCCCCGCCTCTTAACTGGCTTCTACTAGGTCACTCTTCCTGATCCATGAGCTTTATCATACCTCTTCTTAAAGCTCTGTATGGAGCCTTCCTCGTCTACATCACTTCCAAGACTATTCCACTTCCTGACAACTCTGTGACCTTAGAAATACTTCCTAACGTCCCTGTGATTAATCTGAGTCTTCAACTTTCAACTGCAACCCCTTCTTGCTGTGTCTCATCTCAAGAACGTCCTGTCTCTGTCCACTTTGTCAATTCCTCTCAGTATTTTATATGTCGTTATCTTATTCCCCTTATCTGTCCTGTCCTCCAGTTTCCTCTGGTCGATATTCCTTAACCTCTCCTCATAGGACATGCCCATAGCTCCGGGACTAGTTGCACTTTCGCTAATTTCCATACATGCTTGGCTAGGTGTGGGTTCCAAACTGGTGCTGCATATTCCATTATAGGTCTGTCATACACGGTGTACAGGGTCCTGATGTCGCAATGCTATTTTTAGATTTGCTAGGCGCCCATGTGCTGCAGCAGTTATTTGACTGATGTGCACCTCAGGAGATGTGCACAGTGTTATACTCACCCCAAGATCCTTTTCCTTGAGTGAGGTTTGTAGTCTCTGGGCCCCTAGACTATACTCCGTCTGCGGTCTCCTTTACCCTTCCCAATCTTCATGACTTTGCACTTGCTGGGGCTGAACTCCAGGAGCCAGTTTCTGGACCAGGCCTGCAGTCTATCCAGATCCCTTTGTAATTCTGCCTGGTCCTCGTCCGATTGAATTCTTCTCATCAACTTCACATCTGTAAATAGGGACACTTCGGAGTCTACTCATTCCGTCATGTTCACACACGCCAGAAACAGCACCGGTCCTAGGACTGACCCCTGTAGAACCCCGCTTGCCACAGGCGCCCACTCTGACACCTCGTCATGTACCATGACTCGCTGTTTTCCCAACAGGCATTCCCTGATCCATAGTAGTGCCTTTCATGTTATACCTGCTTGGTCTTTCAGCTTATGTACTAATCTCTTGTGTGGGACTGTGTCAAAAGCCTTCTTACATTCCAAGAAAACGCAATTTACCCACCCCGCTCTCTCTGTCTTACTGCTGTCACCCTGTCATAGAATTCCAGCAGGTTTGTGACACAGGATTTCCCGTCCCTGAAACCGTGCTGGTTGTCGTTAAGCTCATTCCTTTTCTAGGTGCACCACCACTCTTCTCCTGATAATCTTCTCCATGACTTTGCATGCATGTTAGTGTCTGTCTCCTCTTTAAAAAATTGGGACTACATTTGCTGCCTTCCATACCTCAGGTAGCCGCCTTGTTTTGATAGGTGTATTAAGGATTGTTGTTAGCGGCACACACAGCACCTCTGCTCCCTCTCTCAGGACCCATGGAGAGATGTTATCCTACCCTATCGCCTTTGAGGTTTCGAGCTCGCTTAGCAGCCTCTTCACTTCTCCCTCGGTTGTATGTATTGTGTCCAACAGTTGATGGTGTACCCCACCTTTCCAGAGTCCCTTATGTCTTCTCTATGAACACTTCCTTGAATCTCATATTGAGCTCCTCACATACTTCTCTGACGTTTCTTGGGATCTCTCTTCCTTCTTTCTTCAGCCTGATTACCTGGTCCTTGATTGTCTTCCTGATGTGGCTGTACATCTTCGGGTCAGATTTGGTTTTCACTGGTATGTCATTTTCGTATTTTCGTTGGGATTCCAATCTTACCTGTGCATATTTATTTCTAGCTCTTCGACTGCTTTCCTTATTTTTCTGGGTCCTTTGCCTTCTATACTTCTTCCATTCTTTAGCACATTTGGTTTTGGCCTCTCTACACCTTTGGGTGAACCCAGGGCTCATCCTGGCTTTCTCGTTATTTCTGTTACTCTTGGGTACAAATCTCTCCTCAGCTTCCTTGGATATTGTTGTCACATATTGCATCATCTCGTTTACTGACTTCCTGCCAGTTCTCTGTCCAGTTGAACCCCCTGCAGGAAATTCTTCATGCCTGTGTAGTCCCCTCTCTTGTAGTTTGGTTTCATTCGTCCTGCCCTTCCTGCTTCCCTCTCCACTTGTAACTCTATGCATTCTAAGCTCAGAACCACGTGGTCACTGGCCCCGAGGTGTCTTTCACATGTGATGTCCTCAATATCTGCACTACTCAAGGTCCAGTCTTGCTGGTTCATCCTCTCCTCTCACTCTGGTAGTGTCCCTTACGTGGTGGTACATGAGACTCTCCAGGACCACCTCCATCATCTTAGCCCTCCACGTCTCTGGCCTGTGTGTGTGTGTGTGTGTGTGTGTGTGTGTGTGTAATGCTTGAACAAATCAGCTGCTTTATAATTTCTGTTAGGAAGTTTAACTGTCAGAATTAATATTCCTTTAAGTAGATTATTCATACTGTCATGTGCTCAGGTCTCTACAAATACCAAAATAGGTATCAAGTATTTACTCAATTTTAAAAATACATTTCTTTAAACGAACGAAAAAAAAATAACACAAGGTTACAGTGAGAATTTACAGGATGGGGATCGGTTTCCCCGATACTGCTGGAAAACATTAGGACGTGTTTCCATAAGACACCTGCTGTCCCTGTTCACCCATCAGTAAAATGGGTACCTGGGTGTTAGCCGACTGGTGTGGGTCGCATCCTTGGAGAAAATTGACCTAATTTGCGGAAAATGCTCTACGTAACAAGGGGCTTTCTGTAAAGAGGTATGTCACTGATGTCAGCTAGGCCTGTATACCTTGTACATGTAATAATAATAATAATAATAATAATAATAATAATAATAATAATAATAATAATAATATTATTATTATTATTATTATTATTATTATACCGTACTGCCAGTCTTGCCAGTGGGTCAGGGAGCACCTGAACGACGAACTGCGGAGTATAACATTGGGCAGGGAGACAGAGTGGGAGATTAAGGAGGCGGAGGTATGACCAGAGCTTTGGTAAGTTGGGGAAGGAAGAAGGAGGGAGAGAGTAAAGTATTCTCTAAATTTGGGCCTCTTGATTCACATCATAATGACACGATTCAAAACAAACCATACCAAGGGCGGGGATAGTACCCGCGATCAGAGAGTCATAAAACTCCAGACCGACGCGCTAGCCACTGGGCCAGCTTGCTCCAATAAGATTCATCCAATTAGGTATATTTATTCACCATAGGAAGGTTAACATAGGAACCACTGTGACCACAAAGGCAAGTTTTTACAGACGAATCTCTCGCCAGTGTGACCGTGACTAGTTCTAGCTCAAGTCCCCTCAAAACCGTCATGACTCATGAAATCGTAATGACACGATTGCAATCGTATCTTGACCCATGCTAGGCACGTCCAACTCACACCCACCCACACCCCTTCATGTACCCGTCCAGATTTCATTTAAAGTTCTTGTATCAATGAAGCTACCTGGGAGTTTGTTCCACACATTGACAACTCTACCGCGAAATCAACACTTCCTTTTGCCTTTTCTAAATCTAAATTAGTCCAACTTGAAGCCACTGCTAGGAGTCCTGTCTTGGTTAAATATTTACAACACGGTATTCATATTCCCATTATTTATTCCCCGTTTTCAATCTGCACATTTCTATCATATATTTCCTAATTCTAAGCCGTTGTAGTGAGTACAAATTCAGTGCCTTCAACATATCTTCGAAATAAAGGTTTCCGATATCCTGGCGACCTTACTGGGATAGATTTGTCAGGGAGAGAGGAAAGGGAGGGATGGGTCCACCTCCCCTGCTCAAGAAAAAAAAATATTACCAAAAGATAAACACAAAAATAAACTACTCAGGAACCACAGGAACCCCATAATAATTATGTGTATATACTACTAAAACCATCGGTTGTATAAAGATATTGACTGATTTAAGATCCACTTAAAAAGCGGTGCATTGTTGGTGGTAGTAATGAGGCGGCAAGTGAAGGCGGAGTGTAGGTTGCTGTCTGAACAAGTGGCTACGTTGCAGCCCTTAACTTGCGAGTTACGGAAGGGGTGTCGAGGGCCAGTGGTCAGAAATAGACTAATTCCAATATAATGGTACCACACTCGATGGATCTTGAAGAAAGTTTGGAGGAGCTATTCCTCCCTGTTTGTTTAAAGTGAAGCTGATGAGTGTAGAATTAAGCAGAGGCTGACTTAACCAATCAGTAGTCTTAATTACACTTGTTTCACTTCAGTTACCAATATCCTTGAGAACATCCACGCATCTGATGGATCACACAAACCTATGAGGGGGATAGGAGGAGCTCAGAGAGAGAAGCAGGAATGAGGCTGTCCTGGCAACACAACGAAAATAGAAGTAGATAAAAGAGATATTATGTAGAAATAAGCAGGAACCAAATTGAACATGAATATCTCAGTCCTAAAGATGGCGCTGATAGGCGATAACAAGAAACCTGAGAATTGTAGCCAGCAGACCACTACACTGACACAGAAACCGGAAGAAAAAGAGTAAATCCTATCTATCTTTTGACTTCCCTATTAATTTCCTGACTTCTTTCGTAAATTAAATATATTCTTTGATTCGCCTGCAAAATCTTTTTTTCACCCATGAGATGTTTAATATATTGTTTATCATTCAGGATCATTCATGTTTTATCCAAATTTTCTATTAGTTATGTATGCAGCTTGGCCAGCTCGTATATTTCTTTGCACAAACTAGACAATGAAAGTTGGAGGTCGGGCAGCGAAGGTTTTCTCTAGTTATGTGCAATTCATCAGTTGAACTATGTTAGTAAATTCTCAATTTTTTATCCTATGTAGCCTAAACTTGAAGGATTCCCTCCTATCCCTAAGACACATTAGTTTTTAAGACTGAATTCGTTTAGAGTCAGCATACTCAAGTTATTTTATAGAAAATGCTGCATAATAAAATAAAAATAAATAGCAAACTGACATTATACAATGCAATAACGCTCTGCACTTTCTTAGTAGGTAATACCAGTGTTGAAAGTTTGAATATACGTCTAATGTAGGTCTGTATAAGCTTGGTTAATGTATAATATTTAAAATTTCTGAGCAGTTTTAGCAATGTTAAGAAGTAAGAATATCTGTGCCTAACATGTCACTCTTAACATGACAAAAAGTTGAGAAGTATATGATCGTTTGTTTAAGTGCGTGTTATCTTATAACTCAGTCACCATGAGTCAATACAACCAAACTTTGTCACAGATTTCTTCGTCCCCAGTAGCAGCCTGTAGGCTCTACCAAGATCTAAAATTTTAAAAGAGCCGAGTGGTACCCTCTGAATTAATATTTTTGTTGTATGGTGTCGAATGAAACATTACTTAAAAGGCATTTTCATAGTGACTTCGAAAACATATAGGGCTTTTCAAAATGTTAAATTAAGGGCAGCACTTTTTAATGTGTTTTTAGGGAGGGGGAAGAGAGTTGCTATACTGAGTAGCACATCACATCAAAACTCTTAATACGCTTTTAAAAAGGTACAAAACATTCCAAAATTTTTGTCTGGGAGCTGCGCCCCTCAATCTTAATTCAAAAACTCATTGTAATTAAAATCAATCATATTATTTTTTAAAACCTATAATTAAGATACACATACACCACATATTGATAAGGTGGGTATATGGGCGAGTCCCTCACTCCCACCTCTAGATAAAATGGGTATATGGGCGAGTCCCTCACTCCCACCTCTTGATAAAATGGGTATATGGGCGAGTCCCTCACTCCCACCTCTTGATAAAATGGGTATATGGGCGAGTCCTTCACACCCACCTCGTGATAAGATGAGTATGTGGGCGGGTCCCCCCCACACCTGCCTCCTGACAAGGCAGGTATGGGGGAAGAACAAACTTTTGAAACCAGCGGAAAACCTAAAGAAATTTATTTATTAAGAATCACAGCTTATATTACGAGACACCATATACACCACTGTGGCGCCGGGTTAATTAATCCCCAAGTGCCTTAATATTACTGAGAAAGAAGTATTTGCCTGTTCAAACAGCTATACGAACTTTACCCCGGTTATAGGTCACTAACGTTCAAAATTTGAAGCCTTTCAGAAGAAACGTTTTCATGATAACTAAAAATTTCGAGGAAGAAAATAGTATCAACCATCTGATTATATTCTTGTGAATGTTTAATTACAAATTGGTAAATATTTCCTACGTCTATGTCTGTCTGTCTCTCTCTCTCTCTCTCTCTCTCTCTCTCTCTTTCTCTCTCTCTCTCAGATTTGAATACAGTTTCCTGGTCGTGAGTGGCAGATGGGCTGATTGCTCTGCCTATCACTCCGCTGTCTCATTAATACAACAAAAGTTCCTTTCCAATTTTCAGGGAAAAGGATAAAACAGACAAAAAATACATCAGTTTTGATGAGTGCAATTACTGCCTCTGTAGCAGTTATATTACTGCCTCTGTAGCAGTTATATTACTGCCTCTGTAGCAGTTATATTACTGCCTCTGTAGCAGTTATATTACTGCCTCTGTAGCAGTTATATTACTGCCTCTGTAGCAGTTTATATTACTGCCTCTGTAGCAGTTATATTACTGCCTCTGTAGCAGTTATATTACTGCCTCTGTAGCAGTTATATTACTGCCTCTGTAGCAGTTATATTACTGCCTCTGTAGCAGTTACATTTCTGCCTCTGTAGCAGTTATATTACTGCCTCTGTAGCAGTTATATTACTGCCTCTGTAGCAGTTACATTACTGCCTCTGTAGCAGTTATATTACTGCCTCTGTAGCAGTTATATTACTGCCTCTGTAGCAGTTATATTACTGCCTCTGTAGCAGTTACATTACTGCCTCTGTAGCAGTTACATTACTGCCTCTGTAGCAGTTACATTACTGCCTCTGTAGCAGTTACATTACTGCCTCTGTAGCAGTTACATTACTGCCTCTGTAGCAGTTACATTACTGCCTCTGTAGCAGTTATATTACTGCCTCTGTAGCAGTTATATTACTGCCTCGGTAGAAGTTATATTACTGCCTCGGTAGAAGTTATATTACTGCCTCGGTAGAAGTTATATTACTGCCTCTGTAGCAGATACATTACTGTCTCTGTAGCAGTTATATTACTGCCTCTGTACCAGTTACATTACTGCCTCTGTACCAGTTACATTACTGCCTCTGTAGTAGTTACATTACTGCCTCTGTAGCAGTTATATTACTGCCTCTCTAGCAGTTACATTACTACTGCCTCTGTAGCAGTTACATTACTACTGCCTCTGTAGCAGTTACATTACTACTGCCTCTGTAGCAGTTACATTACTACTGCCTCTGTAGCAGTTACATTACTGCCTCTGCAGCAGTTACATTACTACTGCCTCTGCAGCAGTTACATTACTACTGCCTCTGCGGCAGTTACATTACTACTGCCTCTGTAGCAGTTACATTACTGCCTCTGTAGCAGTTATATTACTGACTCTGTAGCAGTTATATTACTGACTCTGTAGCAGTTATATTACTGACTCGGTAGCAGTTATATTACTGCCTCTATAGCAGTTATATTACTGCCTCTGTAGCAGTTATATTACTGCCTCTGTAGCAGTTATATTACTGCCTCTGTAGCAGTTATATTACTGCCTCTGTAGCAGTTACATTACTGCCTCTGTAGCAGTTATATTACTGCCTCTGTAGCAGTTATATTACTGCCTCTGTAGCAGTTATATTACTGCCTCTGTAGCAGTTATATTACTGCCTCGGTAGAAGTTATATTACTGCCTCTGTAGCAGTTATATTACTGCCTCTGTAGCAGTTATATTACTGCCTCTGTAGCAGATACATTACTGCCTCTGTAGCAGTTATATTACTGCCTCTGTTGCAGTTATATTACTGCCTCTGTAGTAGTTACATTACTGCCTCTGTAGCAGTTATATTACTGCCTCTGTAGCAGTTACATTACTACTGCCTCTGTAGCAGTTACATTACTACTGCCTCTGTAGCAGTTACATTACTACTGCCTCTGCAGCAGTTACATTACTACTGCCTCTGTAGCAGTTACATTACTACTGCCTCTGTAGCAGTTACATTACTACTGCCTCTGTATAAGTTATATTACTGCCTCTGTAGCAGTTATATTACTGACTCTGTAGCAGTTATATTACTGACTCTGTAGCAGTTATATTACTGACTCGGTAGCAGTTATATTACTGACTCGGTAGCAGTTATATTACTGCCTCTGTAGCAGTTATATTACTGCCTCTGTAGCAGTTATATTACTGCCTCTGTAGCAGTTACATTACTGCCTCTGTAGCAGTTACATTACTGCCTCTGTAGTAGTTACATTACTGCCTCTGTAGCAGTTATATTACTGCCTCTGTAGCAGTTATATTACTGCCTCTGTAGCAGTTACATTACTTCCTCTGTAGCAGTTACATTACTGCCTCTGTAGCAGTTACATTACTGTCACTGTAGCAGTTACATTACTGCCTCTTTAGCAGTTACATTACTGTCACTGTAGCAGTTACATTACTGTCACTGTAGCAGTTACATTACTGCCTCTTTAGCAGTTACATTATTGCCCCTGTAGCAGTTATATTACTGCCCCTGTAGCAGTTATATTACTGCCTCTGTAGCAGTTACATTACTGCCTCTGTAGCAGTTACATTACTGCCTCTGTAGCAGTTACATTACTGCCTCTGTAGCAGTTATATTACTGCCTCTGTAGCAGTTATATTACTGCCTCTGTAGCAGTTACATTACTGCCTCTGTAGCAGTTACATTACTGCCTCTGTAGCAGTTACATTACTGTCACTGTAGCAGTTACATTACTGTCACTGTAGCAGTTACATTACTGCCTCTTTAGCAGTTACATTATTGCCCCTGTAGCAGTTATATTACTGCAACTGTAGCAGTTATATTACTGCCTCTGTAGCAGTTACATTACTGCCTCTGTAGCAGTTACATTACTGCCTCTGTAGCAGTTACATTACTGCCTCTGTAGCAGTTACATTACTGCCTCTGTAGCAATTATATCACTGCCTCTGTAGCAGTTAAATTACTGCCTCTGTAGCAATTATATCACTGCCTCTGTAGCAGTTACATTACTGCCCCTGTAGCAGTTATATTACTGCCCCTGTAGCAGTTATATTACTGCCTCTGTAGCAGTTATATTACTGCCTCTGTAGCAATTACATTACTGCCTCTGTAGCAGTTACATTACTGCCTCTGTAGCAGTTACATTACTGCCTCTGTAGCAGTTACATTACTGCCTCTGTAGCAGTTACATTACTGCCTCTGTAGCAGTTACATTACTGCCTCTGTGTTGCAACCCCTGAATGGGTTGCAATGATTATGTATATATAATGTATATTATCTTTTCATATAATTTTATATTGCTTATATTTGCGATAATAGCTAAATCGTAAATATATTGCTTTATATTGTTATTTGACGTAGCTTATGTTGTGAGGTAGGATGTTACATATGTGCTCAGTTCAAGTCTTGATTGTCTAACTACTGTAATTATCGCTCTTTGCTTGTTTCCCTGCCGGCTTCATGTTGGGCAGCGACAGCAACCCACGGAGCTATCACGTGATCGAAGGGGGGGGGGGTCCTCACCTCGCTTGAAGAAATTCATCTGCCTAGACTCGCTTGTTGGTTGGACAGATTGTCTGTCTCATTATTCTTGTTAGTTCTAGAACCTTTTCACAGAACCTTGTATAGACTTAGTGATTTTTGACGTTGTACTGAGGTTGTGTGTCTCATAGACACTCTTGAGTATCTCAGGTCCTTAGCTATAGTTTTATGACCTAATTTGTACTGGAATCTGTGTATAATCACAGTCAGGGTTTTTCCTATGCTGAACTTAGATTCAGTAGTATGGGAGTTTTGAACTTTTGTGGAGGATCTGCTGATGGTCCCTGCTTAGTTTTCGTTTATATTATCTCCTTTATCCTGATTGTGTCGCAGTCGCTTGTTATTTGCTACTGGGCTTAGCATTCTTTTTGTTGTTTCAAGCAGACTGTTCTGGTTGACAGTCGGTCTAGAAGTTGTTTGAGAGACTTTGTCAGTCTCATTGTTTCAAGTTAGTTGGAGTCTAGGAAGAATAGCGAACTATTGAGCTACCTTACACACATACACACTTAACTTTGTACATATTTGTAATATGGGGTGAGATAATGTTAAATGATACCGAAGGACTTTAAGAATTATAAATGTGATATGTGGCTTTAAGCAATAATATTGAAATCGATGAGACTTGATTTCTATTTTTGAATATGTGATTAATTTATTTTAATTTGATAATATAAATCTAGTACTCAAATTATTTAATAAATTATTAACTTTCTATTTCTCTAGTTATTAGCCTACAGTTGTAAACTGACGATATTGAATAATATGATTTTAATGGATACAATGGACTAAGTTAACTGAAACTTGTTACGAAATAAACACCAGATAACAGGCTGGATTGCTAGAAGGGCAGTCTTGATGTATTCTATGGAGATTGCTCTCGCTTTTCGAATCGTTTTTTTGTAAAAATGGGTGACTGTCCCGGAGGCTCTTGAACACAAGGTGTTAGAGAAATTGTGTCCAGTTTGGCATATAGTGAATTATGATCCCAAATCATAATGGATGTACTTTCCTATTGAAGACTTTGAGTTAGCTTTAGTCCTCTGTACGAATAACATACAGGTGGATGTATGTACCTGACTGAGTCTCTTGATACAAGGAGTGGTAAATTACTGTTTTTGGAGTTCTAGCTCTAAGGACTAACCAACACTAAAATTCTCGTTAGCGATTATAGTTTCATAATCACTCTCTGTAGCTACAATTTTTTTGTGATGTATGTATAGTGAACAGTTTAAAATGATACTCTGCATTAATAGTCCGAGTTAAGCTACACTTAAAATTCAGACGCTCGTTGGCACCGTAGCAGTATCTCGGTGTGAAGTATAACGGAATTAACACTAGCTGAAAACTGTCCTGCGCATTAATCTTAAAGTTATATTGTTTATGCTATACAGAGATGTCATGACTTATGATTCAGATTCAGAAAAGCTAGTGTTCACCATTAGGAAGCATGATTTATTTGAATTATTAGAAGCGAGAGACCTTGAGCAGAGGTGAGCCTCGTTCTGAGACTAAGTGAGATCGTTTCGTCGATCCTTCTTCACTGACCCTATGATACAGAGTATCAGTCACAACACACACAAAAAAAAAAATCTGGTTGTATAGAAACAGCCTAATATAGTACAGATGTTGATAACTTGTATCTACTTATCCAGACAGATCTAGACTCTAGACGAGGCTGGACGAAGTGACCGACCTATGGTACGTCAGATCCAAGTTAAATTTTCCTACTTCTCCATTACCTGGATATCTTCAGGCACAGTTTGAGTGGTTTGAAAACGCCTTTTATGTTGCACAGACTGCAAAATAGAGGGCACAGACGGTAAGTTGAACGGAAGATTCCAAGATGGAAAATGTTTGTTGTCTGTTAAGACAAAGATGATAAGATCAACAGGAACATTTAATTGTGCAGAAGCTGTCATCCAGGTTCCTAGTTTTGTTGAAAGTGACTTAGACACATATTATTGATGGTGTTTGAGAAACAGGCAGTGCGCTATGGTACTGGGCCACATAAGCACTGCAGAACATTTGCTTGGCATTACTGCTTTGGACGGGAAGAGCTCAAACAGTACTGACTTTGCCATTTTACCCAACAGTAATTAGTTATGGCTCGCGTCAAACAAACTATTCTAGAGAGTATAAAACTTGTTTACTGTATAGTTTTTTATCAAGAGCATTTCGTACTTATACAAACGCTTAGACAGATTAAAACTTGTGTAGGTTTGCTCGTGAGGAAAAAGTTGACTTTCAGAAGGATGGCCTGTAGGTCTGCCACTGTTGTAAAACTACGACAGTCTTGTTCAGTTGTTAATACACAAAGAGTTTAACAACTGAATGTCTGCTGACATACATGAATATTGATCGTTATATACTCGATTTATTTGGAAACTGCGCATTAGCAGCATTACTGATGATTTTCAACTTTGTCAGTACTAAAACACAGAGAAAACAAGGTAACTAAGATTGTCTAGAAGTCTGGGCACCTAAATCAGTGTCTTCAATTTGCGGCTTGTTGAACACTGTAACTGTATATCTTCTCGTACCTTTACCAGGAAAAACTCACTATCCTGCATCTGTCTTGACTGGCTAGACAGGAAATAATACAAAAACATTGATTCGTGAAGAAGAAAGTTAAATGTATCTATTATACTGGACCGGAATGAAGTGAGTATTGCTATAAGTATAGAAAGAGTTACGAGATTACTCAGTACGTGCGGCTGGCGCCCCCATCATCAAGTCGTTTATCTCTTCCGAGAAACAAAGGCACCAAATTCCTAAAGTAATAATGGGTGCTTAGTTGGTGGTGGTTAAACGCTTCGTTCACTCTGGTGAGGGCACTGGGTTCGATTTAGCAGGTGTAGTCAACATTGGACGTGATTCTTTCACCTGTTTGTCTTGGTTCGCCCATCAGTAATCAAAATGGGTTCATTGTGAGTTAGTGATGGTGTGGGTCGCATTGGGAAGACTATGGCGGGCCTGGTCATCAAGATGGGTCGCGGGGCGTTGGCCGGAAACTTCTCAGGCTGAACTCCAGATCTTTGAATCCTGCTGTTCTCTTAGATCATATGTTATAGGATATGATGCCTCGGACACGAAACGTAGTATCTTGAGAGAGATTTCGTTCCGCGATGAGTACATACTATTCGAGAGATAAGTAGGATTTGCCGAATCACATTCTAATGAGATAATTTCTCTTCAGAGGGACTATTTCAGAGTTATTCACTTATTAAGAGCAGATGTTTATGCCTTAATTAGATGTTACATCTTGTAAGATAGATGTACTTGTTAGAACGCACTAGGTGGGGCTGTTATGAAGTGCCTTTGCTCACAAAGTTTAGTATTAAACAAGGCTATCTTTACTGTTATTATATGTTATATTTAAGTCTGGCGTTATCCAGTCGGTGAATTTTCATTGCGTCAGTGGAACTTGTTGATAGGGACGATATCCTTCATGTTGGTATCTGTAAAAGAACTCTTGTGGATTGAATCACTCATGATGATAATTTATGGCATTGACGGCTTGTTCGAGATGAAAACCTATTTTATTTTCTTCCTCACAGCGCATTATAGAGTATGTCAAAGATCAACTCACCTTCCTTGTCTCCTGTTGAGTTAGTGGATGACAATGATTTGGGTAGAATATGTTGGTCGTGTCGCTCTGCGACAGGGTTCATTTAATTGATCCCCGGTCATCCCTCTAGTCAGGACACAACTGCGTTAAATTCTAATATGTTGATTTAATCTAAGGATATTTTGCATGCATCAAGTTCATGGAATGACTTGAGAGTATGAGTTACTGAGAGTGAAAGCATAAGGATTATCGCATAATTGTTCACTATTTCTGAACGGTTGTACTGACTGGAGACAACCTACATGTAAGTTGTCAGACTGATATTGTTTCACCAAGTACCCCCGCCCCTCCATTTCGTTGTGTTACAAGTTATCATTTCGTGAACAAAGCATTGATTTTGCTCACAATAGTCCATAGCGAGGACTATTTGGTTGTCAAGAAGCCACTCAGGTTAAACTGGCAAAATGTTACTTGGCAAAGATGAAGGAACAGTAGCGATCTATGTGCGACGTTGCACTTTGTGTCAAGTGACTGGAAGCCGCCACCATCACTCCACCTCGTCACTGTAGTTCAACTCGTAGCAATGTTACAGTGAATCTGAATAGCTGATGTTTCAGACTGTTCAAAGGCTGAAGCGTTGCCATCCTTGCTCCTGTGTTGAATGAGTCTAATTTCAATCTTTCCATCTGTATCTACTTTAGCTCGAGTGGTTATGCAGTGGGTGCATGTGTGTCCAAACAGTAATATCCATGATATTCATCATCACCTATATGTTACTATTCATCTAAGTCAAAAACGTCTCCAGAATACTTAGTGCTATAGCTTTTGTGTGTACCTTTGAACTTTTGGCGGTTATTTCGGGCAACTTTCCATTAAATAACGTAATTTATGACCCATTACCTTTTTGTTATTTTTATCTCAAATCTCAGTAAGAGTAATAATCCTATCAGCTCATTATTTACTATATCTATACTCATGTCTATCCTCGATTATATTTATGTATTAACAGTATTGTTTTAGTCGAGGATGGAGAAAGTGAGTGTGCCAATACATGTTTGAAGTGGTAGTGCTGGTGGGGGGGACTGTTACTGGTGAGCAAAAATGTCCTGTGCAGAGCCCCCCTCACTTACACACTCTAAGCTGTTTCATTACTCAGATGTGCATATTGCCTCGGCATTTCACAAACATCAACTAAAGAAGTGGATGCAGTTCCTCTACTATGACCGAGCATCGGTGCCTGCTCCGTCTTCGCTATCTGTCTCTAACTGATGTATATAGCCTCTAGTATGCAGAGATACGCTACTGTTATATGCTAGTACTATGGGGCATTCACTCAGTGCAACGGACTCTGTGAAATTGTCGAGTTGCATTGGCCATAGAGCAGATACTGAAAATATTATCTATTATAATTGTATTGATATGCGTACATCAGTACTCATGTGAAAGAATTATTGCAACCCTAGTGCGACGGTTGTTCGTGTTTAGTTAGGAGTGTTGTGTTGACAATGATTGGGTTACATTGATTATGTTATATAATATGTATATTACTCATTTTCATATAATTTTATATTGCTTATATTTGCGATAATAGCTGACGATGTAAATTATTATTGCTTTATAAGTGTTATTTGACGTAGCTTATGTTGTGAGGTGGATCGTTACAACTTATGGTGCTCAGTTACAGAGTCTTGATGATTAATCTGTAAAAAAAAAAATTATCGTGCTTTTGTTGTTTTCCTAGACGGTTTTGTTGAGGCAAGCGGACAGCAACACGGAGCTATCAAGTGATCGAGGAGGGCGGGGGGGTACTCACTCGCTTGAGTATTCAGTATGATTAGACTCGTTGTATGAGTTGACAGATTGTCTCGTCTCATTATTTCTTGTTTAGTTCTGTAGAATTTGTTACAGAACTAGTATAGATCTTAGTGATTTTTGAGTTGTATGAGGTTGTTGTGTCTCAATGACACTTAGAGTACTCAGGTCCTTAGCTATAGCGTAATGACCTAATTATGTATGTAGATCTGGGTACTAATCACCAGTCAGGGTTCTTCCTATGCTGAACTTAGATTCTGTAGATGGGAGTGTGTAACTTTTCGTGGAGGATCTGCTGATGGTCCTGCTTAGTGTCGCAATATATATTATCTCTTGATTCCTCATTGTGACGCTGTCGCTTGTTACTATTGTCTATTGGGATCTAGCATTTAATCTGTAGTTGTTCATAGCGGACTGTTCAGGATGCCAGTCGGTAGAAGTCGTTTGGGACCATTGTCCAGTCACTTGTTTATCGTTCTTATGAGTTTCTTAGACATTAGAAAATATTAGCGCACTTACACACTTAATCAACTTACTTGTACATACTTTGTAATATCTTATTAATTTTAATGTACGACGGTGATTACGAATTTTAAATGTGATATGTGCTTTCAGCACAATATTATTGAACTCGAGAGTGATGATTTTATTTTGATTATGTGATTAAGATTTAATTTATTTAATTTGTTTTTATAACTCTAGACAACTAATGATTAATACATTTATTACCATTTTTATTTCTAGTTAGTAGCTAATAGTTGTAATCCTGGAAGCCATTTTGAATAATCACTGAATTTATGGGATACATTGGACAAGGAATACTGACTATCTTGTTACAGATAACCCCAGTAACAGGTGGATGTAGAAAGGGAGATCCTTTCCTAGTAATCACTAGTAAGATCTCTAAGCTTTATATTCGCGTTTTTGTACACTCTGATAGAGTATATTACTGCTACAGTAGCTGTTAATTCTGCAATCTGTAGCTAGTTACGTTACTGCTCTGTAGAGCAGTTAAATTATGCACTGTAGCAGTTACTATTACTGCCTTGTGGTAGCAAGTTTTTATTATAGGCCTCTGTAGAAGTACATATTATGCTGCGTGTAGAGTTATCGGTTACGCCTCTGTAGCGTTATTTTATGCTCTGTAGCTGTTACAATTATGCTCTTGTTGCAGTTACCATGTAACTGCTTTCTTGTAGCAGTTAACGTTACTGCACTTATGTAGCAAGTTAACATTACATGACGTCTGTAGCAGTTATATTTACTGCTCTGTAGCAGTTACATTATGTCTTGTAAGCGTTACTAGTACAGGCTCTGTGAGTTTATTTATGCCTCTGTAGCAGTTCGTTACTAGCCTCGGTAGCAGTTATATTACTGCCTCTGTTGCTGTTATATTATGCCTCTGTTAAGAGTTAACTTTATGCTCTCTGTAAGCAGTTACATTATGTCTGTAGCAGATTTACTAATTACTTGCCTCTGTTGACCGTACATTTAGCGTGACTTGTAGCAGGTACATTCTGACTACTTAGCAGTTATATTATCTGCCTATATAGCAGTTCATCTAATGCCTCAGTAGCAGTTCTATCGTTATGCCTCTCGCTCAAGCAGTTATATTTACTGCTCTGTAGCAGTTACATTACTGCAATCTGTAGCAGTTCATTACTGTCGGTAGCAGTTACATTACTGCACTCTCTGTATAGCCAGTTACATTCTACCTGCCTCTGTACGCAGTTAATTACTGCTCTCTGTAGCATTTATATTATGCCTTCTGTAGAGTTACATTATTGCTCTGTAGCAGTTATTACTGCATCTGTTTGCAGTCATATTCCTGCACTCTAGTAGCAGTTGTCGTTACTGCCTAGTATCGTTTATTTACTGCCTTTGTAGCGTTATATTATGCATCTGTAGCAGGTAATTAACTGCTCTCGTAGCAGTTTTACATACTGCCTTCTGTAGCAGTACATTACTGGCCTTTGTAGCAGATTATATTATCTGCTTCTGTAGCATTTTATATTTACGCTCTGTAGCAGTTACATTACTGCTTGTAGCACCTTATCATTATGTCTGTAGAGTTTACACTTTATGCTCCTGTAGCAGTTATTACTGCCACTGTAGCAGTTTATATTACGACCTCTGTAGATAGTTACATTTCGCCTCTGTAGCAGTTAGTTATGCTCTGTTTGCCATTTATATTACTGCATATGTGTAAGCAGTTACATTAGCATATGTAGCAGTATACTATTATGTACTGTATGCTAGCTTACATTACTGCTCATGTTGGTTACTTTACTTGCCTCTCGTAGCCGTTACATTTATTGTCTCTCATGTAGAGTTTATTTTGCCTTGTAGCAGTTATATTACTGCCTACTGTAGCAGCTTACTATTACTGCTCTGTAGCTGTGATATTACTGCTTCTGTAGCTGTTATATTACAGTCTGTAGCAGTTAGTTATGCTTCTGTAGCGTTTTAATTACTGCTCGTAGCTGTTATATTACCGCCTCTGTAGCAGTTACATTATGCCTCTGTAGCAGCTTATATTACTGATCTGTAGCAGTTCACAATTCACTGCTCTGTGGAAGTTTATATTTTGCTTCTGTAGCCGTTTACATTACTGCCTACTGATGACAGTTACCTTACTGCTCTGTTGCAGTTATATGACTGACTACTGTAGCAGTTATTTATGCCTTGTAAGCAGTTTACATATGCTCTGTAAAGCAAGTTTCATTTCTGCTCATGTAGAGTTATATTTAATGCCTCTCTCGTAGTCCGTTCACATTACTGTCTGTAGCAGATTCTATATTTATGCCACTGTTAGCAGTTAATTACTGCCTTCTGTAGCGTTTATATTATGCACTTGTAGCGTACTATTACTGCTCTGTAGCCGATTAGTTACTGCCACTGTAGCAGTTATAATCACTGCCTCTGTGCAGATTATCTTATGCGTTGTAGACGAGTTACATTTGCCTTGTAGCAGTTTATTTACGCCTCTTGTAGCAGTTACATTACTGCTCCTGTAGCAGTTATATTACTGTTCTGTAGCCGATCATTCACTGCTCTGCTCGCAGTCTACATTTACTGATCTGTATGCAAGTTTTATTAATGCCTCTGTTAGCGTTACATTATGCTCTGTAGAGTTTCAATTACAGCTCAGTCGCCGGTAATTTATGCCTCTGTCGCAAGCTTATACTTACTGCTCTGTAGCCGTGACCATTATGCCTCTGTAGCAGTTATTAATTACAGCCTTAGTATGCATTATATTACTGCTCTATGTAGCAGTTATATTATGCCTAGTGTAGTTACTTACTGGCCTCTGTAGAGATTATCTTACTTGCTACTGTTGCAGCCTTAAATTCTGCTCAGTTAGCAGTATAACAATATCGAACTCCTGTAGCAGTTATATTACTGCCTTGTTCAGTAGTTACATTATGTTGTAGCAGTTATATTACTGCCTCTGTTGCCTAGTACATTTGCCTTGTAGCAGTTACTATTAGCTCTGTTAGCCAGTTACATACTGCTCTGTAGCAGTTACATTACTGTCTTGTAGCAGTTACATTATGCCCTCTGTAGCAGTGCATTATGCCTCTGTAGAATGTTATATTACTGCTTCTTGTAGTAGTTAATTACTGCTCTGTAGCTCGTTATATTACTGCTCTGTGCAGTTAATTACTGTCCTGTAGCAGTTACATTCTGTATGTAGCAGTTATTTACTGCCCTTGTAGCCGTTCCCTTACTGATTCTGTAGCAGTTACATATGCTCTGTAGCAGATACTCATTATGCTCTGTCAGCAGTTAATTATCGCCTCAGTACGTAGTTACATTTACATGCCTCTTTGTACGCCAAGCTTATCATATCACTGTCTCTGTTAGCAGTTACATTCATGCTCATGTAGCAGTTAACATTACGTGCTCTGTAGCAGTTCCATTATGCTCTCTGTAGTCAGTCTTCAATTACTGCTCTGTAGCTGTTTACAATTACTGCATTGTAGTAGTTACTATTTATGAATGTTGTAGCGGTTATATAATGCTCTGTTGTTGCTGTTACATTACTGCCTCTGTAGCGCAGTTCAATTTTACTGCTCCTGTTGTCGTTTTATTACTGCATCTCTGTTAGCCGTTACATATACTGCCTTGTCCGCAGTTACATATACTGCTCTTTAGCAGTTACATCTACTGTACGCCTATGTAGCAGTTACATTACTGCTCAGTAGTAGTAACTTACTGCATCTGTTGCAGGTACCTTACTTGCTCTGTAGCTCAGTTCAATTATGCTTCTGTGCAGATATTTTTACAGCTTGTAGGCAATTTAATTTACTGCTCTGTAGCAGTTATATTACTGCTTCTGTTAAGCCAGTTACTCATTACTGCTCTTGTGCAGTTACATTTATGGCCTTGTTGCAGTTGTATTAGGATCTGTTAGCAGTTTACATTACTGCTCTGTAGCAGTTACATTACTGCTCTGTATCAGATTCACTTACTGCTCTGAAGCAAGTTATATTAAAATGCTCTGTAGCCGTATAACATTACTGCCTCTGTAGCAGTATTTTACTAGTTCGTAGCCGTCTATTATTATGCCTCTGTTAGCAGTAATTATTTAAAAATTCTGTTTAATGATCAAGATGTTAGTAGTAAGGGAGCAATAACATCTGTTTTATTGTTTAGTAGTGCAGTGAAACAAACCTGGTTTATTATTGTTAGTGCAAGGGATAAACGAAAAACCCCTGGTTTATATTGTTATTTGCACATAGGAAGAAGAAACAAATCCCATGCTTTATATAGTTAGTTGCAGGGGAGAGACAAACCCTGTGTTTTGTTTTTAGTTACAAAGGATATCCTAAACAAACCCATGGTTTATTATATTGTTAGTTGAGGGGTGAGAAAAAAAACCCTGTTTTATATTGTAGTTGCAAGGAGAAACAAACTCCTGTTTATATTGTTGCTCTGCAAGTGAGACAACTAACATGGTTTTATATTGTTAGTTGCAACGTGGAGAAACCAAACCTGGTTTTATATTGTTGTGCATGGGCGGAAAAACAAACAATGGTTTTAATATTGTTAGTTGCAGGGAGGAAACAGTAAACAAAATTATAGGTTTATATGGTTGCAGGGCGAGAAAACAACATGGATTGTTTTGTTAGTGCCAGGAGGAGAACAATAACCCAAATGGTTTATATTGTTAGTGCAAGGGAGAAACAAACAGGTTTATGTTGTTTAGTTTCAGGGGAGAAATAAAAACCTGTGTTTATGTTGTTAGCTGAAGGAGTAAACCAACCCCTGGTTTATATTATTAGTTGAAAGAGGAGAGGAAACAAACCTACTGGTTTGTATTGCTAGTGTGGGGAGAAACAAAACCACCTGGTTATATATTGTTTAGTTGACAAGGACAGAAACAAACCAATGGTGATATATTGTTAGTTGGGAGGGAGAAACCCCTCGGTATATATTGTTAGTTGCAAAGGGCGGTAACAAACCCTGGTTATCTTGTAGTTGCAAGGGAGAACACAAACCCTGTGGTTTTTATATTGTTAGTTTGAAGGGCAGAACCGCAAACCCATGGTTTCAATATTGTTAGGTGAGGGGAGAAAACAAAACCTGGTTTATATTGTTAGTTTTAAGGTGAGAAAACACAAACCCTCATGGTTCTATATTGTAAGTTGCAATGGGCAGAGGAATATTCCATGGTTTTACTTGTTAGTTGCAAGGGAGACACCAAACCCCTGTGTTTTATATTGTCTTGTTGCTAAGGGAGAAGAAACAACGCCATGGTTATATATTGTAAGTTGCAAAGGGAGAAAAAAAACTGGTTTTATTGTTAGTTTCCGGGGAGAAACTCAAAACCTAGCTTATATATTATTAGTTGATGGGCAAGAATCTAACCCCTGGTTTATAGTGTTAGTTGCAAGGGAGAACAAACAGGTTTATTCTTTGTAGCTTGCCATGGGAGAACCAAAACCCATGGTTTATATTGTTTAGTTGCAGGGGCGAATAAACAACCCCCTGTCTGGGTTCTATATGGTTAATAGCAAGGGTTAAACAAATCTGTTTATATTGTTAGTTGCAGAGGTAGAAAACAAACCTGGTTCATATTTGTTAGTTGCAAGGAGAAACAAACCGTGGTTCTGTATTGTTAGTCGGACAAGGCGAGAAACAACCAATGGTTCATAATGTAGTGCAAGGGAGAAACAAACCCTGGTTTCTATTGTCTTTGCTAGGGGAGAAAGAACCCATGGTTTATATTGTTTATTGCAGGGAGAGAAAACAAACCTCCTGGTTTATATTGTTAGTTGCAGTGGGAGAAACAATAACCCTTGGTTATATTGTTAGTTGCTAAAGGGAGAAATCCAACTGGTTTGTTATTTGTAGTTGAAGGGAGAAAACTCCAAAACTTCTGGTTTATATTGATTATTGCAAGGAGAAAAACCTGTTTATTGTTCAGTTCGGGGAGAAAAACCCACTTGGTTATACATTGTTTAGTTGCAACGTTGGGAGAAAAACCCCTGGTTAGTATTGTTAGTTGCATAGGTAAACCCCCACGGAATACAGTTGTTAGTTGCAGGGGGAGAAACAAAACCTGGTTTATATTGTTAGTTTGCAAGGGAGAAAAACAAACCCTGGTTTATTATTGTTAGTTGCAAGGAGAAACAACCTATGGTTTAGAATGTTGTTGCACGGGAGAAGGAAACAAAAATCCCCTGGTTTATATTATTAGTTGCACAGGGAGAAAGAAGAAAACAAACCCTGGTTTATATTGTTAGTTGTAAGGGGGGTAAACAACAACCATAGGTTTTTATTGTTGTCTATATATGTATGTTATTTTTTTTCTATTAGTTGCGGGTAAAGTTGGGGTCCCTCAGGCTTGCGGGTAAGCTTGCGGGATAAGCACATTAGCGGGTAAGCTTTGGGGCTAAAGCTTGCGGTCGGCTTAGCTTTGCCGGGGTAAGCTTGAGGGTAAGCTTGCGGGCTAAGGCTTTGGGGCGGAGGCTAGCTTGCGGGCCTATGCTTGGGGGTAAGACTTGCGGGTAAGCTAGCGTGGCTAAGCTTGCGGGTGTAAGTTGCGGGCTAAGCTTGCGGGGTATTAAGCTTTGCGGGCTAAGCTTGAGCGGGCTAAGCTTGGGGGGATAGCTTGCGCGGTCAAGCTTGCGGGGCTAAGAAAACTCTTGCGGGCTAAGCTTGACGGGGTCTTAAGCTTGGGGCTAAGCTTTGCGGGCGCTAAGCTTGCGGGGTTAGTTAGGGGTAAGATTGCGGGCTAAGCTTGCGGGGTAAGCTTGGGGCTCTAGTTGCGGGCTAATGTTGGGAGGTAAGTTTGCGGGGGTAAGTTTAGCGGGGTAAGTTGAGGGCTAAGCTTGCCGGGACTAAGCTTGCGGAGCTAAAGCTATGCGGAGGGGAGTAAGCTTTGCGGTGGTAAGCTCTTGGGGTATGCTTGGGGGAAAGCTTTGCGGAGGTAAGCTTGGGGGTAAGCTTGGGGTAAGCTTGCGAGGCTACGACTGCGGGCCTAAGCTTGCGGGTCTAGTTGCGGGCTAAGATTGCGGGCTACTAGTTGCGGGCTAAGTTTGGGGGTGTAAGCTTGTACAGCAACGCAGTTTCGTAACAACAGTCCAGCGTAATTGTTTGTTTTTGAACACTAGAAAACAAAAATACAAAGATTTTATAGATAAAGGCAACAGAAAGTTTGCCGACAAATTTCAATAGACCACATTTCGATGATAGACATCATATGCTACTATTTAAGACAACATTACGACATTAAGCACAACATTTCCCCCCTGGAATATGATGACTTGTATCAAGTCACTACAGAGGATACAACGTTCTTAGTAGCGAAAACGTTGTCTCATTAACAGCTGGTTTTTTCTCTTAGGAAATTTCCTCATCACCAGCGCTCGCTGCCAGCGCAACTATTATTCGATCT
This sequence comes from Cherax quadricarinatus, assembly GCF_026875155.1. Lineage (NCBI taxonomy): Eukaryota > Metazoa > Arthropoda > Malacostraca > Decapoda > Parastacidae > Cherax > Cherax quadricarinatus. The sequence continues at coordinate 17,084,323 of NC_069409.1, forward strand.
CACACAAGAGTTAAAATAACTCATGAGTTAAAGGCGCTAGAACGTTTATATAAGTTAGGAAAAATTAAGTTACGTAATAAATAGTACAAATTGTTACATATTTCTCGATAGATTTTGATTGTAAAATTAATATTTTCCGGCACCATAACTAAATCCTCGTTAGTCTGTTCAACATTTCGGAAAAAAACCACCGATTGTTATTCTTATGAAAAATGCTTAGTATTTAAAGCGTTGAGAATTGTTAGTGTTAGTAGTATGGTGGTAGTGGTGGTGGTAGTGGTAGTAGGGGTAGTGGCTGGCTGGAAGTGGTAGTAGTGGAAGTGGTGGTGGTGTTAGGTAGTGGTAGTAGGGTAGTGGAAGGGTAGGTGGTGGTGGTGTTTGTAGATGAGTAGGTGTGTGGGTAGGGGTCTAGTAGCTGTACGTGTGATGTGGTAGTGGTGGTGGTGTTGGGGAGTGTGGTGGTGTTGGTAGTCGTGTGGTGTTGAGGGTGGGTTAGTAGTAGTGGTGGTGTTAGTAAGGGTGGTAGTAATGGTGTTGTATGCGGTGGTGATGTCGTAGGTAGTTAAGGTGGTAGTAGTGGTATTAGTACGGGTGGTTGGTATTAATGTTGGTAATAGTGATAGTGGTTATGTATGTAATGGTTGGTAAATTTTTTGGGACCATGGATGGTGTAGAGCAATGTGCTGGTGGTCGTAGTAATTGGTGTTGGTAGTAGTAGTGGTGGTGTGTGGTCGAGTTGTCGGTGGGGAAGTTGGTGTAATATTGGTGGTTTAGTGGATGGTAGTACGTGGTGGTAATAGTGGTGGTGTAGTGGTGGTAACTGTAGTGTTAACAGTAGCGTGGTATGGTGGAGCTAAAAGGTGGTAACAGTGTTATATGTGGTGGTACATGTTGGAGGGTAATGTTCCGGTTGGTTCTGGTTGGTGGTAATGGATGTGTGGTAGTGGGTAGTGTAGTGTAGCGCGGGGTTTTTGAGTTTAGTAGTAGTCGTAATAGTGGGGGTTTAGCTGTTTGTAGGCCGGGTAGTGGGTGTTAGAGTGTGAGGGTAAACGGATCTGTATTAGTATAGTTTTGGTAGTAGTAGGAGTATTAGTATAAGTAGAATTTAGTTAGTTTAGTGGTGGTGGTTGTGGTGGTAGTAGTAGTAGTGGTTGTTTTGTGGGTAGATCATGGGCGGATTAAGGAGGTAGCTGGCGAGGTGTATGTCACAAGTAGAGGACGGTTGTGTGGTAGTAGTGGTTGTGGTAGTTGTGGATTGTGGTTGGTAGTAGTGGTGGTGGTAGTAGTGTCGGTTAGTAGTCATGTAGTAGTAGTCGGTGAGTAGTAGTAGTGGTGGTGGATAGTAGGTTGTGGTGGGTAGTTTGGTGATGGTGGATCTATAGGTTGTATTGGTGGTGGGTGGTTTAGTGGTGTGGTGGTAGTAGAGGTGGTGGTAACGAGGAGGTGGTAGTAGTAGTGGTGTGGTCGGTAGTAGTAGTGGTGGTGGTTGTACGTAGTGGTGGTGGTGGTGGTGGTAGGTGGTGTAGGGTACGTAAGTGGTGGATGGTGGTTGTGGTGTTGGTGGCTTGTGGTAGTAGTGGTGCGAGGTGGGCTAGTAATAGTTGGTATTGGTGGGTGTTAGTAGTATATAGTGGTTAGTTGTAGTAGTTAGTAGTGATGGTGGTGGTAGATTAGTGGTTGGTTAGTAGTTGCAGTAGTTGTGGTGGTGTGGTTGTGTTTAGTGGTGGTAGAATTAGTGGTGTCGGTTAGTAGCAGTTAGTTGTTGGTGGTGTTAGGTAGCAGTAATGGTGGTGGTGGCAGTAGTATTGGTGCGTGGTGGTGGTGGGTTGTATTTGTGGTTGGTGGTGTGTGGTAGTAGAGGTTGTGGTTGGTAGTGGGGTAGTAGTGTGATGCGTGGTGATAGTAGTGGTGGTGGATTGGTGGGCCGGTGGTGGTTGGTAGTATAGCTAGTAGTAGTGTGTAGGTGGTGGTAGGTCGTTGGTGGTAGTCTTGTGTGTTCGTGTTGGTAAGTAGTGGTGGTGGTGTTGTAGTAGTATGGTGGTTTTAAATTTTTTGGGGAGGGTCGTGTGTTGGGGGGGTGTTGCAACCCCTGAATGGGTTACAATGATTATTATGTATATATAATGTATATTATCTTTTCATATAATTTTATATTGCTTATATTTGCGATAATAGCTAAATCGTAAATATATTGCTTTATAATGTTATTTGACGTAGCTTATGTTGTGAGGTAGGATGTTACATATTATGTGCTCAGTTCAAGTCTTGATTGTCTAACTACTGTAATTATCGCTCTTTGCTTGTTTCCCTGCCGGCTTCTTGTTGGGCAGCGACAGCAACCCACGGAGCTATCACGTGATCGAGGGGGGGGTCCTCACCTCGCTTGAAGTATTCAGTCTGCTCTAGACTCGCTTGTTGGTTGGACAGATTGTCTGTCTCATTATTCTTGTTAGTTCTGTAGAACTCTGTTCACAGAACCTTGTATAGACTTAGTGATTTTTGACGTTGTACTGAGGTTGTGTGTCTCATAGACACTCTTGAGTATCTCAGGTCCTTAGCTATAGCTTATGACCTAATTTGTACTGGTATCTGTGTATAATCACAGTCAGGGTTTTTCCTATGCTGAACTTAGATTCAGTAGTATGGGAGTTTTGTAACTTTTGTGGAGGATCTGCTGATGGTCCCTGCTTAGTGTCATTATATTATCTCCTTGATCCTCATTGTGTCGCAGTCGCTTGTTATATTGCTATTGGGCTTAGCATTCTTTTTGTTGTTCAAGCAGACTGTTCTGGTTGCCAGTCGGTCAAGAAGTAAGTTTGAGGACTTTGTCAGTCACTTGTTTAAGTCTAGTCGAGTCTTGAGACATAGCAAACTACTTAGAGCACTTACACACTTACACACTTACTTGTACATATTTGTAATATCTTATTAAATGTTAATGTACCCGACGGTGCTTAAGAATTATAAATGTGATATGTGCTTTCAGCACAATAATATTGAACTCGAGAGATTGATTTTATTTTGATTACTGTGATTAATTTAATTTAATTTAATTTGATAATATACCTCTAGACAACTTAATGATTAATAAATTTATTAAATTTTAATTTCTCTAGTTAGTAGCCTACCAGTTGTAATCCTGAAGCACTATTGAATAATACTGAATTTTAATGGATAATTGGACAAGGATACTGACTACTTGTTACGAAAACCCAGTAACAGGCTGGATGCTAGAAGGGCAGTCCTTTCTAGTATTCACTAGAGATCTCTAAGCTTTTAAATTCGCGTTTTTTGTAACACTCTGTAGCAGTTATATTACTGCCTCTGTAGCAGTTATATACTGCCTCTGTAGCAGTTACATTACTGCCTCTGTAGCAGTTATATTACTGCCTCTGTAGCAGTTACATTACTGCCTCTGTAGCAGTTATATTACTGCCTCTGTAGCAGTTATATTACTGCCTCTGTAGCAGTTACGTTACTGCCTCTGTAGCAGTTATATTACTGCCTCTGTAGCAGTTACATTACTGCCTCTGTAGCAGTTACATTACTGCCTCTGTAGCAGTTACGTTACTGCCTCTGTAGCAGTTACATTACTGCCTCTGTAGCAGTTATTATTACTGCCTCTGTAGCAGTTACATTACTGCCTCTGTAGCAGTTATATTACTGCCTCTGTAGCAGTTATATTATGCCTCTGTAGCAGTTACGTTACTGCCTCTGTAGCAGTTATATTACTGCCTCTGTAGCAGTTATATTACTGCCTCTGTAGCAGTTACATTACTGCCTCTGTAGCAGTTACATTACTGCCTCTGTAGCAGTTACATTACTGCCTCTGTAGCATTACATTACTGCCTTCTGTAGCAGTTACATTACTGCCACTGTAGCAGTTATATTACTGCCTCTGTAGCAGTTACATTACTGCCTCTGTAGCAGTTACGTTACTGCCTCTGTAGCAGTTATATTACTGCCTCTGTAGCAGTTACATTACTGCCTCTGTAGCAGTTACATTACTGCCTCTGTAGCAGTTACATTACTGCCTCTGTAGCAGTTACATTACTGCCATCTGTAGCAGTTACATTACTGCCTCTGTAGCAGTTATATTACTGCCTCTGTAGCAGTTACATTACTGCCTCTGTAGCAGTTATATTACTGCCTCTGTAGCAGTCATATTACTGCCTCTGTAGCAGTTACGTTACTGCCTCTGTAGCAGTTATATTACTGCCTCTGTAGCAGTTATATTACTGCCCTCTGTAGCAGTTACATTACTGCCTCTGTAGCAGTTACATTACTGCCTCTGTAGCAGTTACATTACTGCCTCTGTAGCAAGTTATATTACTGCCTCTGTAGCAGTTATATTACTGCCTCTGTAGCAAGTTACATTACTGCCTCTGTAGCAGTTTACATTACTGCCTCTGTAGCAGTTACATTACTGCCTCTGTAGCAGTTACATTACTGCCACTGTAGCAGTTATATTACTGCCTCTGTAGCAGTTACATTACTGCCTCTGTAGCAGTTACGTTTACTGCCTCTGTATGCAGTTATATTACTGCCTCTGTAGCAGTTACATTACTGCCTCTGTAGCAGTTACATTACTGCCTCTGTAGCAGTTACATTACTGCCTCTGTAGCAGTTACATTACTGCCTCTGTAGCAGTTACATTACTGCCTCTGTAGCAGTTATATTACTGCCTCTGTAGCAGTTATATTACTGCCTCTGTAGCAGTTACATTACTGCCTCTGTAGCAGTTATATTACTGCCTCTGTAGCAGTTATATTACAGCCTCTGTAGCAGTTACGTTACTGCCTCTGTAGCAGTTATATTACTGCCTCTGTAGCAGTTATATTACTGCCTCTGTAGCAGTTACATTACTGCCTCTGTAGCAGTTACATTACTGCCTCTGTAGCAGTTACATTACTGCCTCTGTAGCAGTTATATTACTGCTTCTGTAGCAGTTACATTACTGCCTCTGTAGCAGTTACATTACTGCCTCTGAGAAGTTATATTACTGCCTCTGTAGCAGTTACATTACTGCCTCTGTAGCAGTTACATTACTGCCTCTGTAGCAGTTACATTACTGCCTCGTGTAGCGTTATATTACTGCCTCTGTAGCCGTTACATTACTGCCTCTGTAGCAGTTATATTACTGCCTCTGTAGCAGTTACATTACTGCCTCTGTAGCAGTTATATTACTGCCTCTGTAGCAGTTATATTACTGCCTCTGTAGCAGTTACGTTACTGCCTCTGTAGCAGTTATATTACTGCCTCTGTAGCAGTTATATTACTGCCTCTGTAGCAGTTACATTACTGCCTCTGTAGCAGTTACATTACTGCCTCTGTAGCAGTTACATTACTGCCTCTGTAGCAGTTATATTACTGCTTCTGTAGCCGTTACATTACTGCCTCTGTAGCAGTTACATTACTGCCTCTGTAGCAGTTATATTACTGCCTCTGTAGCAGTTACATTACTGCCTCTGTAGCAGTTACATTACTGCCTCTGTAGCAGTTACATTACTGCCTCTGTAGCAGTTATATTACTGCCTCTGTAGCCGTTACATTACTGCCTCTGTAGCAGTTATATTACAGCCTCTGTAGCAGTTATATTACTGCCTCTGTAGCAGTTATATTACTGCCTCTGTAGTAGTTACATTACTGCCTCTGTAGCAGTTATAATTACTGCCTCTGTTGCAGTTACATACTGCCTCTGTAGCAGTTACATTACTGCCTCTGTAGCAGTTATATTACTGCCTCTGTAGTAGTTACATTACTGCCTCTGTAGCAGTTATATTACTGCCTCTGTTGCAGTTACATTATGCCTCTGTAGCAGTTACATTACTGCCTCTGTAGCAGTTACATTACTGCCTCTGTAGCAGTTACATTACTGCCTCTGTAGCAGTTACATTACTGCCTCTGTAGCAGTTACATTACTGCCTCTGTAGCAGTTATATTACTGCCTCTGTAGTAGTTACATTACTGCCTCTGTAGCAGTTATATTACTGCCTCTGTTGCAGTTACATTACTGCCTCGTAGCAGTTACATTACTGCTCTGTAGCAGTTATATTACTGCCTCTGTAGCAGTTACATTACTGATTCTGTAGCAGTTACATTACTGCCTCTGTAGCAGTTACATTACTGCCTCTGTAGCAGTTACATTACTGCCTCAGTAGTAGTTACATTACTGCCTCTGTAGCAGTTACATTACTGCCTCTGTAGCAGTTACATTACTGCCTCTGTAGCAGTTACATTACTGCCTCTGTAGCAGTTACATTACTGCCTCTGTTGCATTACATTACTGCCTCTGTAGCAGTTACATTACTGCCTCTGTTAGTAGTTACATTACTGCTCTGTAGCAGTTATATTACTGCCTCTGTTGCAGTTACATTACTGCCTCTGTAGCAGTTACATTACTGCCTCTGTAGCAGTTATATTACTGCCTCTGTAGCAGTTACATTACTGCCTCTGTAGCAGTTACATTACTGCCTCTGTAGCAGTTACATTACTGCCTCTGTAGCAGTTACATTACTGCCTCAGTAGTAGTTACATTACTGCCTCTGTAGCAGTTACATTACTGCCTCTGTAGCAGTTACATTACTGCTTCTGTAGCAGTTATATTACTGCCTCTGTAGCAGTTACATTACTGCCTCTGTAGCAGTTATATTACTGCTTCTGTAGCAGTTACATTACTGCCTCTGTAGCAGTTACATTACTGCCTCTGTAGCAGTTGTATTACTGACTCTGTAGCAGTTACATTACTGCCTCTGTAGCAGTTACATTACTGCCTCTGTAACAGTTACATTACTGCCTCTGTAGCAGTTATATTACTGCCTCTGTAGCCGTTACATTACTGCCTCTGTAGCAGTTATATTACAGCCTCTGTAGCAGTTATATTACTGCCTCTGTAGCAGTTATATTAAAAATTCTGTTTAATGATAAAGATGTTAGTTGTAAGGGAGAAACAACCCCTGGTTTATATTGTTAGTTGCAGGGAAGAAACAAACCCCTGGTTTATATTGTTAGTTGCAAGGGATAAACAAACCCATGGTTTATATTGTTATTTGCAAGGAAGAAACAAATCCATGGTTTATATTGTTAGTTGCAGGGGAGAAACAAACCCCTGGTTTATGTTGTTAGTTACAAGGGATAAACAAACCCATGGTTTATATTGTTAGTTGCAGGGGAGAAAAAAACCCTGGTTTATATTGTTAGTTGCAAGGGAGAAACAAACCCCTGGTTTATATTGTTAGTTGCAAGGGAGAAACAAACCACTGGTTTATATTGTTAGTTGCAAGGGAGAAACAAACCCCTGGTTTATATTGTTAGTTGCAGGGGAGAAACAAACCCATGGTTTATATTGTTAGTTGCAAGGGAGAAACAAACTCATGGTTTATATTGTTGCAGGGGAGAAACAAACCCATGGCTTGTATTGTTAGCTGCAGGGGAGAAACAAACCCCTGGTTTATATTGTTAGTTGCAAGGGAGAAACAAACCCCTGGTTTATGTTGTTAGTTGCAGGGGAGGAAAAAAACCTGGTTTATATTGTTAGCTGCAAGGGAGAAACAAACCCCTGGTTTATATTATTAGTTGCAAGAGAGAAACAAACCACTGGTTTGTATTGCTAGTTGCTGGGGAGAAACAAACCCCTGGTTTATATTGTTAGTTGCAAGGAAGAAACAAACCAATGGTTTATATTGTTAGTTGGAGGGGAGAAACCCCCCTGGTTTATATTGTTAGTTGCAAGGGAGTAACAAACCCCTGGTTTATATTGTTAGTTGCAAGGGAGAAACAAACCCCTGGTTTATATTGTTAGTTGCAAGGGAGAAACAAACCCATGGTTTATATTGTTAGTTGCAGGGGAGAAACAAACCCCTGGTTTATATTGTTAGTTTTAAGGGAGAAACAAACCCATGGTTTATAATGTAAGTTGCAAGGGAGAAAAACCCCTGGTTTATATTGTTAGTTGCAAGGGAGAAACAAACCCCTGGTTTATATTGTTAGTTGCAAGGGAGAAACAACCCCCTGGTTTATATTGTAAGTTGCAAGGGAGAAAAAAACCCTGGTTTATATTGTTAGTTTCAGGGGAGAAACAAACCCCTAGTTTATATTATTAGTTGCAAGGGAGAAACAAACCCCTGGTTTATATTGTTAGTTGCAAGGGAGAAACAAACCCCTGGTTTATATTGTAAGTTGCAAGGGAGAAACAAACCCATGGTTTATATTGTTAGTTGCAGGGGAGAAACAACCCCCTGGTTTATATTGTTAATTGCAAGGGAGAAACAAACCCCTGGTTTATATTGTTAGTTGCAGGGGAGAAACAAACCCCTGGTTCATATTGTTAGTTGCAAAGGAGAAACAAACCTCTGGTTTGTATTGTTAGTTGCAAGGGAGAAACAAACCCATGGTTCATAATGTAAGTTGCAAGGGAGAAACAAACCCCTGGTTTATATTGTTAGTTGCAGGGGAGAAACAACCCCCTGGTTTATATTGTTAATTGCAAGGGAGAAACAAACCCCTGGTTTATATTGTTAGTTGCAGGGGAGAAACAAACCCCTGGTTCATATTGTTAGTTGCAAAGGAGAAACAAACCTCTGGTTTGTATTGTTAGTTGCAAGGGAGAAACAAACTTCTGGTTTATATTGTTAATTGCAAGGGAGAAACAAACCCCTAGTTTATATTGTTAGTTGGGAGAAAAACCCCTGGTTTATATTGTTAGTTGCAAGGGAGAAAAACCCCTGGTTTGTATTGTTAGTTGCAAAGGAGAAACAAACCTCTGGTTTACGTTGTTAGTTGCAGGGGAGAAACAAACCCCTGGTTTATATTGTTAGTTGCAAGGGAGAAACAAACCCCTGGTTTATATTGTTAGTTGCAAGGGAGAAACAAACCCCTGGTTTATATTGTTAGTTGCAAGGGAGAAACAAACCCCTGGTTTATATTATTAGTTGCAAGGGAGAAACAAACCCCTGGTTTATATTGTTAGTTGTAGGGGGGAAACAAACCCCTGGTTTTTATTGTTGTATATATCGTGTTAATTTTTTTCTAAGCTTGCGGGCTAAGCTTGCGGGCTAAGCTTGCGGGCTAAGCTTGCGGGCTAAGCTTGCGGGGTAAGCTTGCGGGCTAAGCTTGCGGGCTAAGCTTGCGGGGTAAGCTTGCGGGCTAAGCTTGCGGGCTAAGCTTGCGGGCTAAGCTTGCGGGCTAAGCTTGCGGGGTAAGCTTGCGGGCTAAGCTTGCGGGCTAAGCTTGCGGGCTAAGCTTGCGGGGCTAAGCTTGCGGGGTAAGCTTGCGGGCTAAGCTTGCGGGCTAAGCTTGCGGGGTAAGCTTGCGGGCTAAGCTTGCGGGCTAAGCTTGCGGGCTAAGCTTGCGGGCTAAGCTTGCGGGCTAAGCTTGCGGGCTAAGCTTGCGGGGTAAGCTTGCGGGCTAAGCTTGCGGGCTAAGCTTGCGGGGTAAGCTTGCGGGCTAAGCTTGCGGGCTAAGCTTGCGGGGTAAGCTTGCGGGGTAAGCTTGCGGGGTAAGCTTGCGGGCTAAGCTTGCGGGCTAAGCTTGCGGGCTAAGCTTGCGGGGTAAGCTTGCGGGGTAAGCTTGCGGGGTAAGCTTGCGGGGTAAGCTTGCGGGGTAAGCTTGCGGGGTAAGCTTGCGGGGTAAGCTTGCGGGCTAAGCTTGCGGGCTAAGCTTGCGGCTAAGCTTGCGGGCTAAGCTTGCGGGCTAAGCTTGCGGGCTAAGCTTGCGGGGTAAGCTTGTACAGCAACGACTGTTTCAACAAACAAGTCAAGAGTAAATTTGTTGTTTTTTGTAACTCAGATCAACAAATTAAAAGATTTTATAGATAAAGAAAAGACAAGTTTGCCGAACAAACTTTCAATAGACAACATTTCG
>NC_069409.1:17096683-17162088 GCF_026875155.1 Cherax quadricarinatus
GGTAATCAGTCCCTCAACCTTGAGTCGATGTGGTCAGTCCATCAATCTTGAATAGAATACGGCATATCAGCGGAGAAGCAGCTTATAAACCGTATGGCAGGAGAGGTGCAGCAGTCATAGGTCGTTGGTGGTGGTAATAGTAGTAGTGGTGGTGATAGTAGTGGTGGTGGTGGTGGTAGTAGTGGTGGTGGTGTAGTAGTAGTGGTGGTAATGGTGGTAGTAGTAGTGGTGGTTAATGGTGGTAATAGTAGTGGTGGTGGTGGTAGTAGTGGTGGTGGTGGTGGTAGTAGTAGTACTAGTGGTGGTGGTGGTGGTAAAAGTGGAGGTAGTAGTAGTGGTGGTGGTGGTAATAGTAGTGGTGATGGTGGTAATAGTAATGGTGGTGGTAATAGTAATGGTGGTGGTAATAGAAGTGGTGGTGGTGGTGGTGGTAGTAGTACTAGCGGTGGTGGTGGTGGTAATAGTAGCGGTGGTGGTAGTAGTAGTGGTGGTGGTGTGGTGGTAAATAGTAGTGGTGGTGGTGGAAGTAGTTCTAGTGGTGGTGGTGGTGGTAGTAATAGTGGTGGTGGGTTGTGGTAGTATTAGTAGTGGTGATGGTGTAGTAGTAGTGTTGCTGATGGTAGTAACAGTAGTAGTAGTGGTGGTGGTGGTGGTGGTGGTAGTTTATGTGGTGGTGGATGTGGTGCTGGGGGTGGATGTGGGTGGTGGAGTGGTGGTGGGGTGGGGGGATGGGTGGTGGGGGTGGTTTGTGGTGGTAATAGTAGTAGTATTTGTGGGGTGGTGGTGTAGTGGTGGGGTGGTGGTAGGGGTGTGGTGGAAATAGTAGTATAGTGGTGGTGGTGGTAGTAGTGTGGTGGTGGTGGGGTAGTGGTGGGGGTTTAGTAGTGTGGTGGTGGTATTTTGTGGTGGTGGTGATGGTGGTAGTAGTGGAGGTGGTGTAGTGGTGGTGGTGACTTTAGTAGTAGTAGCAGTAGTGGTGGTGTGGTGGGGGTGGTATATATGTGGTGGAGTAGTAGTGGTGGTGTGTTAGTATTTGTGGTGGTAGAAAGTAGTTGTGGTGGGGGGTGGTAGTAGTGGGTGGTGGTGGAAGTGGTGGGGTAGTATGGTGGGGGTGTAGAGTGGTGGCGGTTTAGTAGTGGTATGGTGGAGTGTGGTGGTGGTAGTAGTGGTGGCGGTAGTATGGGGTGGTGGTAGGGGGGAGTGGTAGTAGTAGTAGTAGTAGTAGTAGTAGTGGTGGTGGTATCTGGTGTTTATTAGTAGGGGTGGTGGTGGGTAGTGGTGGTGGTAGTAGTGTGGTGGTAGTGGTGCTGGTGGTAGTAGTAGTGGTGAGGTGGTAGTAGCAGTAGCGGCTGTGGTGGTAGCAGTAGTGGTGGTGATAGAAGTAGTAGAGGGTGGTAGTAGTAGTAGGGGTTTGGTGGTGATAACAGTATAGGGGTGGTGGTGGTATTTAGTGGTGGTTTGGGGGTGGTGTAGTGTATGGTGGTGGTGGTGGTAGTAGTAGTTGGGGTGATAGTAGTAGTGGTGGTGGTGATAGTAGTAGTGGTGGTGGTGGTAGTAGTGGGGGTGGTGGTGGTGGTAGTTGGTAGTGTTGGTAGTGTTAGTGGTGGTGGTAGTAGTGGTGGTGGTGGTGGGTAGGGGTGGAGGTGTGGTGGTGTAGTGGTGGTATTTAGTGTAGTGTGGGGGGGTGTTGTTGGTGGTGGTGGTAGTAGGGGGTGGTTGTGGTGGTGTAGTAGTAGTGGTTTGTGGTGGTGGTAGTATTTAGTGGTGGTGGGGTAGTAGGGGTTTGGTGGTGGTGTAGTGGTGGTGGTGTGGGTGGTGGTGGTGGTGGTAGTAGTAGTAGTAGTGGTGGTGGTGGTAGTAGCAGTAGTGGTGGTGGTGGTGGTAGTACTAGTGGTGGTGGGGGTTAGTAGTGGTGGTGGTGGTTAGTAGTCGTGGTGGTGGTGGTGGCGGTAGTAGTAGTATAGTGGTGGGGGTGGCGGTAGTAGTAGTAGTAGTGGTGGTGGTGGCGGTATTTTAGTAGTATAGTGGGTGGTGGTGGTGGTGGTGGTGGTGGTGGTGGTGGTAGTAGTGGTGGTGGTGGTGGTGGTGGTGGTGTTGCTGGTAGTAGTGGTGGTGGTGGTGTAGTGGTTTGGTGGTGGTAGTAGTGGTGGTGGTGGTGGTGGTGTTGCTGGTAGTAGTGGTGGTGGTGGTAGAGTGGTTTGGGTGGGGTAGTGTGGTGGTGGTGGTGGGGGGTAGTAGTAGTGGTGGTAGTGGTGGTAGTAGTGGTGGTGGTAGTAGTGGTAGTGGTGGTAGTAGTGGGGGAAATGGTGGTAATAGTAGTGGTGGTAATTGTGGTAAAAAGTAGTGGTGGTGGGGGTAGTAGGGGTGGTGGTGGTAGTAGTACTACTGGTGGTGGTGGGGGAAAGTGGTGGTGGGGGGTAATAGTAGCGGTGGTAGTAGTAGTGGTGGTGGTGGTGGTAATAGTAGTGGTGGTGGTGGTAATAGTAATGGTGGTGGTGGTAATAGTAGCAGTGGTGGTGGTAGTAGTGGTGGTGGTGGTAGTAGTACTAGTGGTGGTGGTGGTGGTAATAGTAGCGGTGGTGGTGGTGGTGGTGGTAGTAGTGGTGGTGATGGTGGTGGTGGTGGTGGCGGTAGTAGTAGTGGTGGTAGTAGTAGTGGTGGTGGTGGTGGTGGTAGTGGTGGTCGTAGTGGTGGTAGTAGTAGTGATGGTGGTAGTAGTGGTGGTGGTGGTAGTGGTGGTGGAGGTAGTAGTGGTGGTGGTGGTGGTAGTACTAGTGGTGGTTGTGGTAGTATTAGTAGTGGTGATGGTAGTAGTAGTAGTGTTGCTGATGGTAGTAACAGTAGTAGTAGTAGTGGTGGTGGTGGTGGTGGTGGTGGTGTGTGGTAGTAGTACTAGTGGTGGTGGTGGTGGTGGTGGTGGTGGTGGTGGTAGTAGTACTAGTGGTGGTGGTGGTGGATGTGGTGGTGGTGGTGGATGTGGTGGTGGTGGATGTGGTGGTGGTGGTGGATGTGGTGGTGGTGGTAATAGTAGCGGTGGTAGTAGTAGTGGTGGTGGTGGTAGTAATAGAGGTGGTGGTGGTAGTAATAGTGGTGGTGGTGGTGGTAGTAGTAGTGGTGGTGGGGGTGGTGGCGGTAGTAGTAGTGGTGGTAGTAGTAGTGGTGGTGGTGGTGGTAGTGGTGGTCGTAGTGGTGGTAGTAGTAGTGATGGTGGTAGTAGTGGTGGTGGTGGTAGTGGTGGTGGAGGTAGTAGTGGTGGTGGTGGTGGAAGTAGTGGTGGTGGTGGTTGTGGTAGTATTAGTAGTGGTGGTGGTAGTAGTAGTAGTGTTGCTGATGGTAGTAACAGTAGTAGTAGTGGTGGTGGTGGTGGCGGTAGTAGTAGTGGTGGTAGTAGTAGTGGTGGTGGTGGTGGTGGTGGTGGTAGTGGTGGTCGTAGTGGTGGTAGTAGTAGTGATGGTAGTAGTGGTGGAGGTAATAGTGGTGGAAGTAGTTGTGGTGGTGGTGGTGGTAGTACTAGTGGTGGTTGTGGTAGTATTAGTAGTGGTAGTAGTAGTAGTGTTGCTGATGGTAGTAACAGTAGTAGTAGTCAGTGGTTGTTCAAGGCACTTGTCTACAGACACTTGTGGTGTTGTGTTGCAGACACTCTGAACTTTTATAATAAATTTGTCATGTGGAGTGTTTGTAGTGTGATGAAGTGCCATTAAAACAGTAGCACTGACGTACTGAGAGGTGTGTGCAGTGCCAGCAACACTTGCTGGTGCAACGTGGCAGTGACGTACTGAGCGAGGTGTGAGCAGTGCCAGGAACACTTTCTGGAGCAACGTGGCAGTGACGTACTGAGAGGTGTGTGCAGTGCCAGCAACACTTGCTGGAGCAAGGTGGCAGTGACGTACTAAGACGTGTGTCTGCAGTGCCAGGAACACTTGCTGGAGCAAGGTGGCACTGACGTACTGAGAGGTGTGTGTGCAATGCCAGGAACACTTGCTGAAGCAAGGTGTCTGTGACGTACTGAGAGGTGTGTGTGTGCAGTGCCAGGAACACTTGCTGAAGCAAGGTGGCAGTGACGTACTGAGAGAGGTGTGTGTGCAGTGCCAGGAAACACTTGCTGGAGCAAGGTGGCAGTGACGTACTGAGAGGTGTGTGCAGTGCCAGCAACACTTGCTGGAGCAAGGTGGCAGTGACGTACTGAGAGAGGTGTGTGTGCAGTGCCAGGAACACTTGCTGGAGCAAGGTGTCAGTGACGTACTGAGAGAGGTGTGTGTGCAGTGCCAGGAAACACTTGCTAGAGCAAGGTGGCAGTGACGTACTGAGAGGTGTGTGCAGTGCCAGGAATACTTGCTGGAGCAAGGTGTCAGTGACGTACTGAGAGACGTGTGTGTGCACTGCCAGGAACACTTGCTGAAGCAAGGTGTCAGTGACGTACTGAGAGAGGTGTGTGTGCAGTGCCAGGAACACTTGCTGGAGCAAGGTGGCAGTGACGTACTGAGAGGTGTGTGCAGTGCCAGGAACACTTGCTGAAGCAATGTGTCAGTGACGTACTGAGAGAGGTGTGTGTGTGCAGTGCCAGGAACACTTGCTGAAGCAAGGTGGCAGTGACGTACTGAGAGAGGTGTGTGTGTGCAGTGCCAGGAACACTTGCTGAAGCAAGGTGGCAGTGACGTACTGAGAGAGGTGTGTGTGCAGTGCCAGGAACACTTGCTGGAGCAAGGTGGCAGTGACGTACTGAGAGAGGTGTGTGTGCAGTGCCAGGAAACACTTGCTGTAGCAAGGTGGCAGTGACCTACTGAGAGATGTGTGTGTGCAGTGCCAGGAACACTTGCTGGAGCAAGATGGCAGTGACGTACTGAGAGAGGTGTGTGTGCAGTGCCAGGAACACATGCTGGAGCAAGGTGGCAGTGACGTACTGAGAGAGGTGTGTGTGCAGTGCCAGGAAACACTTGCTGGAGCAAGGTGGCAGTGACGTACTGAGAGAGGTGTGTGTGCAGTACCAGGAACACTTGCTGGAGCAAGGTGGCAGTGACGTACTGAGAGGTGTGTGTGCAGTGCCAGGAACACTTGCTGGAGCAAGGTTTTAGTGACGTACTGAGAGAGGTGTGTGCAGTTCCAGTAAACACTTGCTGGAGCAAGGTGGCAGTGACGTACTGAGGTGTGTGTGTGCAGTGCCAGGAACACTTGCTGAAGCAAGGTGGCAGCGACGTACTGAGAGAGGTGTGTGTGCAGTGCCAGGAACACTTGCTGGAGCAAGGTGCCAGTGACGTACTGAGAGGTGTGTGTGTGTGTGCAGTGCCAGGAACACTTGCTGAAGCAAGGTGGCAGTGACGTACTAAGAGAGGTGTGTGTGCAGTGCCAAGAACACTTGCTGGGGCAAGGTGGCAGTGACGTACTGAGAGAAGTGCGTGTGCAGTGCCAGGAACACTTGCTGAAGCAAGGTGGCGGTGACGTACTGAGAGAGGTATGTGTGCAGTACCAGGAACACTTGCTGGAGCAAGGTGGCAGTGGCGTACTGAGAGGTGTGTGTGCAGTGCCAGGAACACTTGCTGGAGCAAGGTGGTAGTGACGTACTGAGAGGTGTGTGCAGTGCCAGGAAACACTTGCTGGAGCAAGTTGGCAGTGACGTACTGAGAGGTGTGTGTGTGCAGTGCCAGGAACACTTGCTGGAGCAAGGTGGCAGTGACGTACTGAGAGGTGTGTGTGTGCAGTGCCAGGAACACTTGCTGAAGCAAGGTGGCAGTGACGTACTGAGAGAGGTGTGTGTGCAGTGCCAGGAACACTTGCTGGAGCAAGGTGCCAGTGACGTACTGAGAGGTGTGTGTGTGCAGTGCCAGGAACACTTGCTGAAGCAAGGTGGCAGTGACGTACTAAGAGAGGTGTGTGTTCAGTGCCAAGAACACTTGCTGGGGCAAGGTGGCAGTGACGTACTGAGAGAGGTGTGTGTGCAGTGCCAGGAACACTTGCTGGAGCAAGGTGGCAGTGACGCACTGAGAGGTGTGTGTGCAGTGCCAGGAACACTTGCTGGAGCAAGGTGACAGTGACGTACTGAGAGAGGTGTGTGTGCAGTGCCAGGAAACACTTGCTGGAGCAAGGTGGCAGTGACGTACTGAGAGAGGTGTGTGTGCAGTGCCAGGAAACACTTGCTGGAGCAAGGTGGCAGTGACGTACTGAGAGGTGTGTGCAGTGCCATGAACACTTGCTGGAGCAAGGTGGCAGTGACGTACTGAGAGAGGTGTGTGTACAGTACCATGAACACTTGGTGGAGCAAGGTGGCAGTGACGTACTGAGAGTGGTGCGTGTGCAGTGCCAGGAACACTTGCTGGAGCAAGGTGGCAGTTACGTACTGAGATGGGTGTGTGTCCAGTGCCAGGAACACTTGCTGGAGCAAGGTAGCAGTGACGGACTGAGAGAAGTGTGTGTGCAGTGCCAGGAAACACTTGGAGAAAGATGGCGGTGACCTACTGAGGTGTGTGTGCAGTGCCAGGAACACTTGCTGGCTCAAGGTGGCAGTAACGGACTGAGAAAGGTGTGTGTGCAGTGCCAGGAACACTTTCTGGAGCAAGTAGCAGTGACGGACTGAGAGAGGTGTGTGTGCAGTGCCAGGAAACACTTGCTGGAACAAGGTGTCAGTGACGTTCTGAGAGGTGTGTGTGCAGTGCCAGGAACACTTGCTGGCTCAAGGTGGCAGTAACGGACTGAGAGAGGTGTGTGTGCAGTGCCAGGAACACTTGCTGGAGCAAGGTGTCAGTGACGGTCTGAGAGGTGTGTGTGCAGTGCCAGGAACACTTGCTGGAGCAAGGTGGCAGTGACGTACTGATAGAGGCGTGCGTGCAGTGCCAGGAATACTTGCTGAAGCAAGGTGGCAGTGACGTACTGAGAGAGGTGTGTGTGCAGTGCCAGGAACACTTGTTGGAGCAAGGTGACAGTGACGTACTGAGAGGTGTGTGTGCAGTGCCAGGAACACTTGCTGGAGCAAGGTGGCAGTGACGTACTGAGAGAGGTGTGTGTGCAGTGCCAGGAACACTTGCTGGAGCAAGATGGCAGTGACGTACTGAGAGGTGTATGTGTGTCTGTGTATATGTATATATTAGTATGTGTATGGGTGCGGGTATGTGTTTGCTAGGTATTAAGTGTATGTATGGGTGTATTTGTGTGTACGAGTGCATGATTACGTGAGTGTGTATGTTTGTGAATGTGTGCGTGCCCGTGTGTGTGTGTGTGTGTGTGTGTGTGTGTGTGTGTGTGTGTGTGTGTGTGTGTGTGTGTGTGTGTGTGTGTACTCGCCTAATTGCATTCACCTTACTGTGGTTGCAGGGGTCGAATCATTACTCTTGGCCCCTAGTCTTCACTGGTCGCTATTAGATCCACTCTCTCCTTGCTCCATCAGCTTTTTCGTACCTCTTCTTAAAGCTATGTATGGATCCTGCTTCCACTACATCACTCTCCAGACTGTTTCACTTCCTGACAACTCTATAACTAACATCCCTGTGACTTATCTGAGTGTTCAGCCTCCAGTTGTGGCTCCTTGTCCCTATCCACCTTGTCAATTATCTCAGTATTTTATATGTCGTTATCATGTCTCCCGTATACCTCCTGTCTTCCAGTGTTGCCTTAATCTCTCCTCAGAGGACAAACTCTTTTATTCCGGGACTAGTCTTGTTGCAAACCTTTGCACTTTCTCTAATTTAATGACGTTTTCAACAGGTGTGGGTTCCATACTGGTGCTGCATACTACATTATGGGTCTGACTTACATGGTGAACAGTGGCGTCAATGACTGCTTACTTGTATGTCGAAACTTTATTCTCAGATTTGAGAGATGCTCTTATGCTGCAGCAGTTATTTGGTTGATGTTCGTTTCAGATGTGTTCGGTATGATGTTCACCCCATGATCCTTTTCCGTGAGTGAGTTTTGCAGTCTTTGACCTAAGCTGAACTCCGTCTACGGTCTTCTTTGTCCTTCCAAACAGCCTGTATATCTCCTTTCTTTAAAATCGGGACTACATTTATTGTCTTCCACACCTCATGCAGTTGCCCTGTTTCAATAGATTTATTAAAGATTGTTGTTAGTGGCACACACAGTGCATCTGCTCCCTCTCTCAGGACTCACAGAAAGAGATTATCTAGGCCCACCGCCTTTGAGGTATCTAGTTCCCCCCAGCAGTTTCTTCACCTCCTCCTCGGTTGTTCACAATGTGTCCAGCTAACCTTAGCTGAAAGATTACGTCTCCATTGTGAATACCTCTCTGAATCGTGAGCTGAGTGTGTACTCATCTAATTGTGGTTCCAGGAGTCGAGTCATAGCTCCTGGTTTCGCCTCTTCACTGGTAGCAACTAGGTCCACTCTCCCTGCTCCTTAGCCGTATGGTTCCTGTCTCCACTACATCACTTTGCAGACTGTTGCACTTCCTGATAACTATGAAGAAATATTTCCTTACATCCCTTTAAGTCTAAGTCATCAGCTTCCAATTGTGATCCCTTGTTGCTGTGTCCTGTCTCTTCAATATCCTGTCTCTGTCCATCTTTTTAACCCTCTCAGAATTTTATATGTCGTTATCATGTGCCTCCTGTAATCCAGTATCGTCAGGTCTATTTCCCTTAACCTCTCCTCATAGGACATGTCCCTTTGCTCCGGGACTAGTTTTGTTGCAAACATTTGCACTTACTAATTTTTTGATATGCTTGACCAAGTGTGGGTTCCAGACAAACTGCATACTCCAATATTGGCCTGACGTACACGATTCCTTACTGAGGTGTCGGAACGCTATTCTTAGGTTGGCCAGGCGTCCATATGCTGCAGTAGTTATCCCGTTGATGTGCACCTCAGAAGATGTGATTCGTATTATACTCACCCCAAGATCCTTTTCCTTGAGTGAGGTTTGCAGTCTTTGGCCCCCCAGACTGTACTCTGTCTGTGGTCTTTTTGGGCGGGGTTTGTGGCAGCCCAAGGTGCCTAGCTTCTCCCTCCGAGCCCGTGGGGGTGGAGAATGGGGCTAGGCCTGGGAACAGCTGATTCCTCAAAGTGAGGAGGTACTGGTACCTCCTCCCATGGAAGACATTGGTCTGAGACACTCCCACGACAGGAAGCCAAGGCCGGGCCACCTCTTGGTAAAGGCCCGGGCCGAGCGATTATACGGGCGAATCTACAAGAACAATTCGGTATTCTTTGCCCTTCCCCGATCTTCATGACTTAGCAACTTGGTAGGGTTAAATTTCAGGAGCCAGTTGCTGGACCAGATCTCTTTGTACTCCTAGGAGACCTGATCCTCATCCGAATGAATTCTCCTCATTAGCTTCACATCGTCTGCAAAAAGGAACACTTCTGAATTTATCCCTTTCGTCATGTCATTCACATATAATAAAAACAGCACTGGTTCTAGGACTGACCCTTGTGGAACCCCGCTCGTCACAGGCGCCAACTCTGACACCTTGTCAGATACCATGACTCACTGTTGCCTACCTGTCAGGTATTCTATGATCCATTACAGAGCCTTCCCTACTATACCTGCTTGACCCTTCAGCTTTTGCACTAATCTCTTGTGTGGAATTGTGTCAAAAGCCTTCATACAGTCAAAGAAAATGCAATCTACCCACCCCTCTTTCTCTTATCTTACTGCCATCACCTTGTCGTAAAACTTCGGGTTTGTGACACAGGATTTTCCGTCCCTGAAACCTTGCTGGTTGTCGTGAATAATCTCGTTCCTTTCTAGGTGCTCCACCATTCCAACTATACACGTTAGCGACACTGGTCTGTAGTTTAATGCTACGTGTCTGTCTCCATTCTTAAAAATCGAGACTACATTTGCTGTCTTCCATACCTCGTGTAGTCGCCCCTATTTCGATAAATGTGCTGAAGATTACTAAAGGCACATTGAGTGCCTCTGCTCCCTCTCTTAGAACCCACGGACTGATGTTTGAGGTATTAGCTCACTAAGCAGCCTCTTCACCCCCTCCTTAACTGTATACATTGAGTACAGCACTTGATGGTGTACCCCCACCACTGCAGCTTTCTGGTGTCTTTTCCGTCACCACTGTAAATACTTCTCTAAATCTCATGTTGAGCTCTTCACATATTTCTTGGTCATTTCTTGTCATCTCCCTCCTTCCTTCCTTAGCCTGATTACCCAGACCTTGATTGTTCTTTTCCTCCTGATGTGACTGTACAACAGCTTTGGGTCAGACTTGGATACCGCTGCTATTTCGTTTTCGTATTGCTGCAGGGCCATGGTTCAGAAGACATGACTAGTGGGCCATAATTCAGAAGACAAGATTAGAGGGCCATGGTTCAGAAGACACGACTAGAGAGCCAAAATTCAGAAGACAAGGCTAGAGGGCCATAATTCAGAAGACAAGATTAGAGGGCCATGGTTCGAAGAAGACTATGGAGGCCATAGTCAGAAACAAGGCTAGAGGGCCATGTTCAGAACAAGACTAGAGGGCCATAATTCAAAAACAAGATTAGAGGGCCATGGTTCAGAAGACAAGCTAAGAAGAACCATGGTTCAGAAAGATTAAGACTGGTAGACCAGATAGGTTTCAGAAGACAAGACTAGAGGGCCATGGTTCAGAAGACAAGACTAGAGAAGCCATGGTTCAGAAGACAAGACTAGAGCGCCATGGTTCAGAAGTCAAGACTAGAGAGCCATGGTTCAGACGACTAGAGAGCCATGGTTCAGACGACTACAATAGACAGCCAGGTTTTCTAAAAGCAAATATTAATAATGAGAGTACATTCATCACCACACTTGAGAATGTTACAATATATTCATCACCTTGCATTTTGTCACATATTCCATCATTTCATTTACTATATTCCGGCCAGTTCTCTTTCCCGCTGAACCAGCCAGACTGTTGGAAACAAAAGACGGGAGCCATAATCCCTCCAAAGAAAGAGGTTTTTCAGTTCCAGGAAGGAAAAAAGACAATGACAGAAATCTTATATAACTGAAAACACTTCTGGAGCAGAGGCAGTCACTGGCCTCCACTCCAGAACAACAGATATTAGAGCCTGAAAAAAAAAAAAAAAAAAAAAAAACAGAATTCCATCAATATAACGACATTTGTGTTTGCAAACATACAAAGTCTAAAGCCGTCAACAAACAAAATTCCTTATATCAAGGGACTGCTCACAGAGTCAAATAAAATGTTGGCAGCTTTCTCAGAAAACCACATAAAGGATGATTTTGACAACGAAATATGGATGCCAGGTTATAACCTATTCAGTTGCGACAGATTAAACAGGCAACAAGGAGAGGTTGGCTTGTACATCACAGAGTCGCTCACAACTACCAAACACCTCAAATGATGTAGTTGAAGTATTGGCGGTAAAGACTGAAAACCAAAGACTTGTCATTGTGGTTGTACACAAGCCTCTGGATGCAACTTCCCAGCAATTCCGCGAACAGCTTTTGAAAATTGACCACTGTCTGGAAACTCTCCCAACTCCTGCCCCAAACATCTTGCTACTGGGAGATTTCAACTTGAGACACCTAAAATGGAGGAGTGTAGCAAATAATATTTTAACAGAGATCACCCCAGGAGGCAGCTCAGATGAAAATTCACACACACACGTGCAACTAAATCTCTGCACCAAATTCACCCTAAACCAGCAAATATTAGAGCCAACAAGACTAGAAAATACACCGGACCTCATCTTCACTAACAACGACGACGTGATACGTAATATAACCGTATCAAAGACAATACACTCAGATCACACCATAATAGAGGTACAGACATGTATGCACAGGGCTCCTGACCAGCAAAATGTGATCAGTCATGAGAGTGTCTTCCCAAAATTCAACTTCAATAACAAAAACATACACTGGGAACAAGTCAACATGTCCTAAATGAAACAAGCTGGGAAGATATCCTAAACAACACAGATCCGAACCTTTGCCTAGAAAAAATAAACGCTGTGGTTCTTGAGATTTGCTCAAGGCTCATTCCATTAAGAATAAGAAAGAGAAGATGTAAACTAGAGAGAGAGAGAGAGAGAGAGAGAGAGAGAGAGAGAGATGCTCCCTATACAGACGAAGGCAAAGCGTCACAGAGCTGTTGAGGGAGGCACTGGTCATTGAAATTGCAAATATCGAACTTAAGCTGAAGGAATCTTTCAGGAGACAAGAATCGCAGGAAGAACTAAAAATAATGGAAATTAAAAAAATAAATACTTCTTCTCTTATGCCAAATCTAAGGGAAAAACAACACCCAGTATTTGGCTCCTGCTTAGGCGGGATGGGACATACACAGATGACAGCCAAGAAATGAGTAAGATACTAAAGTCCCAGTACAACTCAGAGTTCAGCGAACTGTTGCCCTGATTAAGGGTCGACAATCCAAACGAATTCTTTATGAATGAGACCCAAAATTTGGTCATCTCAGAAATCTTGGATATTATCCTAACACCACAAGACTTAGAAAAGGCAATAAACGACATGCTCATGCACTCTGCCCCAAGCCCAAACTCATGGAACTCCGTGTTCATTAAGAACTGCAAGAAGCCCACGTCTCGTGCCTTCGGCATTCTATGGAGAGAGAGCATGGACATAAAGGTCATCCCACACTCACTAAAACAACAGACATAGCCCCGCTCTACAAAGGTGGCAGTAAAGCAATTGTAAAGAACTACAGACCGATAGCACTAACATCCCATATCATAAAAATCTTTGAAAGGGGCCTAAGAAGCAAGATCGCCAACCACCTAGATACCCATCAACTACACAACCCAGGGCAACACAGGTTTAGAGCAGGTCGCTTCTGCCTGTTCCAGCTACTAGCCACTATGACAAGGTCCTGGATGCTGTAGAGGATAAACAAAACACAGATGTAGTATACACAGACTTTGCAAAAGTTTTCAGACAAGTGTGACCATGGTGCAATAGCGTACAAAATGCGTGATAAAGGAGTAACAGGAAAAGTTAGTAGATGGATCTATAACTTTCTGACAAACAGAACACAAATAGTAATAGTGAACAGAATAAAATCTGAGGCAGCTACGGTGAAAAACTCTGTTTCACAAGGCACAGTACTCGCTCCCATTCTATTCCTCATCCTCATATCTGACACAAAGATGTAAACCATAGCTCCGTGTCTTCCTTTGCAGATGACACCCGACCTGCCATGACAGTGACCTCCATCGAAGATACCACAAGACTCCAAGCGGACATCAACCAAATCTTCAGATGGGCCACTCGAAACAATATGAAGGTCAAGGAAGAGAAATTTCAACTGCTCAGATATGGAAAGCTTGATGAAATTAAAACTGTATCAGGGTAAACGACGAATTCTAACCATACAATAGGGCGAAAAAGAAATGTGAAGGACCTGGGAGTGATAATGTCAGAGGATCTCGCCTTCAAAGACCACGACAATGTTTCTACCGCATCTGCTTGAAAAATGATAAGATGAATAATGAGAACCTTCAAAACTAGGGACGCCAAACCCATGATGATTCTCTTCAAATCGCTTGTTCTCTCTAGGCTAGAATACTGCTGTACACTAACTGCCCCCTTCAAGGCAAGTGAAATTGCTGACCTGGAGAGTGTACAAATAACTTTCACGGCACACATAAGTACGATAAGGTACCTAAATTACTGGGAACGGTTGAAGGCCCTTGATTTGCATTCCCTGGAACGCAAGCGAGAGAGATACATGATAATATACACTTGGAAAATCCTAGAGGATTAGTACCAAACTTGCACACAAAAATAACTCCCTATGAAAGCAAAAGACTCGGCAGGAGGTGCAACATTCCCCCAATGAAAAGGAGGGGCGCCACGAGTACACAATAAGTGTCCGGGGCCCAAGACTGTTCAACTGCCTCCCAGCATACATAAAGGGAATTACCAATAGACCCCTGGCTGTGTTCAAGAAGGCACTGGACAGGCACCTAAAGTCAATACCTGACCAGCCGGGCTGCGGTTCGTACGTCAGTTTGCGTGAGGCCAGCAGTAACAGCCTGGTTGATCAGACCCTGATCCACCACGAGGCCTGGTCTCAGACCGGACCGCGGGGGCGTTGACCCCCCGAAACCCCTCTCCAGGTATACATGATAATATTACTATATATCCGTCACTACACAAGAGAATGTGTAGTGATGGATTCAAGCTGCTACCAACTGGTATCAAAAATACTGCCGAAAAAGGACGCTATGTCACTGCCTTCGCTAAGAGCCAAATTAGCCAGCCTGTGATGGCTATGGACCAGAGGGCTGCCAACTGCAACAGCCTGGTAGAACAGGCACTCGACAAGGTTAACAAAAGGGTGGGCTAATAAGGTAGAAAAGGCCTCAAAATCGATAATACATATACGATCATAAGAATAGAGGAACTCTGCAGCAAACCTACTGACCCAAACTAGACACGTCTTTCTCTAAACCAGTAGTTCCTAACCTTGTTGGAGGCACTGAACCTCGCAAGTTTCTTCCGTACTTTCACCGAACCTTCCTGATTGGAAAAATGAAATATGATTTCTTCAAAATGTGAGTTCAAACAAAAGTGCAAATCAGTGTGACTTTTGTTGTTGCCTTTCAGAGACAAGTTCAGAAATGCGCGGCTTCACCTTGGCAAGTGTCACTCTCATATTTTCGCAACAAAGTCTATTCCTTTTCTTCGTTTTGACGTATACCATCCACTAAAAGGATTGCTGCGTGAGTATCTCAAGGGCTTTCTTAGCAATAAGAGGCTACGCTACGATTTGGTGACACCAAAACGTTGAGAGCGTTGTTTTTCTGAAGAGTTGCTGTTGAACCTGAACGTGAACGGCTGTTTCACCCATGCTGGATATGACACTCTGGTGGGGAAGTATCCGTCGAGAGACTTTGCGAGTTCATCTAAGTGCAGGGCGATTACTTGCTTCAGTTCCCCGGGTACAGATATGTCTCCGATTCCAGACACGTCTTCGATCTTACTTACACAGTCGTCCAGCAGAGGAAAGTTTGTGTCGTGTGTGTGTGTGTGAGACCTCTGCCGAGCCTCTGGGGTTCGATCGAACCCAGGTTAAGAACCACTGCTCTAAACCAACCATTCCCACTCACCCACTTGTCCAGCCTTTTCCCGAAGCTTCCCAAGAATTAGCTTCAGTACCTCAGATACTAATCAAACCCAGCATTTCTTACTTTTATAGTTGTCCAATCTCTCTTTAAAGCTACCCAAGGTCTTGGCCTCTGTTACCCTACTCGGAAGATTGTTCCTCGCATCCACAACTGTTTAAAAACTAGTACTTACCTATATCCTTTCTAAATTTATTTAACGTAAATCCGTTATTTCTGGTTCTTACCTGATTCGATATTCTCAGTACTTTATTTATATTACAGGTCCCATATTTCTTCCAACAAGCACAAGATATTTTCAAAGTTGCAATTGCTTCGATGCGTTGCAATGGAATTCACTTTCCGTCGCTGAAGAGGTTACGTTTATTTTTTTTACCCCGTATATTGATAGAGCGGCTGCCATATTAATCAATAATTTTTAGAATCTTATCATTTATATGATGCAACACGTCATTTGCAAATTCCAAGACAATAGATTTCCTTCCGAAGCAAATGCAGCTATAATTTCCCAGCACCTTAAATAATATTTACTTTTGGCCTTAAGTTGTAAATATGAACCCAGCCATGTGAGCCTAAGTCTGAGCGCTTAAATAAAACCCCTCTCACTCATAAGAACACGAGAAAGGAAGAACACTGTAGCTTGCCATCCCGCCCACACTAGCCAGGTCACCTCAAACCCAAAACTAAACCCACGAACAAAAACGCCTGCCCAACCCATCTTCAACTCCACCCATGGAATAAGCTTTAATTACCAGGATACTATTAAAGAGGGTACTGAAGGAACTGAAGCACCAGGTCCATCACCAGGGTACTGAAGGAGCTGAAGCACCAGGTCCATCACCAGGGTACTGAAGGAGCTGAAACACCAGGTCCATCACTAGGGTACTGAAGGAGCTGAAACACCAGGTCCATCACCAGGGTACTGAAGGAGCTGAAACACCAGGTCCATCACCAGGGTACTGAAGGAGCTGAAACACCAGGTCCATCACCAGGGTATTGAAGGAGCTGAAACACCTGGTCCATCACCAGGGTACTGAAGGAGCTGAAACACCAGGTCCATCACCAGGGTACTGAAGGAGCTGAAACACCAGGTCCATCACCAGGGTATTGAAGGAGCTGAAACACCTGGTCCATCACCAGGGTACTGAAGGAGCTGAAACACCTGGTCCATCACCAGGGTACTGAAGGAGCTGAAACACCAGGTCCATCACTAGGGTACTGAAGGAGCTGAAACACCTGGTCCATCACCAGGGTACTGAAGGAGCTGAAACACCAGTCCATCACCAGGTACTGAAGGAGCTGAAACACCAGGTCCATCACTAGGGTATTGAAGGAGCTGAAACACCAGGTCCATCACCAGGGTACTGAAGGAGCTGAAGCACCAGGTCCATCACCAGGGTACTGAAGGAGCTGAAACACCAGGTCCATCACCAGGGTATTGAAGGAGCTGAAACACCTGGTCCATCACCAGGGTACTGAAGGAGCTGAAACACTTGGTCCATCACCAGGGTACTGAAGGAGCTGAAACACCAGGTCCATCACCAGGGTACTGAAGGAGCTGAAACACCAGGTCCATCACTAGGGTACTGAAGGAGCTGAAACACCAGGTCCATCACCAGGGTACTGAAGGAGCTGAAGCACCAGGTCCATCACCAGGGTATGAAGGAGCTGAAACAACCAGGTCCATCACCAGGGTATTGAAGGAGCTGAAACACCAGGTCCATCACCAGGGTATTGAAGGAGCTGAAACACCAGGTCCATCACCAGGGTATTGAAGGAGCTGAAACACCTGGTCCATCACCAGGGTACTGAAGGAGCTGAAGCACCAGGTCTATCACCAGGGTACTGAAGGAGCTGAAGCACCAGGTCCATCACCAGGGTACTGAAGGAGCTGAAGCACCAGGTCCATCACCAGGGTACTGAAGGAGCTGAAGCACCAGGTCCATCACCAGGGTACTGAAGGAGCTGAAGCACCAGGTCCATCACCAGGGTACTGAAGGAGCTGAAGCACCAGGTCTATCACCAGGGTACTGAAGGAGCTGAAGCACCAGTCCATCACCAGGGTACTGAGGAGCTGAAGCACCAGGTCCATCACCAGGGTACTGAAGGAGCTGAAGCACCAGGTCCATCACCAGGGTACTGAAGGAGCTGAAGCACCAGGTCCATCACCAGGGTACTGAAGGAGCTGAAACACCAGGTCCATCACCAGGGTACTGAAGGAGCTGAAACACCTGGTCCTTCCTAGGGTACTGAAAAAGCTGAAGCACCTGGTCCATCACTAGGGTACTGAAGAGCTGAAACACCTGGTTCATCCCAGGGTACTGAAAAAGCTGAAGTACCAGGTCCATCGCCAGGGTACTGAAGGAGTTGAAGCATCAGGTTCATCATCAAGGTAGTGAAAAAGTTGAAGCACCTGGTCCATCACCAGGGTACTAAAGGGCTGAAACACCTAGTCCATCCCAGGGTACTGAAAAACCTGAAGCACCTGGGCCATTTCCAGGGTGCTGGTACAATCATTGACGCGGCTGCTCTCGACGACATTGTTCCGGGGATAATTACACACCCTTCATTTCGATGACTGTGTGTGTCTCCGTCAACTCCTCCCTAAGCTGAAGATACAGCTGCTCGTAGTAGAGGGAAACTATCATCCCAATATTAGCTAACAACGGACAGTACACTAGACACGTGTTCACAGAGCCTAATCTCTGAACCCATCCACGAGAGCCTAATCTCTGAACCCATCCACGAGAGCCTAATTTCTGAACCCATCCACGAGAGCCTAACTTTCTCAACCCAGCCACGAGAGCCTAACTCTGAACCCATCCACGAGAGCCTTATTTATTTTATTTATTTAGATATTTTAGCATACATACAGAGGTACAAAAAAAATACAGGTAAGAGCAGCATGCCAAAGCCACTTATATGCATAGCATTACGGGCTGGCTTAAAATTAACTTAAGATTAACTAAGCAATGATGTAATCAGTGATAAAACATTATTGTAAACAGATAACTATAAAGCACAAATGAGTATTACAAAGACAGGTCATATGGTTGCATGCATTGCTGTACATTCAGTCGAATGGAGTATTCTGTTAGGTAGTGTATTTAAAAAAATAATAAAGTTAGATTGGGTCCTAGGTTTAACATTTATGTGATATAATTGTGAGTAACATTTTGGATATACAATTTATAAGGTTTAGTTATTCAGTATTTATTTGGTTTTGAGTGAGTAAGTGAACTTTGAGAAGAGACTTGAATTTATAAACAGGTAGTGTTTCTTTTATATTTACAGGTAATGAATTCCAGATTTTAGGGCCTTTTATGTGCATTGAGTTTTTGCATAGCGTGAGATGGACACAAGGAACATCAAAGAGTGATCTATGCCTTGTATTATGGTCATGTGTTCTGTTGAGGTTGGCAAGGAGATGTTTGAGGGGAGGGTTAATATCAGAGTTAAGTGTTCTATGTATGTAATAGGTGCAATAATAAGTATGGATGTTTTGTATGGCGAGTAGGTTTAGTGTTTTGAATATTGGTGGAGTGTGCTGCCTGTAGTGAGAATTTGTTATTCTAACTGCAGCCTTTGGTTGGGTAATTAGTGGTCTGAGATGGTTAATTGTTGTTGAGCCCCATGCACAAATTCCATAGGTGAGATAGGGGTAAATAAGAGAGTGATAAAGGGCCAGGAGGGCTGACTGTGGAACATAGTACCGTATCTTCGATAGTATGCCTACAGTCTTGGAAATTTTCTTAGAAATTTGTTGTATATGTGTATGAAATTTGAGTCTATTATCGGGGTGGATTCCTAAGAATTTTCCCTCTGTTAGCTTTGTGATAGGTGATCCGTTTATCGTTATGTTAAGAGGTACATCTGTAGCTCTGTTACCAAACTGAATGAAGTATTTTTTGTCAATGTTTAGTGTAAGTTTGTTAGTCCTCATCCAGGTAGATATTTTCTGTAATTCGATGTTTACAGTATTGGCTAGCGTGACTGGGCTCGGGTGAGAGAAGACGTATGTAGGGTCATCTGCAAAAAGTGTGGGTTTGAGTAATTGCGAAGCATTTGGTAGGTCATTTATGTATAGGAGAAAGAGAAGAGGGCCAAGGACACTTCCCTGTGGGACACCAACTGTAATTGGTTGTGCGGAAGAGCTTGCCCCATTTGCATACACATATTGGCTTCTGTTGCTGAGGTAAGACTTGAGGTAGTTGAGGGAGTGCCCTCTAATACCGTAGTGTGGACAATTTTACGTGGAGCAAGTCATGGTCAACTGTATCAAAAGCTTTACGTAAGTCAATGAAGATCCCCAGTGGGACTTCTTTTTTCTCTATTGCAGTGTATATATGTTCTAGCTTTGTGTATAATAGCATCATTAGTATTTTTATTAAGCCTGAATCCAAATTGGCAGGGATTGAGTATGTTTTTGGGAGATAAGTAGGAGTAGATTCGTTTATGAATTAATTTTTCGAAGATTTTTGAGAGAGGGTGTAAATTGGATATTGGCCTATAGTTATTCAACTCGGGTTTGGTCTCCTCCTTTATGGATCGGGTGACCCTTGCTATTTTGAGAACTGTAGGGAAGGTGGAGGATTCAATGGATTTGTTAAAGAGTGTTGCAATGATTGGTGATAGTACTTGTGACGCTTTTTTGTATATAAAGGGTGGTAAGGTATTTAAGTCTCCTGCCTTGTTTTTCAGTGCGTTGATAATAAGGGAGACTTCGTATGGGTTAGTCGGAGCTAGGAACAGTGTGTTCGGGTAGTTGCCAGTGAGGTAGTCATTTGGTGGGGTATCTGAGCTTGGGATTTTATTGGCAAGGTTTTGTCCTATAGTGGAGAAGAAATCATTGAGTCTGTTTGCTGTTTCTGTTGGTGGGAGTTGGGGTTCATCCACGAGAGCCTAACTTTCTCAACCCAGCCACAAGAGCATAACTCTCGGAACCCAGCCACGAGATGAAGATTAGATAGGTGCAACGTCTGGATATCTTTACTGTAGATGTTTCGCCATCCAGTGGCTTTATCAATACAAATTCAAAGACATAATTGGAAGACAGTAAAACTATGTACAAAATTTGTATTGATAAAGCCACTGGATGGCGAAACATCTACAATAATGATACCAAGATGTTGCACATGTGTCTAATTTTCATCTTATCGGTATTGTATACCATTCACGTAGAACCTTGAGAGCCTAAGAACATAAGAATGGAGGAACACTGCAGCAGTCCTACTGGCCCATGAAAGGCACACAAACACACACCCTTGTGTGTGTGTGTGTGTGTGTGTGTGTGTGTGTGTGTGTGTGTGTGTGTGTGTGTGTGTGTGTGTGTGTGTGTTGGACTTGAGTAACTCTGAACTGTCATCAGGATGTTGACCCCAGAGTCTGGTAAGGATGATGACACGTTCATCACTGTGTCATTTGACACTGAATAGCATCATTAAGGCTATTCCTTGCAAGTGCAGCAACGTGCTGCTAAGTTTGCATCCATTGAGAAATTGTGATGGAGGCGACGAGGAGGAAGTGATACCGGCGGCGTGGTGAAGGTGCTGGGAACGAGTGTTGGAAGAATGTTGGAAGAATGTTGGAAGAATTACTCACAATCTGGTAGGTAAAAGGACACACGTGCAACTAATGCAACATTTTTTTTGTGACAACGTCTCGCTCTCAGAGATTTGTCAAAGCTCCTGAAGAGCGAAACGTTCCCACAATAAAACTGTTGCATTAGTTACACTTTTACTTAACAGGCAGGAGTGTTGTCAGCAGTGATGGCTGTCAGTTGAGTGTTGTCAGCAGTGATGGCTGTCAGTTGAGTGTTGTCAGCAGTGATGGCTGTCAGTTGAGTGTTGTCAGCAGTGATGGCTGTCAGTTGAGTGTTGTCAGCAGTGATGGCTGTCAGTTGAGTGTTGTCAGCAGTGATGGCTGTCAGTTGAGTGTTGTCAGCAGTGATGGCTGTCAGTCGAGTGTTGTCAGCAGTGATGGCTGTCAGTTGAGTGTTGTCAGCAGTGATGGCTGTCAGTTGAGTGTTGTCAGCAGTAATGGCTGTCAGTTGAGTGTTGTCAGCAGTGATGACTGTCAGTTATATACAAGAGAGATAAAGCTGTCCAGGTCGACAGGAATATAATTGGAAATAAATGGTATAAAATACCGACACAATGCAAATATAAATACATATGCAGTTTAATGTGATCCTTTATTGACAACTTTTCGCCCACATAGTGAGCTTTTTCAAATCACAAACAGATCTGTTTATGACTTGAAAAAGATCACTGTGTGGGCGAAACGTTGTTAATAAAGGATCACATTAAACTGCATGTGTGTTTATATTTCCAGGAATATAATTGAATCTTGTTTCATAAAAAGCAGTTTTGACAATAATATGAATATTTCCTTTGGTTTATATAAATTAGAGCCATTTATAATAGAATTTGGGAAGAATTTAATAATACATTGGACAAATAATAAATTTTAAAATTCTTAATTCTTGGGTAGAATAGTTTGTGTGTGAAGACCTGTTTGTGCGTCTCTGTGAATCTGAACCAGGATGCCCTCTCTTGAGCAACTTTACCCGCAGCTGAAAGAAGAGCTAGGGTTGCTAAGCAGGAGATACGGCGATTAACGGAGGAGAACAAGAGGATTCGTAGTAATCCTCCTCCTGTTGTGAGTCCCCAGGTTAAGAGGGGAACTTGGTCAGTGGCCGGGCAACATGGAACCAAGCTGAGGATCAAGAAGACTGTTGGAGAGGCAGAAACAACGAGAAACCAGAAGACTACTGTGGAAACTTCCAACCCAATTTCGGTGCTACCTGACGAATGTGGGTGTTCTACTGGGAATGTCACAACGAGCGCCAAGGAAGCATTGGCAGACGTGAGTGAGACATCCCTAGAAACACCAACGATGACCATCGAGAACGTCTTGACGAATTCCACAAGTGAAGGTGTAGTGCTACCTAACGAATGTGAGTCGACAACTGGGAACATCACGACGGACGTCGACAAGGAAGGTAAAAACATTGTTGTTGTTGGGGATAGCCAGATTAGATACATGGATAGGGCATTCTGCTTGAAGGATAGGAGTAGGAGGCAGAGAGTGTGTTTTCCATTCACTCCTATCAAATTTGCTCACGCATGCTTGCTGGAAGTCCAAGCCCCTCGCACACAAAATCTCCTTTACCCCCTCCCTCCAACCTTTCCTAGGCCGACCCCTACCGCGCCTTCCCTCCACTACAGATTTACACACTCTCAAAGTCATTCTGTTTCGTTACAACCTCTCTACATGTCCGAACCACCTCAACAACCCCTCCTTAGCCCTCTGGATAATAGTTTTGGTAATCCTGCACCTCCTTCTAATTTCCAAACTAAGAATTCTCTGCATAATATTCACACCACACATTGCCCTCAGACATGACATCTCCACTGCCTCCAGCCTTCTCCTCGCTGCAACATTCACCACCCATGTTTCACACCCATATAAGAGCGTTGGTATAACTACACTCTCATACCTTCCTCTCTCTGCTTCCACGGACAAAGTTCTTTGTCTCCACAGACTCCTAAGTGCACCACTCACCCTGTACTGTACCCAAAATTGATGGACTGAATATATCAACTCCAGGCTGAGGAACGGATTATCTCAAACTTCTTCTAATCTTCCAGCATTCTTCTCTGTACTGGACTGAAGGCGCTGGCTGGCAATACGTTTCCATAAATAAGGATACCTAAATATTATACAAGTATCTCATTTGTAAATTTGTCGGGTTTCTAAACCATATATGCATAGTCCGTATTGATTAATATTACTGACAACTCCCTAATAGGATATGCTTGTTCACCTGCTTAGAATTCACTAAATCGATTTCTATATTAAATGATTATTATAATTAACATTAATGTGTCAAATAAACTGGAACTCTCCAAATGGTAATGACACAGTCGCAAACAAACCACGGTACGGGTATGGATTGAACTCGCGGCAAGTGAGTTATAAAACTCCAGGCCAGCTAGAGTTCGTCACGGCCACGTTGGCGGGAGTTTCACCTGCAAAAACTTGCACTTGTGGTCACATTGGTGCCTGTGCTAACCTGCCTACGGTGTATAAATATATCT
This sequence comes from Cherax quadricarinatus, assembly GCF_026875155.1. Taxonomy (NCBI): domain Eukaryota; kingdom Metazoa; phylum Arthropoda; class Malacostraca; order Decapoda; family Parastacidae; genus Cherax; species Cherax quadricarinatus. Next base: position 17,119,825 of record NC_069409.1, read on the forward strand.
AGATAGATGAATTTTATTATAGCCAGCTGGCCCAGTAGCTTACGCACTGGCCTGGTGTTTATGACTCAATTGCTGCGAGTTCAATCCCCACCCGTACCCTGGTTTGAACTGATATTAACTTTAATTGAAATTTTATCTGAGTGCTGAATTAGTCTTAATAACCCAGTTATTACTGTCAATTAACAGGTCAATCTTGGAGGTCCTCCTTCTTGATCAACCAGGCTAGTATTGTTGGCACATGATAGTAGCAGTGACAACATTGGTGACAGTGACAACAGTTGTAGCAGATACAGCAGCGATGGCAGTGACGAAATTGTGTCAGTGACAGCACTAACAGCAGTGTTTGCAGTGACAGCAGTAGTGTGAGTGACGCTAGTGATGGTTATGAAGCAGTGATAACAGTGACAACAGTTATGCTTGATTTACAAAGCAGAAGAACTCTCTGATCATTCAGCACATCATACATATACTGCTTCTGACATGATTAGCGCCACACTTGTCTCATCAACTTTCTGCTCTCATTTCGAAAAAAATCAGTCACATAGTCAGCGAAGCTAATCCAAATCCACTTTTAACATCCAAGAAACCATGATTTGTTCCAAGTCATCATCCATGACAACAAATTCAAACGGATAGAGAAATATCCGCACTCTTTATATTAATAAAATGATGCTGCATATTTAGTGAGGGACGTGGCCAGTGGGAGGACTGACGCTCCTGCCAGAGGGGTGACTCCAACCCCTAATACACGACACGCAAAGTTTTGTCACAACTTTAGGGTGACCCAGAATCAGAGACAACAGTGGTGGCTGACAACAGTAGCAACGGTAATACCTGGGATGACAGTGATGTCTGTGACGATAGTCTTAACACGGCAGTAACTACAGTGATGACAATGATAAGCTGGGTGACAGTGGCAACAGTTGTGGTAGTATGGAGGAGATATTTCTTGGAAAATTAAAAGATTTTCTTTATCACAAACTTCCCTAATTAATTATCATTACTTTACATATAACCACCAGCAGGAATATCTTATTACCTGTAAGACTTAGTGTTTATTGAAAGACTTTACCTAAAGACTTGGTTTAAATAAGGACTTGACACTAGTGTGGGTAGTCACTGAACTCTCCACTTCCTACAACTTACTTATATTATTGTCTACAAACATTTCCGGACCTATTGTACAGGTTTGCAAAAAAATATTTGCCATCTCTGAACACGTGCTGATAATTAATGTTTACGAAGTCTCTTCCCTCCAAGTGCTCTTCCAAGATCCTTCTAAGTATCTTCTCCATAATCTTACTTGAAGCTGTGTTTACAGTTTGCCATCACCTCACTATTTCTGTATCGCTCTGAGACTAAATAATTCTTAATTAATGTTCATGTTGCTCATCATTCGTGTAGTTATCACTTGAGATTCTTATCCATGGTTCACGTCTGCCACTTCATTACTCAGTCAACAACTCGCAGGTTTGTGTACTTAATAATTCAAGTTCCACTTTAACCGTCCTATCTTCTTGCGCAATCAGGTTCACTTCTTTTAGTTTCTCTTTCTTATGCTGTGGTCCTTAATGTTGGAACAGATATAAAACGTAGCCGTTGGTGGTCAACATCTGACAGATCAGTGTCAAGATGTATTTTTTTTTCGTTTCCTAACGATTAAAAATAAAATACTCTCCTCTTACATTAATCTATATTTTTCATTTCAAGACCAATCTCGTTGTTAATCTTAGCGTCTTTCATACTCCTGTACACGCATAATAAGGTGGGAAATCCCCGCTGACTTTACTTGCTCTGCTTTTCCACGTTATGCTTAATTTATTTTTGTTTTTTCTTTCCTCGATGAGTTGTAGTATGTTCTACTTTTGGTTTGTTGGTTCAGTAATTTGTTGGCACCTTGTTGAGATTCATGTAAGGTGTGAAGCGTCCTGAAAGAATCTCGGTTCAGGTTCCTAAATGACATGAGATTTGTTAATGCCGTCTTTACCAAAAAAGTTTACATGGTGTATATATTTGGCGTGATGCTGACTCCCAGCTCATTTTTTTCATAAGTTATTTGCAGGTTCATTCCACCCTTGGTTAATTTCCTGCTTAAATCTATTTGTCTGTCTGTGTCTGTCTATCTCAAGTTTCATATCCTTGCAATTTTTTTTTTGGTTAAATTTCAATAGTTGCTTTCCTGATCACTCATGTAGACATGAGAACTGAGTCAGTCCTCCCATGTTTTTTAACACTCTTGTTAGATTTCCTTCATCAGGTAAAAGGGATATATAACACTCACACTTCCCTGGGATATTGCTTACGTACATTAATAACAGCAGTGAGGCTACCTGGAACGTCAATTGTCAATGAACTTCTTCACTTAATTCAGTGTTACTTGTTGTCTCCTGTCTAACACGCACTCTGATCCACTGAAGTACTTTCCTTTCTGCTAGTTTTTCTATTGTGTGTATTAGTCTCAGATGTCCCACTATATCAAAGTTTTCATCCAATACAAGAAAGAGCAGTCCATCCAGTCTTGCCTTTATTTTATCTTTAACTTAATCGCAAAAACCTAAAATAAAAAAAAAAAAGGAAAATGTTTTCCCTTCTCGAAATCGGTCTTGTGTCTTGCCTCACTTCTCATAAACATTTGCAGAAATCTGCCTAGTGTATATGTCTGCTGGCAGCGTGTAGGTCATTGTGTTGTGGCTCAGTCTTCAGTGACCTACTGAGGTTACTGTAGTCGGTTCTCTGAGGTCCTTCATTTCTTCCGCTGTGTTGGTGTTTTATATCCTGCCCCACTGACCTCAGGTTTGTCTATTATTATTATAATCAAAAAGAAGCGCTAAGCCACAAGGGCTATACAGCGCTGCAGGGTAGGGAAGGAAGCAAGGGAATTGGATGGCAGAAGGGAGGGGGGGATGATCAGCAGGTTACAGAAAACAGCGGGGCAGGGGATAGTACGGGGGTAGAGGGTAGCAAGAGATTGAAGTAGAAAGGGCTGAAGGTATCAGAATTTCAGGTTTGTCTAACAGTTTTATTTGTGCACTTTATTAGATTTCCTATTGAGCTCATCGTACTTCCGAGTCATTTTCCTAGTCATTTTCTGCTTCTTTCTACACCCGTTTGCAAGAACGAATTTCGTAACTTCCTCAAATGAGTTCATGATTCGACGGGCTGTGGTACTTACTCCGTGCTGAGTAATACTGTTTCCAACAACCTGACTGATTAGGCCATCAACCAGAGAGTAGAGGCTCCTGGACCTACAAATAATATACAGTAGTTATAATCCTCGTCCTCTCTAGTCATCTTTCTACTCTGTGGCTATGAGTCAGATTCGATTTTATTTTTGCCTTTTAAATTGTTCCTTCCATCTCTCTCGTATTTATCATTGACTCTTATATTCTTTTTACCTAGTTCTCTGTTTTTCCCAAGATTCTATTTTTCTTCCTCGTCCTCTTGTTTCGTTTTACTTCCTTGTATACTTGGTTACACCATGGGCTTTTTTTTTCTTACCTTGCAGAGATGGTGATCTCTGTGTCGCCTCTCTGCGCTTCTCATCTGCTCCCTTCAATTTCTGCTAGTTTCCTTTTTCCCTATGCTTTATTCAGGTAATTCACCAGACCTTCTTAGTCTTTTTCCTTTTTGTTGTTTGGTTAGTAATTTGCTTTATTTCTTTAACACACCTATTAAGTATTCAGATCTTTGTCCCGCATCGTCACAGACACTAAGTTGGTCTCTGAATTCACTTCCCACAATGTCAACATCGCTCACTGAGACGATGATGTACAGTCTCACTGGTTTATACTCGCCTGACACGAGTTACATATGTTGGCTCGTAACGTTCTTCATTCCTGTCAACACGTTTTTCCAGAAACTTGTAGGTTCTAGTCCTACCAGCTGTTTTCCATATTAAATTTCCCTAATACAATTATACTATACTATAGTTAAAGCATATTACACAGTTACAGATTATTAACACTACCTCTCAAGGCCCTCTGGTGGCTATTACTTGAATAAGTAAGTTTATTCAGGTATACACAAATACAGTTACATAGATTATCATACATAGCAGCATATGTGTAGAGAACCTGGGATAACCCAAAAAAGTCAGACAGAGTGACTTATTTCCATTGGGGTCCTTTTCCCTTATTATTATAATATAAAGGTTATAATATTTTCTTATTATTCTACAATGAAGATAACATCTTATTATCATACTAAAAAGACTATCTACTACACGAGGGTCATTACTAGGAATAAGGTAAAATTTACACGTATGTTAGCTAAAAAATAGAAAATCATTCCCCTCCCTTTCTGTAGCTACATTCATCAGACACCTTTTGGCACTCTTCTTGAACTGGTTCATACTATGACTGGCTTAGACATGTTCCATTCCTTTATTGCTGTACAATAAAAGGTGTTTGAAGCCTGGCCACTGACTGTGGGTACTACAAAGTTGTGCTCTCTCCCCCCGTCAGGTCTGCCAGCTTCTCAAAGCTCCACTGGTTCCCCCCTTAAATAGAAAGCAGGTTACCTTCAGAATGGTGAAATTATTTTAATTTAGGTTGAGCTACTCTCACTTCCTTTGAAACAAATTTGATTACCTCCAGTCCTCCGGGTTTAGCCCTTCTCTATAGATATAAAACGAAGAGTCCACTGGTTTCTTCATATCACCCTACCACAACCTCGCTCTTTTTCCTTCCTTTTTATATGATATACCACAGAGGGAAAAATAAGTGTTTATAACAAGCATTAATTTTATCACAACCTAGATGACAATAACAAGACTTCACAATAACTGCAGGACTTGAGAACGTTAATACCATGAGAGGTAACGTTGTTCAGTTGAATATCAGGACTGTGAAACGTTGTTCAGTTGAATATCAGGACTGGGAAACGTTGTTCAGTTGAATATCAGGACTGGGAAACGTTGTTCAGCTGATTATCAGGACTGGGCCTTAACCCTTCACCAACAATACAATATATATTATCAGTGGACTTCTAGAATCAAATGCGATGTTTGCAGCCTTCACAGAGACCCACACAGAAGATCCTTTTGACAACGAAATGTGGATAAATGGATACAACCTTTACATGTGTGACAGAAAGAAGAGGCAACAAGGAGGGATGGGGGGGCTGTCCTGTATGTCAGAGTAGCTCATCGGCACAGAGACGCTGAACACCACAAATGATGTAGTTGAAGTTCTAACAATATAGACCCCTCAGGGAAGGTTCCTTGATGCTGGTAAGGGGCTCTTGATCTAGGGAATTATATCTGTGCTCCAGTTCCCCGAATTAATCCTGAATACCTTCCACATCGGCCTCCCCACAGGCGCTGTATAATCCTACGGGTTTAGCGCTCCCCATGAATATAATTATAATCCTACGGGTTTAGTGTTTCCCCTTGATTATAATAACAATAAAGATAGAGAACTAAATCCTAGTCGTCGTGGTTGTATATAAGCCACCAGATGTAACCTAACAGTTCAAGGAACAGCACTTGAAAATTGATTACTATCTTGAGAGAATTCCAACCTAAGGCATACAAAATGGAAGAATGTAGCAAATAATGTTATAGCAGAAACAGTCCCTGGAGAGAGCGCAGATGAAAAGTCACACACACACGAGCTACTAAATCTCTGCGATAAACACACTCTAAGTCAACAGATAGTGGAGCCAACAAGACAGAAAAACACACTTGACCTTATCTTCACAAATAATGAGGACCTGGTAAGAGACATAACGATATCACAGGTATCCTGACCAGCAAAATGCATGTAGCTGTGAGTGTCTCTTCATCAAATACTATTTCAACAACAAGAACATCAACTGGGACCAGGTAAACCATGTCTTAAATGAAACATGTTGTTAAGATATCTTAAATAACATGGATCCAAACCAGTGCCTTGAAAGGATCAACTTCCTGGCAGCTGAAGCATGTTCAAGGCATATTCCCCTAAGAAAGAAGAAAAGAAGTAAACTGGAGAAAGAAAGACGCTCCCTCTACAGAAGACTACGAAGAATCACTGAGCTCCTCAAGAATGCCACATTATCTGATACAAGGAAGGAAGCACTGACCAGGGAAGTGGAAAGTATCGAAATTAAGTTAAAGGACTCTCACAGGACCCAGGAGAGACAGGAGTAGCTAAAAGCGATTAGTGAACTTAAAAGAAATTCGAAATATTTCTTTCAAATGCAGAAAAACAAGGCAAATACCACATTTAGTATCGGGCCCCTGCTCAGACAAGATGGGACTTACACAGATGACAACAAAGACTGAAATCCCAACATAACTCTGTGTTTACTGAGCCACTAATCAGTTTAAAAATAGACAATCCAAATTATTTTTTCATGAATGAGCCTCAAAACTCCATCAATATATGCCAGATTTCCGACATTACCCTAACTCAGATAGACTTTGTGAAAGCCATTGAAAATATGCCCATGCACTCAGCCCCAGGCCTAGACTCGTGGAACTCTGTGTTCATTAAGAACTGCAAGAAACCCCTTTTGTGTGCCCTAAGTATACTATGGAGAAGGAGCTTAGACAAGGGTGAAATTCCGCAGTCACTAAAAACAACGGATATAGCCCCACTCCATAAAGGTAGCACCAAAGCATTAGCTAAGAACTATAGACCAATAGTCTAACGTTCCCCATCATAACGAACTTTGAAAGTGCGCTAAGAACCAAGTTTGCAAACCACTTGGATTCCCAAAAACTGCACAACCCAAGACAACATGGGTTCAGAGTAGGCTGCTCCTGACTCTCGCAACTACTGAATCACTGTGATATGGTCTTGGATGCACTGGAAGAAAAACAGAATGCAGATGTAATATAAACAGACTTTGCAAAAGCCTTTGACAAGTGTGGTCATGGCGTAAAAGCACACAAAATACGTGCTAAAGGAATAACTGGCAAAGTGGGGAGATGGATCTTCAAACACAAAGAATAGTGGTAAATAGAGTTTAATCGGAAGCTACCATAGTGAAAAGCTCAGTTCCACAAGGCACAGTACTCGCCCCCATCCTGTTCCTCATCCTCATATCAGACATAGACAGATGTAATCCACAGCACCGTGTCATCTTTTGCAGACGATACTAGGATCTGCGTGAGACTGCCATCTATTGAGGATACGATTAATCTCCAAGAAAATATAAACCAAGTTATCTAATGGGCAACGGAAAACAATATAATGTTCAGTGAAGACAAATTCCAACTACTCAGTTATGGAAAACTGGAGGAGATAGTAACTAAAATTTAGTATATTACAAACTCTGATCATACAACAGAGCGAAAAAAAAAAGGTTAGGAACCTGGGAGTGGTAATGTCTCAGGATCTCACTTTCAAGGATCACAACAGTGCCATGATCACAGCTGCAAAGAAAAATGATAGGATAATAATAATAATAATATCTTTATTTACTACAAGTACATGTACATGGTATACAGTCCTAGCTGACAACAATGACATACTACTATATAGAAAGTCCCTTGTTATGCTCCGCATGTCGGGCAAATTAGGTCAGTGTCCCGGGATGCGACCCACACCAGTCGACTAACACCCAGGTACCCATTTTACTGATGGGGAACATAGACAACAGGTGGAAAGAAACACGTCCAATGTTTCTACTCTGGCTGGGAATCGAACCCAGGCCCTCGCCGTGTGAAGCGAGAGCGTTAACCACCAGCCCACCAGAGCCCCATGAGAACGTTCAAAACAAGAGATACCAAACCAGTGATGATCCTTTTCATGTCACGCTTTCTCTCTAGGCTGGAAAATTGCTGTACATTAACATCTCTATTCAAAGAAGGTGAAATTGCAGATCTAGAGAGTGTACAGAGAACCTTAATTGTACATATAAGTTCTATCAAACACCAAATACTGGGAACGCTTGGAAGCACTTGACTTGTACTCACTGGAACGTATGCGAGAGAGATATGTTATAATCTACACTTAGAAAATCCTAGAAGGAATGGTCCCTAATCTGCACACAGAAATCACTCCCTACGAGAGTAAAAGACTGGGTAGGCGATGCAAAATACCCCCAGTGAAAAGTAGGGGGGCCATTGGTACACTAAGAGATAACACCATAAGTGTCCGGGGCCCAAGACTGTTCAACAGTCTCCCACCATACATACGGAGAATTACCATGAGGCCCCAGGTTGCCTTCAAGAGAGAGCTGGACAGATACTTAAAGTCGGTGCCGGATCAGCCTGGCTGTGGTTCGTACGTTGGACTACATGTAGCCAGCAGTAACAGCCTGTTTGATCAGCCCCTGATCCACCGGGAGGCCTGGTCGTGGACCGGGCCGTGGGGGCGTTGATCCCCGGAATATCCTCCAGGTAGACTCTCTCTGAACTCTGCATCTCTTTAAACACATAAACACAATAAAGACGATAAGTAAAGTTACATCAGACAGTTATAAAGACGATTTCTCATGTAATAAACTGAACTGACATTCTCCAGGTATGAAAAAACTAATTCCCTTATGAAGGTTGAGATGAACTGCGTTAAAGAGCAGGAAGTAAAGAGAAACAAAATATACCGCTGGTTGAAGCTCCCGTCAGTGAGGGAGCGAGTTGTGAAGGATTGAACCATGAGACTGAACCAGGCAGACAGGCAGGCAGGCAGGCAGGCAGGCAGGCAGGCAGGCAGGCAGGCAGGCAGGCAGGCAGGCAGGCAGGCAGGCAAGCAGGCAAGCAGGCAGGCAGGCAGGCAGGCAGGCAGGCACGCAGGCAGGCAGGCAGGCAGGCAAGCAAAGAGGGAGACAGGCAGTGAGGGAGACAGGCAGTAGTAAGGGAAGGAGGGAGGGAGGTAGGCAGGCAGGGAGAGAGAGGCAGAGAGGGATGGAGGGATGGAGGCAGGGAGGAAAGCAGGAAGGCAGGGAGGGAAGGAGGAAGGCAGGGAGGGGGTTGAGAGTACAGAAGAAGACAGGTGAGGAGAAGATAAAGAAGTCAGTCGGGAAGAGGATGAGAGTAAGGTTAAAGAGACGAATAAGAAAGATGTGGGGGGGTAACAATATGATGTTAAATAAAGACAAATTCCAATACCCCATTATGGAAAAACTGGGGAGATAATAACTAGACTGAGTATGCTACAAACTCTGATCATACAGTAGAGCAGAAAAATAATGTGAGTGACCGGGAAAAGCGGTTATGTCTGAGGATCTCACTTTCAAGGATCAAAAACAGTGCCACAATCACAACTGCAAAGAAAATGATAGGATGGATAGTGATTACGTTCAGAACAAGAGCTGCCAAGCCAGTGATGATCCTTTTCAAATTAATTGTTCTCTCTAGGCTGGATATTTCTGTACATCTACTTTTCAAAGCAGGTTGAAAATTGCAGATCAAGAGAGTTAGAGGGGAACCTTTACCGCACCTCAACTACTGGGAACACTTGGAAGCACTTGACTTGTACTCGTTGGAACGCAGGCGAGAGAGAGATACAATACACTTGGAAATTCCTAGAAGAATGGTCCCAAATCTGCACACAGAAATCACTCCCTACAAAAATTAAAGACTGGACAGGCGGTGCAAAATCCCCCCAGTGAAAGTAGGGGCGACATTGGTACACTAAGAGAAAACACCGTAAGTGTCCCGGGCCCAAGACTGTTCAGTAGCCTCCCACCAGCCATAAAGGGGAATTACCAATAGGTCCCTGGCTGCCTTCAAGAGGGAGCTGGACAGATAATTAAAGTCGGTGCCAGATCAACCGGGCTGTGGTTCATTGGTTGGACTACGTGCGGCCAGCAGTAACAGCCTGGTTGATAAGGCCCTGATCCACTGGCAGGCCCTGGGCGTGGCCCGGGCCGCGGGGGCGTTGATCACCGAAATACCCTTCAAGTAGACTCCAGGTAGACTCCAGGTAGACTCCAGGTAGACTCCAGGTAGACCCCAGGTAGACTCCAGGTAGACTCCAGGTAGACCCCAGGTAGACCCCAGGTAGACTCCAGGTAGACTCCAGGTAGACTCCAGGTAGACCCCAGGTAGACTCCAGGTAGGTGAAAGAAAGAGGATGAGAGGAAGTGAAGATGAGGATAGGGAAATAAAGAAAAAGGTAAAAAGATAAAATGGTAGGATCGAGAGGAGGAGGAGAGAAGAAAGAAAAATATAAGCGACAAGAAGAGGGAGTTTAAACAGGGAGGGAGAGTGGAAAATTGCAGAGGAAGAGAGAGGGGAGTAACAACGAAAGGGAAATAATGATAAAAAAAACTGACATAATGTGGGGGAAGGTAATGAGAAAAGAGGAGAAAAACGAATGAAAGAGAGAAGGGAAGCCGAAAGTGAAGAAGTTCAGTGACCTCTTGTCTGCAGGTGCAGGTACAAAACACACACACACCCCACACACACAACACACACCACACACACACACCCCACACAAAACACACACACACACACACACACACACACACGAGAGCAAGATCTATTTCAATAATTTAAATATAGGTAAAAAACGAATTACAGTTGTTTTTGCACCTCTGTCGCAATATGAATATTTTTAATGGTATTAAATACCAACAGGTTGGTTTAAGACACGTGTAGGTGAAACATTTCGAAATAAAAATACGTAAAATGTTGTACATGTGTCTCACTCTGCCACAATGTTTGGAAAAAGTCAATTGTTTTTTGTCTGAGAGGAAGCAGCAAGTCTGGGTGATCCAGAGTTACTTAATAATGACAAACCTGAGTTTAAAAACGATTTATTTCTTAAAGAAGAAGAGAGAACCAAAACGGGAGAGCAAGAGAGATGAGTGTGGTGTAGGAGAATAGGGAAGAGGTGTGAGAGAGGATAAGGTGATGAATAAGGATGAGAAAATAGGCAAGAACTAGCATTTAGGTAGAAAGGGACAGGAGAGAAGCTGTGTTGTTTTGTGGACAAGGAGATGGGAAGGAATATGGAGGTAGTCCTTGGTGGCTAATTTTTTATCTTTTATCTTTTAACACAAATCACTTTTACGGGTTTACAACTGTTATCTTACCTTTGTTCACCTTCAAACTCTGTCTAAAGTATACTACCACCCCCAGGATGTCACCCACAACAGTCGACTAACCCGAGAACTTACTCCTACGCGAAAAGGGGCAGCAGGTGTAAGTAAACATGCCCAACGTTTTTACCCATGCCGACGATCAAACCACGGACACTTGGTGTCATCAGCAAATTTGTCGCTATTTATTCCCTCATTTATGTCGTTTATGTAAATTGTGAACAACAACGGGCCCAACACTGACCCCTATGGAACACCGCTTGTGACGTGCCCACATTCTGATTTCTCCCCATTTATGCAAACTCTCTGCTTCCTATTTGTCAGCCATGCCCCTACCCAGGAAAAAATTCTCCTATTCCGTGTGCCTTAAGTTTCACAGTGCCCTGATGTTACAATTTATCTTCTTTAGCCCACTGTAAAAATTAATTACTGGAATATTGTTAGTGTCTTCCTGGGGTAAAAACTGAGAGAAAAAATTATTTAAAATCAAGCACATTTCATTCTCTTTGTCAGTAAGGTGCCCATAGATATTTTTAAGGGGACCTATCTTATCTCTAACTTTTGTTCTATAGACCTGGGAAAATCTTTTTAGGTTAGTTTTAGAATCCCTAGCAACTTTAATTTCATAGTTCCTTTTAGCTTTTCTTATCCCCTTTTTAATGTCCCTCTTAATGTCAATATACTGATTCATAAGATGACCCTCACCTCTTTTGATACGCCTATAAATTCCTTTATGCCCTAGTAGATATTTGAGCCTATTATTCATCCATTTTGGGTCATTTCTATTTGATCTAATTTCTTTATATGGGATAAACGCTCTTTGAGCAGCTCTTTGAGCAGCTGAAGTATCCCGGTAATATATACTGTTTTCCACCCTAATACTGCTGCCTGATTGTTTCCCACAAACACCCATACCTCTATAATCTATCAGTTTAAAATCCTAGACAAGTCATCAATTACCCCCTCAACTGAATTAGCTAATGCAACCACTCCAGCCCCAGAGAGATTAACCCCATCCCTTGCATACATATCACGTTTGACATAGAATTTGTTCCAGTTATCAATGAATGGGATTGCAAGTTCCTTGCAGTACCTGTCTAGCCAGCAATTTATACCAATTGCCCTAGACATCCATTCATTGCCCACTCCCTTTCTAGGCAAGATGCTACATATGACTGGGATCCCTCCCTTAGACCTAACTACTTCTATGGCTGACCTGTACTCATCCAATAGCTCCTGTCTCCTGCCCTTCCCAATGCCATTTTCCTCAGCACTAAGATAGATAATGGGTTTGTTCTCATTACCTGACATAATGTCCAACCTGTTGACTATGCCACCAACACCAGCTCATGGGAGGCACATCCTCTGCCTGACCTTTCTATCTCTGTTACAAAAAGCACAGTCCATATATCTTACCTGAGAATCTCCTACAATTAGAATATTCTTACATTGATTAGCAGGGGAATAAGTGGTACCTTTAACCTCACTAACCACTGAAGTACACTCGTACTTGAGAACAGAATCGATTTCCTACCTTCATATATTCTCTGTTAATCCTCCTTATCTTCCTTCTTCCCGAACTGTGAACCACTTGCCACTTAAAGTAGCTGCCACTTTCACTTTTTGTGATCATTTCCTCCTTACCAGCTAAATTCACCTCACACTCACTCCCAAACTCATCTAGGCGAAGCTTCAGCCTCCTATTTTCCTCCTGAAGAAGTAGAACCTCCTTCTTTAACACCTGAACCTGAGATTCTGAAACACTACAACAAGCCATGGTGCTTAGTAACACCCCACGCTAACTCCCAGAGAGCTTAGGACAACCCACCAGTGAGCAGCATGAGACCAAGACAAGAGTGCAATGAGAGTAACAGAGCAATGGTGGATGCACTAGCCGAGGTGGTCATACAGGCCAGCATGGGTAGGGTAAGGTTACTGTTCATGAGGGACTTTAACCACGAGGAGTGAGACTGGCAAAACCTGTAGCAACACGAAGGAACCAGAAACATGAAGGGCTAAGATCCTGGAGGTGGTACTGGAAAACTTCATGCACCAACATGTTAAGGACACAACCAGAGAGAGAGAGAGAGAGAGAGAGGTTGAACCAGCAAGGCTCGACTTTGTATTCACCTTGAGCACTTCCTTCATGGGAGATATTACATACAAAAGGCCCCTCGACGTTAGTGATTACATGGTCCTGAGTTTCCAATACCTTATAGGGTTAAGAGTGGAGAGAAAAACAGCCCGGGAAGGAGATTAAGAAACCAAACTTCATAAGAGGGAACTACACAGATATGAGGCAATTTATGTATGAGGTTTCCACCCATGGGCAATAGAAATAATGGGAAAACCGGAGTGAGCCCATAGTTTAACCAGAGGTGTAGACAGGCCAAAGCCAAGTGTGCTAGACTAGAGCACGGAAAAAAGTATACAAATCAGAGAAATCAGGAAATCAAGGAGTTGAGCCGTGGAGCCAGAGAGGAATATGCATGGATATGGAGGAAGGCCCAGCGGCAATATGAGTTATTATATAGTCTCATCAGGAGGAAAACAGTCAAGGACCAGGTAATCAAGCTGAGGAAGTAAGGAGGAAAGTTCACAAGGAATGACCAAGAAGTATGGGAAAAGCTCAGCACGAGAGTTACTGAGGTATTCTCAGAGAAGACAAAGGTTTCCAGCAAACCGAGGCAGTAGAGAACGTCAGTAGTGCTGGACACACTGCACACAACCGAGGAGTAGGTGAAAAACTGCTACGTTAATTATATACCTCAAAGGCTACGGGAATAGATAACATCTCTCCATGGGTCCTGATAGAGGGAGCAAAGGCACTGTGTCCCACTAAGAATCTTCAACAAATCTATCGAAACAGAACAACTGCCACAAATGTGGAAGATAGTAAATGTAGTCCCAATTTTTTTTAAAAAGGACACAAGCAGCATTAAACTACAGGCCAGTGTCACCGACATGTATAGTATGCAAAGACCATGGAGATCATCAGGGAGAGAGCGATGAAGCACGTAGAAAGGAGTGGAATCATACATGACAACCAGTACGGCTGCAGAGATGGAAAATCCTGTCACTAACCTACTGAACGTCTACAAGGTAACAGAAGTAAGACAGGAGTGAGAGGGATGGTTATACTGCATTTTCTTGGACTGTAAGACACTTATCACAGCACCTCACAAGAGACTGGTACAGAACCTAAAGAAGCAAACAGGAATAACACAGAAAGCATTGCAGTGGATCAGGGAATGTCTGACAGGAAGGAAACAAGTGATGGTACATGACAAAGTGTCACTGTGGGTGATTATGTGGAGGGGGTCCCACAAGGATCAGTTCTAGAGCCAGTGCTGTTTCTTGAAAATGTGAAAGACATGACGGAAGTTATAGATTCACAAATGTTTTCGTTTCCAAAAGACTTGAAGCTAATGCAGAGAATTCAGGCAGACGAGGATCAGGAAAGACTACAAAAGGATCTGGACAGGCCGCATGCCTGGTCCGGCAAATGGCTCCTGGAGTTTAACCCCACCAAGTGCTAAGTTACGAATCCTGGGAAAGAACAAAGAACACCGCAGACGGAGTACAGACTCGGAGCTCAGAGGCTGCAAACATCACTCAAGGAAAATGATCTTGGGGTGAATATCGTACAGAGCACATCTGAGGTGCACATCAACCATATAGCTGCTGCAGCATATGAGCCCCTGGCAAACCTAAGAAAATCGTTTCTATATCTTAGTAAGGAGTCCACGACAATGTATACGGTGTGTTTCAGGCCCATGTTAGAGTATGCAGTACCAGTATGGAGCCCACAATTGGTCAAGCACATCAAGAAATTAGAGAACGGGCAAAGTTCGGAGCTCAGGGGTGTGTCCTATGAAGAGAGGTTAAGGAAACTCAATCTGATGACACTGGAGAAATGGAGGGATAGGGGGGGAACATGATAACGACGTATAAAATACTGAGAGGAATTGACAGTGTGGACAGGGACAGAATAATTCAGAGATGGGACACAACTAGAAGTTGAAAACACGGAGGAGTCATAGGAATGTTAGGAATATTTTTTCATTCACACAGTAGTCACGAAGTGGAACAATCTGGAGAGTAGTAACAAAGGCAGACTTCACACAACTTTAAGAAGAGGTAGAGAGGTAGAGAGGGAGTGGACCTAGTAGCAACCAGTGAAAAGGTGGAGCCAGGAACTGTGATTCGACCCCTGCATCCACATATTGGTGAGTACAGTGAATGTATAGAGAATCATATCCAGTAATTAAAGAATTAATTAAAGAGGAATTACCAGTGAACTACGTGTATACAACACAAGAAAAAAGCTTCTAGATTAACCCTAGAAGCAAAAAGGGCTGAGCTTGCTACCATCTGCAGCTCATAAGACTGCCATCCCCACGAGCCCCTTTGAGGCGGGGTAGATGGCAGACCAGAGGCCTAGCTTCTCCCTACGAGCCCCGTGAGGGCGGGGAATGTGGCTAGGCCTGGGGACACTTGGTCCCAAAGATGAGGAGGTACTGTACCTCCTCCCATGGGAGACTTAAGTCTCGAGACACTCCCCAGATAGGGAGCCAAGGCCGGGTCACCACTACTTGGAAAAGACCCGGGCCGGGAGAATAAAAAAAAAAAAAAAAAAAAAAAAAAAAAAAAAAAAAAAAAAAAAAAAAAAAAAAAAAACTGGAAGCTGCATAAACAGAAATAAGTGGTAAATTGCTCAAGTGACCGAGGGAGTATTTACAAGCAGGGACCGAGTGACAGTGAAGGAGGGAGAGACTGAGTCAGGGTAACGAGCGGGGTGCCGTAAGGGATAGTTGTTTAAGATTACTAGAACCGTTCGGTTATACAGCGCTCTCAACATTCCGTCTATAATGTTCTCAGAGTTATACAATCGTTAGCTACTTACTACTGTCGTGACCAATTCACTTTCATTTTCTTATACTTATCTGCTAATTATTCTTGGTTGGCCTTCCCTCAAGGGATGTTCCTTGACGCTGGTGAGGGGCTATTGACCTAGGGAAATGGATCTGTGCTCCAGCTCCCTGAATTAAGCCTGAATACCTCCCAACCTGCCCCCCACAGGCGCTGTATAATCCTACGGGTTTAGCGCTTCCCCATGATTATAATAATCTTGGTTGGCTGTTGGGTGTATTTTCCATAACTGTCACCGTGACAGTCAGTGCAACCATACTTTGTCACCAGCTTCCTCGTACCAGCTGCACGTTACAGGCATTTGGCAATCTAAATTTTTAAATGGGGACTGGCACCCTCTGAAGGGGCGCTGTTTTGGCTGCATTATGACTGACACATCATTATTAATTTTTTTTGGTGTACTGATTTTAGAAACGTGTACAACACTGGAAAAATTATTGTTTGTGGGAGACGTCTCTTTGGACAAGTATTTTGGATGCGTCATATTTAATTTTTAGAGTTTAATACTAAGATACATATCCCGCATTCTTGTAAGCTGGGCATAGGGGTGCAAGTCCCCCCACACCTGCTAATCTATGTGAAGTGGCATGGGTCTGTGTACCCCATGCCCGCTTCCTGTGAAGGCAGGTGTGTGGGTGCAAGACCACCTCACCTGCCTCCTGACTAGGCACTTTTGATACCAGAACTTATGAACAAATTTTTCATTAATATTTTTATATTTATAGAGTATTTTACAAGACAAAATATACCCGGGCAGCACCTTGGTATGCTGAGAGTAGTATATTTATTATAATCACAAAAGCAAGTAAAACTATAAAAAATATTTTTCACATTCTCTAGTATATATTCATAATTTGAAAGGGAAAATATCCCGACCATTTTGGAAGAAAGAGATGCTTGATTCTTAGGCAAGGCTCCTATATGGAGAGTGGTAGCTCTTTCAGAGAAGAGATTCCTCTCCCTGGACTCACCCATCAAGGGAGGCTCCTTGACGCTGGTCAGGGGCTCTTGATCTAGGGAATTGGATCTGTGCTCCAGTTCCCAGAATTAAGCCTGAATACCTTCCACATCCCCCCCACAGGTGCTGTATCATCCTACGGGTTTAACGCTTCCCCTACAATCGGGGAAAACAAGGTTCAATACTGAAGTATTGTTTCTGATACATATATACTATCTAACTGGCGGAACTGAATCCTGTTTATCAATCTTTGCAGAAAATGCATAGTTGGTGAGAAAGAAAATAACAATGGAAAATTAAAATTTGCTCCAAGGATAAGTAGATAAGTTAAAAAACCCCTTATCAGACGAATGACTGAGAATTTAACCCGGGTAAATGCAAGGAAATGAGGCTCTGAGGTAATGAGGTAGAGCCTCAGGAAGAAAACTTTACCGTAACAGAAAAAATGACCTTTGAATCACAGTCACGTTAAAAAAAAAATCCCCAGAAGACCACACTAACGTGATAATATCAGCTTACGCGAGACAGCCAAATCAGAGCATTCAGGAAGCTGAAGAATCACTTAGGCCACTACACGGTGAGATACCCATCATGGAATATCCAGCCTCACCATGGAACCCCTACGTGATAAAGCAAATGCGAAAGCTAGATATGGTTCCGAGGTTTGCCACAGACTTGTCCTGGAGCTCAGAGGAATGAGATACCTGGGAGTCTCAGAAGTGAATGTGAGGAGCCTAGGAGACAGTAGAGTGAGTATTCGGAGATATGATCTCCATGTACGAGGATATGACTTCAAGAGCACTTGGCGGGTTAAATAGAGACAGGCTGTTCAGGAGGAAGGGATCAGGATGAAGGAGGGGATGAGGATCAAGGATGCACATATGGAAGGCTGTCACTAGGCAGAGATGAGGATCAAGGACGCACAGACGGAAGGCTGTTCAATAGATCAGGATCCACGAAGCACAGCATACACACAAACAACATACCCAAGACAGACATAAAAAACATACCCTAGACGCAGATACACACAACATACCAATGACAAATATAAACACACAACTTACCCAAGACACACACACACACACATACAACATACCCAAGACAGACACAATATACCAAAGACAGACACAGACGACATACCCAGGACACAGACACAACAGCACTTATCTGTAGATTAAAGGATTTTGTAAAAGACTTTTGCCATAGCAATTAGAAGGAATATTAGAAAAATAATTTCCCCAGCCTAATATGCAACTGCAGGCAGGATCTTGCAACACCAGGATCACAGGAGGTTCAGCTTATACACAAGAGTGACTCAGTAATGCTGCTGCCGGAGGATCAACTAATTTTTGAGGTTATTTTCAATATTGAAGGTCAGAGATTCTTTATGTCAATTACCGGAAGATTAAATCTTGGCCCAACGTTAAATTAGAAAACCTTTTTCTAAATAGGAAGTGGAATATAGAAAACTATAATTAAATTGACATGTGCATCGCAGGTTGAGTATAGAGAGAGGAATTAGACAAAGGCGCCCCTTCCGTCAGTAGTGTGTTGAAGTCTTGCAGTTACTTGGACGTCACATTGGACGTCATATTGGACGTCACTCCCTGTGACCTGGTAGTGAAAAAGGTATATTAAAAACTGCAGATTTGTATCATTACTGGGTGATCAGTCTCTAGTTCGGAAAGCCTACAAAAACTTGGATGCATACTTAGGGGCTGGTTAACAAGCCTGAGTTACCGGCTGGTTAACAAGCCTGCGTCACCAGCTTGTTAACAAGCCTGCGTCACCGGCTTGTTAACAAGCCTGCGTCACCGGCTTGTTAACAAGCCTGCGTCACCGGCTTGTTAACAAGCCTGCGTCACCGGCTTGTTAACAAGCCTGCGTCACCGGCTTGTTAACAAGCCATGTAGAATTAGCGCTGTAATATAATAAAAGTTATTATATTTATGGCCTATCAGTTTTAAGTAGCAAAATGACGTATATTTTGTGGTACTAATACATAGTTTCCACCAGTGTTTGTTTTATAATCAAAGTTACTCTCTGAAGCGTTGAACCAGTCTTTTGACAAAATTTATGTGCAAACAAGGAACATAAAGGCACAATATCATGACTGGAACAATGCACAAATATCCCGCACATGGGAGAGAAGAGCTTATGGCGACGTTTCGGTCCGACTTGGACCATTTACAAGTGTTAATGGTCCAAGTCGGACCGAAACGTAGTGTAGGATAGAAGGTACCGAGCGTCTTGGCAGGGAGGAATTCTGTACTTGACACCTCAGTAGGTTCTCAGAGTCTCCGTGGCCTTGCAGGGATGTGCGGCCACGAACAATGAAATGAAGACTAGTGGCGAGATATTTGTGTGTAAACATCTGTAAGGTCGAGTACCCAGAATGTTCGCTACACAGCTATCGGACGGAGACAGTGTCAGGTGAATGAATGGTAATAGGGTTTGATTCAAAGAAAACTATGTGCAACTCCAAATTCTTGGACGAAGAACCCTTCAGCGTCAAGGAACCTGGAAGGAAATTTTTCTGTTGGCTCCTGGTCTTTTCGCCTCAAGGCAGAAATTCTTCGTTCCTTCGTTGTCGTTTTTCAAAACCGTTGAAGAATGTCAGTACAACCAACAGCACAAGAAGAAGCACCAACCTTCGTACAGACTTAGAAAAATGAGAAAATCTCGCGTATATGTTATGAACTTGACTGGCCATGCGACCCGACGTCTAACATGGCCGTAGAGACGAGAGTCGGCAGCCCGTGTAGCTCATTCTAGGAATTTTCCCTATAAAATATTCCCAAGAGGAGGAGACTTTGCAGAAGGATTGTTTTAGCCCCTTTTAATAAGACATCTGACCTAACACTTGTGCATGCTGTCCTAAGGCCGTCATGAAGAATATTTTTGCTTTTTTGTGTGTAATAAATCTTGAACGGTTGATAACAGCAAGAAAAAAAAAAGCAAATATTGTGGCAACGGGAACCGAGGTACAGATGAAATAAGAGTTGCAGTTTTTGCTTTTTTTTTTTTTTCCATCAAACAACATTATTCTTGAGATACAACGAATGGTACGTCGCTTTAAGAAAATAAAAATCTTAAGATGCATAAAATAATTATATTTCTGAATAAAAACACACGTGACATCAGAGACGCATGTTTTTATCCTATTTCAGCGTTTAATTCATTTCTTTTAACTGGGTATTTGATTTCACAATATCCAGCCTGATATTAAAATTAACCTCTTGTGTTTTAAATAAGTAACGTAACAGAGGACAGTTCTGAGTACATTCTGTGTGTTTTAGTCCTCAAAAAAGGTACAAGTCAAAGAAGGACTGAAGACTAATGCCAGTTTAGAGCTGAAAGATAGAAACACTTGATGTTCTGAAGATTGTTCTAAGTGTTAATCTGTACCAGTTGTAGGAAAACTTACAATGGTAAACAAAATATCAAGACTAGTAAAAGAAAATGTACTGAAAAATAGCCAGTACCATTTAGTGTAGCACATTTCTGACGTCATGACTTTAAAAAAAAGCTTTATGTGCAGCAGCAGCAGCAGCAGCAGCAGCAGCAGCAGCAGCAGCAGTGTTACCAAATACAAAACTAACAAAAAAAAAAATGTCGTAATATATTGAATATCTAAACTTGTACAATGTGCAAATCTATTGACAACTATTGTAACCATCTTGGTGATGCATGGGGAAACTAAGTCAAGTGTTGAGAGTACATCTAAGGATATAATTATCGCTGAAGTTCGCTATCACTATGAGTGCTCAACTTCAGGTAGGACTATCACAAGAAAGGTCGACCCTCGGCGGAGAATTGTGCTATCCTGTTACTTTTTTAGACGAAGTGATGATGCCAGACAATTTTGAATTTGGAAATAATAGATCTCCTGGAATGAGAAAATATTTATTCGACATATTGAAAAATTCTCTTTAAACATTACGGGGGCCAACTTGTGCTCCTCCATTAACAAAAGTCAAGAATTTATATTAAAGATAATACTAAAAAAAAATATCTGACAGACAAGGTTTCTCTGACACGAGAAACAAAGTATGGGGGGCAGGGTGACGGGGGGTAAGGTAAGCTGTGGCGGTGACGGGGGGGCAATGGAGCGGGGGGCGGTGAGGGGGTGGCAATGGAGCTGGCGGTACGGGGGAAAAGGTCTGTCGGTGGGGGGGGTGGCAAGGGTACTGGGGCGGTGACGGGGTGGCAATGGAGCTGTGGGGGGTGACGGGGGGCAATGGTACTGTGGCGGTGACAGGGTGCAATGGAGCTTTGGGCGGTGGGGCAATAACGTGTCCGGGACGGGCGGAAAGTACTGTGACGGGCGGCAATAAACCCTTTGGGGGCGGTTAGGGGATGGCAATGGTAGTTGTGGCGGTGAGGGGGTGGCAACGTAGCTGGGGGCGGTGACGGGGGGGCAATGGAATGGGGCGGAACGGGCGGCAGTGATAGCGGGGTGGTGACGGGGGGGCAAGATACTGTGGGGCCGGCAATGATAGCTGTGGCGGTGGCGGGCGAAAAGATAGCTGTGGGGGTGACGAGGGCAATGAACCGGGCGGGGGCGGGGGGAAATTTAAAGCTGTGGCGGTGACGGGGGGCCAATAGCTGTGGCGGTGACGGGCGGCAATAAGCTTTTGGGGTGACGGGCGGAAAAGGAACTGTGGCGGGACGAGGCGGCAATGACAGCTGTGGGGGTGACCGGGGCGGCAATGATAGCGGGGGCGGTGACGGGGGGGCAATGATACTGTGGGGGTGACGGGGGGGGGCAATGAAAGCTTGGCGGTGACGGGGGGCAATGAAGCTTGGCGGTGACGGGGCGGCAATGATAGCGTAGTCTGGCGGGGGGGGGGCGGCAATGATGCTGTGGCGTGCGGCAATGATAGCTGGGGCGGTGAGGGGGCGGCAAGATAGCTAGGGGGGTTACGGGGGGGCAATGATAGCGGTGACAGGGGGGGCAATGATAGCTGGGTTAGGGTGCGGCAATGAAGCTATGGGGGACGGGGGGCAATGATAGCTGTGGCGGTGACGGGGGGGCAATGATACTTTGGGGGTGACGGGGCGGCAATGATTAGCTGCGGCAAGGCGGGGCCCGGCAATGATAGCTGTGGCGGTG
Source organism: Cherax quadricarinatus (assembly GCF_026875155.1). Classification (NCBI taxonomy): domain Eukaryota; kingdom Metazoa; phylum Arthropoda; class Malacostraca; order Decapoda; family Parastacidae; genus Cherax; species Cherax quadricarinatus. The sequence goes on from NC_069409.1 coordinate 17,141,805, forward strand.
ACGGGGGGAAAGATAGCTGTGGCGTGAGGGGGGCGGCCAATGATACTGTGGGGGGGCGGGGGGCAATGGGGCGGGGCGGGGGCTCAATGCACCCTGTACGGTGAGGGGGGCGGCAATCTAGCTATGGCAGTGGGGGGGGGCGGCAAGATACTGGGCGGGGGGGGCGGCAATAAAAGCTTGGCGGTACAGGCGGCAATGATAGCTTAGGGTGACGGGGCGGGCAATGAAGCTAGGGGGTGACGGGGGGGAAAATGTAGCTGTGGTGTGACGGGGCGGAAAATGATAGCTGTGGCGGTGACGGGGGGGCAATGATACGTGGCGGTGAGGGGGCGGCAATGATAGCTGTACCCTTTGGGGGGTGGGGGGGCGGCAAGATAGCTGTGGCGGTGCGGCAATGATACTGTGGGGTGACGGGGCGGCAATGAAGCTATGGGTTACGGGGCGGCAAGATAGGGGTGACAGGGGGGGGAATATAGCTGTGGTGGGACGGGCGAAATGATAGCTATGGCGTGACGGGGCGGCAAATAGCGTGGCGGTGGCGGGGGGAAAGGGATAGCTGGGGCGGTGACGAGGCGGCAATGATAGTGTGGGGGTGAGGGGCGGAAAATTATAGCTGTGGCGGTGACGGGCGGCAATGATAGCTGTGGCGGGGGCGGGGGCGGCAATGAGGGGGGTGGGGGGCGTAAAATGATAGCTGAGGGGTGACGGGCGGCAATCATAGCTATGGCGGGCGGCAATGATACTGGGGCGGTGGGGGGACGGCAAGAAAGTGTGGCGGTACGGGCGAAAATGATAGCTTAGGGTGACGGGGCGGCAATGATAGCGAGGCGAGGAGGGGCGGCAATGATAGCTGGGTGGTGACGGGGCGGCAATGATACTGTGGTGGTGACGGGGCGGCAATGATAGCTGTGCCCGGTGACGGGGGGGCAATGTACTGTGGGGGTGACGGGGCGGCAAATCCCCCTTTGGGCGGTAACGAGGCGGCGTATAGCTGTGGTAACGGGGGGGCAATGATGGTGTGGCGGTGGACGGGGGCGGAACGATAGCTGATTTTGGAAAGGTAATGGGGCGGGTATAGTTTGGGGGCGGTCGAGCGGCAATGATAGGGGGTGACGGGGCGGCAATGATAGCTGTGGGGGGGGGTGGGGGCCATTGATAGCGTGGGGGGGCAAAGGCGGGAATGTGCGTGGGGGTGACGGTGCGGCAATGTAGCTGTGGCGGTACGGGGCCAACACAGCTTGGGGGGGACGGGCCGAATATAGCTGTGGGCGGTGGGGGGGCCCGCAATGATAGCTCTGGGGGGTGGCGGGGCCGCAATGATAGCTGTGGCGGTGGCAAGGGGGCATTGATGCTGTGGAGTGGCGAGGGGGCAAAATAGCTGTGGCGGTGACGGGGGGGAAATGATAGAAAAAGGCGGTGACGGAGCGGCAAGGATAGCTAGGGGCGGTGACGGGGGGGGCAATAATACCTGTGGGGTGAGGGGGCGGAAAAATGATAGCTGTGGCGGTGCGGCAATAAGCTGTGGGGGGTCACGGGGCGGCAATGATAGCTGGGGGCGGTGGGGGGGCCCTAATTAGCTTGGGGTTTGACGGGGCGGCAATGAAGTGTGGCCGGGTGGGGGGCGGCAATGATAGCTGTGGCGGTGAGGGGGGCGGCTGATACTGTGGCGGTGACGGGGCGGCAATGATAGCGTGGGGTGACGGGGCAGCAATGATAGCTGGGGGGGAAACAAAGCCCAATGAACTGGGGGGTGACGGGGCGGCAATGATAGCTTTGGCGGTGAGGGGCGCAATGTAGCTGTGGGGTGACGGGGCGGAATGATAGCTGTGGGGGGATGGGGGGGGGCAATGAAGCTTTGGCGGTGACGGGGCGGCAATGATACTGTGGGAGGCGGGGGGGGCAATGAAGCTGTGGCGGTGACGGGGCAGCAATGATCTGTGGGGGTACGGGGCCGCAATGGGGGATACTGTGGCGGTGACGGGGGGCAATGTAGCTGTGGCGGTGGCGTGGCGGTTTGAGAAGGGCTTGTGGAGGTGGCGAGGCGGCAAAAAATAGCTTGGCGGTGACGGGGGGCAAAAAACGTGGCGGGGCGTGGGGGCTTTGAAGCTGTGGAGGTGGCGAGGGGGGAAATGATAGCTGTGGCGGTGGGGGGGGAGGCAATGAAAGCTGTGGCGGTTACGAATCGGCAATGATAGCTGTGGCGTTGAGGGGCGGCAAGATACTGTGGGGGTGACGGGGCGGCAATGATAGCTGTGCGGTGACGGGGGGCAAAGATAGCTTTGGGGGCGGTGACGGGGGGGAAATGATACTGTGGCGGTGGCGTGGCGGGGTGGGGCGCAATGATACCTGTGGCGTGACGGGGGGGGCAATGTTGCCGGGCGGGACGGCGGAAATAAATAGCTGTAGGGTGACGGGGGGGCAACGATTCGGGGGGCGGTGACGGCGTAAGATACTGTGGCGTAACGGGGGGGCAAGATAGCTGGGGCGGTGGGGGGGGGCGGAAAATGATAGCTGTGGCGGTGCGGGGCGGCAATGATAGCTGGGGGGTGGAGGGGGGGCAATGATAGCTGGGGGTGGGGGGCGGGCGGAAGATAGCTGTGGCGGTGACAGGGGGGCAATGATAGCTGTGGGGTGACGGGGCAGCAATGATAGCTGTGGGGTACGGGGCGCCAATGATAGCGTGGGGGTGACGAAGCGGCAATGATAGCTGTGGCGGTGAGGGGGGCGGAAGATAGCTGGGGCGGTGACAGGGGGGCAATGATAGCTTGAGGGTGACGGGGCGGCAATGATAGCTGGGGCGGTGACGGGGGGGGCAGTAAGGTGGCGGTGACGGGGCGGCTATGTAGTGTGGCGAGGCGGAAAAACCCTTTTGGGGCGGTGACAGGGCGGCAATGATACTGTGGGGGTGACGGGGTTGGAATGATAGCGTGGCGGTGAGGGGGCCAATGATACGTGGGGTGACGGGGGGCTAGATACTGGGGTGACGGGGGGGCAATGATAGGCTGTGGCGGTGACGAGGCGGAAAAGGAAAGCTGTGGCATGACGGGGTGGCAATAATACTGTGGCGGGGCCGGGCGGCAATGATAGCTGGGGGGCGGTGACTGGGGGCCAATGAAGCTGGCGGTGGGGGGGCGGAAATGAACTGTGGCGGGACGGGGGGGGCAATGATAGCTGGGCGGTGCAGAGCGGCAATGATAGCTGTGGCGGGGGCGGGGGGCAATGACACTGTGCGGTGACGGGGGGGCAATGATACGTGGGGGAGGGGCGCAATGATAGCGTGGTGGGGGGCGGGGCGGAAAAGATGCTTGGGGGTGCGGGGGCGGCAATTAAGCTGTGGCGGTGACGGGGAACAATGATAGCGTGGCGTGACGGGGGGGCAATGATAGCTGGGCGGTGGGGGTCGGCAAGAAGCGTGGGGGGTGACGGGCGGAAATCATAGCTGTGGCTACGGGGGGGGCAATGATACTGTGCGGTGGGGGGGCGGCAATGACATGTGTGGCGGTGACGGGGCCAAAAAGCTGTGGCGGTGACGGGGGGGAAATAATACCTGTGGGGTGAGGGGGGGCGGCAATTATAGCCATGGCGGTGAGGGGGGCGGAAATAAAGCTGTAGGGGTGACTGGCGGCATTGATAGCTGTGGGGGTGACGTGGCGGCAAGATAGCTGTGGCGGTGGGGGGGGGGGCGGCAAAGATAGCGTGGCGGTGACGGGGCGGCAATCTAGCTGTGGCGGTGGCGGGGCGGAAAATGATAACTGGGGGCGGTGAGGGGGGGCAATATAGCTGTGGGGGTGACGGGGCGGCAATGTAGCTGGGGGCGGTACTGGCGGCAATGAAAGCTGTGGCGGTGGGGGGGCGGCAATGATACTGTGGCGGGGGCGGGCGCAATGATAGCGGGGCGGTGGCGGGGCGGAAATGATAGCTGGGCATACGGGGGCGGCATTGATAGCTGTGGCGGGAGTGCCGTTAATTTGAAGCTGGGGGGCGGTGGCGTGGGGGGAATGATAGCGGGGGCGGTGACGGGCCAATGATATTTTGCGGTGGCGGGGCGGCAATGAACTAGGGCGTGGGGAGGGGGAAAAAGAACTGGGGCGGGGCGGGGGCAATGATAGCTGTGGGGGTGGCGGGGCGTCAATGATAGGGGTGGCGGTGACGGGGGGCAAGATAACTGTGGCGGTGACGGGGCGGAAAAGATAGCTGGGGGGCGGTGACTGGCGACAATGATGCTGTGGCGGTGGCGGGGCGGCAATGATAGCTGTGGCGTGACGGGGGCGGCTATGTTAACCTGTGGCGGTGACGGGGGGCAATGATAGCTGTGGCGGGACGGGGTAATGATAGCTGGGGCGATGACGGGGCGGAAAAAAATACTGTGGCGGGGCGGGGGGCATTGATACTGTGGGGGGGTGGCGGGGGGGGCAATGATAGCTTGGCTGACGGGGCGAAATGACAGGTGGGCGGTGACGGGGGGCTATGATAGCTGTGGCGTGACGGGGGGCAATGATAGCTTTTGCGGTGAGGGCGGTAATGATAGCTGTGGGGGGGCGGGGCGGCATTGATAGCTGTGGCGGTGACGTGGCGGCATTGATAGCTGTGGCGTGACGTGCCGTTAATGATAGCTGTGGGGGTGCTGGCGGCAATGATAGCTGTGGGGGTGAGGGGCGGCAATGATACTGTGGAGGGGGAGGGGCGGAAATGATAGCTGTGGCGGTGACGAGGCGGCAATACCTGTGGCGGTGACAGGGCGGCAATGATAGCTGTGGCGGTGACGGGGCGGTAATGATAGCTGTGGCGGTGACGGGGCGGCAATGATAGCTGTGGCGGTGACGGGGCGGCAATGATAGCTGTGGCGGTGACGGGGCGGCAATGATAGCTGTGGCGGTGACGGGGCAGCAATGATAGCTGTGGCGGTGATGAGGCAGCTATGATAGCTGTGGCGGTGACGGGGCGGCTATGATAGCTGTGGCGGTGACGGGGCGGCAATAATGGCTGTGGTGGTGACGGGGCGGCAATGATAGCTGTGGCGGTGACGGGGCAGCAATGATAGCTGTGGCGGTGACGAGGCAGCAATGATAGCTGTGGCGGTGACGGGGCGGCTATGATAGCTGCGGCGGTGACGGGGCGGCTATGATAGCTGCGGCGGTGACGGGGCGTCATCTTATGAATCAGTATATTGACATTAAGAGGGACATTAAAAAGGGGATAAGAAAAGCTAAAAGGTCTATAGAACAAAAGTCAGTGATAAGATAGGTCCCCTTAAAAATAACTATGGGCATCTTACTGACAAAGAGAATGAAATGTGCTCGATTTTAAATAATTATTTTCTCTCGGTTTTTACACAGGAAGACACTAATAATATTCCGGTAATTAATTTTTATAGTGGATGAGAAGAAGATAAATTATGTAACATCACAGTCACTAGTGAAATGGTTGTGAAGCAGATAGACAGACTGAAGCAAAATAAGTCACCGGGTCCTGATGAGGTTTTTTCAAGGGTTCTAAAGGAATGCAAAATGGAAGTCAGTGAACCATTAACTAATATTTTTAATTTACTCTTCAAACAGGTGCAGTGTCCCGAAATGTGAAAGATGGCTAATGTAATTCCATTTTTTAAAAAAGGGGACAAGTCGTTACCGTCAAAATTTCCGCCCAATAAGCCTGACCTCAATTGTAGCAAATTACTATAGTCAATTATAGCTGGAAAATAAGAAGCCATCTCGATAAGCATAGCTTGATTAATGATACTCAGCATGGTTTCACAAGAGGGCCCGGGCTTGTCTAACTAATTTATTTAAATTTCTTCAGTAAAAGCTTTTGAGGCCCGTTGACCACGATAAAGAATTTGAATTATTTACTTAGAATTTTAGTAAGCATTTGATAGAGTTCCACACCAAAGACTGTTGAAGAAAGTAGCAGCTCATGGCATTGGGGGAAGGGTGCTCTCGTGGATCGAATCATGGCCATAGACAGGAACAAAGAGTGTCCATAAATGGGGTTAAATCCGAGGGGGGATCAGTAACAAGGGGCGTTCCACAGGGATCAGTCTTGGCCCGTTTTTGGGTTTATAATATATATCAATGATCTTGATGAAGGAATTACTAGTGATATGAGAAAATTCGCCGATGATACGAAGATAGGTAGGAAATTGATTAAAAACGTAGATAATTAGGGAACTTCAGGAGGTTTTAGACAACTCACTCTTGGTCAGAAAAGTGGCAGATGCAGTTCAATGGTAGATAATGCAAGGTTCGAAGCTCGGGATGTCCATAACCCTAGCACTTATAAGTTAAATAATGTAGAACTTAACCATACAGATTGCGAAAAGGACTTGGGGTTTTTGGTAAGCAGCAACCTTTAAACCAAGACAGCAATGCCTAAGCGTACGTAAAAAGGGCAAATAGATTACTGGGATTTATATCAAGAAGTGTAAGCAACAGAAGTCCAGAGGTCATACTGCAGCTTTATACACATTAAGTAAGGCCTCACCTAGATTATGCAGCTCAATTCTGGCTCCATATTACAGAATGGACATAAATTCGTTAGAAAACATTCAGGGGTAGATGACTAAATTAATACATAGCATTAGAAATCTTCCTTATGAAGAAAGATTGAAGACTCTTAAGTTACATTCACTTGTTAGACGAAGAATGAGGGGAGACCTGATCGAAGTGTATAAGTGGAAGATATGTATTAATAAAGGGGACATTAACAAGGTCTTGAGGATATCTCTCCAAGAGAGAACCCGCAGTAATGGATTTAAATTAGATAAGTTTAGATTTAGAAAGGACATAAGAAAGTATTGGTTTGGAAATAGGGTAGTAGATGAGTGGAACAGTCTACCTAGTTGGGTTATTGAGGCTAGGACTTTGGGTAGTTTGAGTGCTTCGACCTGTACTTTGAGTGCTGACCTGTACTTAACTCTGTGAACAAGTGTCTTGTTTGCTCCCGTGGACTGAACCAAGATGCCCTCCATCGAGCAACTTTACCAGCAACTTAAGGAAGAAGTGAGGGCAGCGAAGATGGAGATACGGCGACTGACCGAAGAAAACAAGAGGATTCGTAGTAGTCCCCCTGTTTCGAGTCCTCAGGTCAAGAAGGGATCGTGGTCAGTGGCTGGACAGCAGGGGACGACGAAGTTGACGATCAAGAAGATGAATGGAAAGCCAGAAACGATGAAGAAGAAAGAGACTGCTGTGGAAACTCCCGTGGAAACCTCCAACGCATTCTCGGTGCTACCCGACGAATGTGAGTCTTACTACTGGATCGTCACGACGAACGACAACAAGGAAGGTAAGAATATTGTTGTTGTTGGGGATAGCCAGGTTAGATACATGGATAGGGCATTCTGCTTGAAGGACAGGAGTAGGAGAAAAAGGGGTATGCTTCCGGGGGCTGGGATGGGGGAAACTTTGTTAGCCGGCTTGACAACATCATGAACGGTAATGGGATCAATCCTATTATTTGCCTCAGTGCTGGAGGCAATGATGTTGGCAAGCGTAGAAGTGAGGATTTAGTTAGAAAGTTCAGGACAGCTATAGACATGATTAGGAAAAAGGGGGGGGCGCCCCTGTCATATGTGGCATTTTGCCAAGAAGAGGTGTTGGTAATGAATGGTTGTCCAAGCAATTGGTATTAATTGTTGGCTGGATAAACACTGAAAAGGATAATGCAGTACCATTCATTGACAACTGGGACAACTTCTATGGCCGAAATGACATGTATGCCAGGGATGGGGTTCACTTATCCAGGGCAGGTGTGGGTTTTCTTGCTAACTCAGTTGAGGGGGTTGTTAGGACTTTAAACTAGGATTATTAGAGGTATGGGTTTTTTGCAGGAAAACTGTGAAGTCGCAGGGTAGTAATATGAGTACTAGGATAACTAGTAATAGGCAAAATGGGGTGGATATTGGAAAGCCAGGGGCACTAATTGACAAGGACAGTAATAGGTTTAGTGGAATAATAGAAAAAAGCAGGAAGGTAAAGAGAGAGGGGGGTCATTAAAAGTTTATTACACAAATAGTCGCAGTGCTAGGAATAAGATGGGCGAGTTGAGACATGCTAGTGCAGGTAACATAGATGTATTTGCCCTTACTGGGGACGTGGTTTAATTCAAAAAGTCGGGACATGCCTGCAGAATGTCACATTCAGGGTTTTAAATTGTTCCAAGTAGATAGAATATCGGGAAGGGGGGTGGGTGGCATTTTATGTCCGAGATCGCTTGAACTGTTGCATAAAAACAGGTATTAAGTCTGAAGTAACACATACAGAGTCTGTTTGGATAGAAATTTTCAGAGGGGCATGAAAAATTAAAATTTTAGGTGTGATATACCGTCCCCCAAATTTAGATAGGGACCAAGGGGAACTAATGGGGGGAAATTTTAGGGCCACAAGGCACGATAATGTAGTAATTCTAGGGGACTTAACTTTAGTCATATTGATTGGAAATTTTTTGACTGGGAATTTAGAATCATACGATTTCTTAGAAGTAGTTCAGGATTGTTTTTTGAAGCATTTGTGACAGAACCTACAAGGGAAATAACCTGCTTGACTTAGTTCTGGCAAACAATGAATCCCTTGTTAATAATTTAGAAGTTTCAGAGGAACTGGGTCTAGCGACCACAAATCAATTACATTTAGAATTGAATGGAAGTATGATAGTAGGGATAACTCCCGTAACAGTCCCAGATTTTCGCTTAGCAGATTACGATGGGCTTAGAGAACACTTTTCTGTTTACTGGGGTAACGAAGAGAGCTATCAATATGACAGTTTTCTGAACACAATACATGCTGCTCAAAGAACGTTTATCCCTTATAAGGAAATTAGATCAAAAGAAATGACCCTAAATGGATGAATAATAGGCTGAAATATCTACTAGGGCTTAAGAAAGGGAAATTTATAGGCGTATCAAAAGAGGCGAGGGGCATCTTATGAATCAGTATATTGACATTAAGAGGGACATTAAAAAGGGGATAAGAAAAGCTAAAAGGGACTATGAAATTAAAGTACTAGGGGTTCTAAAACTAATCCAAAAAGTTTTTCCAGGTAAATAGAACAAAAGTCAGAGATAAGATAGGTCCCCTTAAAAAATAACTATGGGCATCTTACTGACAAAGAGAATGAAATGTGCTCGATTTTAAATAATTATTTTCTCTCGGTTTTTACACAGGAAGACACTAATAAATTCCCGGTAATTAATTTTTATAGTGGATCAGAAGAAGATAAATTATGTAACATCACAGTCACTAGTGAAATGGTTGTGAAGCAGATAGACCGACTGAAGCAAAAATAATCACCCGGGGCCTGATGAGGTTTTTTCAAGGGTTTCTTAAGGAATGCAAAATGGAAGTCTGTGAACCATTAACTAATATTTTTAATTTATCTCTTCAAACAGGTGTAAATGTCTGATATGTGGAAGATGGCTAATGTAATTCCTATTTTTAAAACAGGGGACAAGTCGTTACCGTCAAATTACCGCCCAATAAGCCTGACCTCCCAAATTTTAGGCAAGTTGCTAGAGTCAATTATAGCTGAGATTATAAGAAGCCATCTCGATAAGCATAGCTTGATTAATGATACTCAGCATGGATTCACAAAAGGCCGTCTTGTCTAACTAATTTATTAACTTTCTTCAGTAAAGCTTTGAGGCTGTTGACCACGATAAAGAATTTGATATTGTTTACTTAGATTTTAGTAAGGCATTTGATAGAGTTCCGCACCAAAGACTATTGAAGAAAGTAGCAGCTCATGGCATTGGGGGAGGGTGCTCTCGTGGATCGAGTCATGGCTCACAGACAGGAACAGAAAGTGTCCATAAATGGGGTTAAATCCGAGGGGGATCAGTTACAAGTGGCGTTCCACAGGGATCAGTCTTGGGCCCGTTGTTGTTTATAATATATATTCAATGATCTTGATGAAGGAATTGCTAGTGATATGAGCAAATTCGCCGATGACACGAAGATAGGGAGGATAATTGATTCAAACGTAGATGTTTTGGGAAATTCAGGAGGATTTAGGACAAACTCTACTCTTGGTCAGAAAAGTGGCAGATGCAGTTCAATGTGGATAAATGCAAGGTTCTGAAGCTGGGGAGTGTCTATAACCCTAGCACTTATAAGTTAAATAATGAGAACTTAGCCATACAGATTGCGAAAAGGACTTGGGGTTATGGTAAGCAGCAACCTTAAACCAAGACAGCAATGCCTAACGTACGAAAATAAGGCAATAGATTACTGGGATTTATATCAAGAAGTGTAAGCAACAGAAGTCCAGAGGTCATACTGCAGCTTTATACATCATTAGTAAGGCCTCACCTAGATTATGCAGCTCAATTCTGGTCTCCATATTACAGAATGGACATAAATTCGTTAGAAAACATTCAGCGTGGGATGACTAAATTAATACATAGCATTAGAAATCTTCCTTATGAAGAAAGATTAAAGACCCTTAATTTTACATTCACTTGTTAGACGAAGAATGAGGGGAGACCTGATCGAGGTGTATAAGTGGAAGAGGGGTATTAATAGGGGGGATATTAACAAGGTCTTGAGGATATCTCTCCAAGAGAGAACCCGCAGTAATGGATTTAAATTAGATAAGTTTAGATTTAGAAAGGACATGGGAAAGAAATTGGTTTGGAAATAGGGTAGTTGATGATTTGGAAACAGTCTACCTATTTGGGGTTATTGAGGCTAGGACTTTGGGTAGTTTCAAATTTAGGTTGGATAAGTACATGAGTGGGATGGGTGGATTTGAGTGGGACTTGCACATCAGAGCTTATTTCTTGGGTAGCATTGAAAATTGGGTTGGTCCAAATGTTTGTTAGTGGGGTGAATTGTAAAGGACCTGCCTAGTATGGGCCAACAGCCTGCTGCAGTGTTCCTCCTTTCTTATGTTTTTATGTTCTTCTGATGCGCCATAAATTCCCCTTTTTCTCCCTAATAGATGCTTTAGCCTCCTGTTAACCCTTTGGGATCGTTATTATTAGACCTAATTTCTCCTCTGGGGGAATGTATATACTCGGGCACTGTGTACATTATTAAGAAAACAATCATAAAAGCAGATCCTTAAATATTCATAAGTATGATTATTGTCAATAAAATCATTAGCTAGATAACCCCAATCAAGATTAGACAGATGTTCCCTAAGTCCATATAATCGGCAGAAGGAAAATCGGGGTTTTTTTACTGTATTATCATTATTCTTGCATTCCCAATTAATGCTAAAGGTGATGGATTTGTGATCACTTGCGCCAAGCTCTTCAGTGATCTCCAGATTATTCACGAGTGTTTCCTTATTTGACAAGACTAGGTCTAGAAAATTTTATTACCCCTGGTAGGTTCAGTTACACCTGTTTCAGAAAACAGTCCTGAACTGTTTCCATGCATATGTGTCTTACCTAACAACCTGTCGGTATTGTATACCATTTTGATGTTCATCTTGTCAGACACTGCAACACATGGCATCTTGGTACAGAAAAAAACCTTGGACAAGCTTTTCAAGTGAGAAGTTTTTTGGATCAGAGGGACCATGACCTTTCAGTGGTTACATTCTCACTGCTACTACTACTACTACTAACTACTACTACTCTGCACCTCTCCTCCGACAGAAATTTAAGTCTCCGCACTGTCGCTTGATCTTCAGAAGTTCCTGACTAGGGAACAGAACTTCTCCAGGCCGAGGGACTGACAACCTCAAATTCAAACGACTACAAGGGTGATGGACTGATTACACGTCTTCACATCTCTACTGTTCCTGCCTATTTTCTGTATTCGACTGAAGAAGCCTACTGTGTAGGCGAAACGTTTCGGAATAAAGTTGTCTAACTGTTGCATATGTGTCTTACCTAACAACCTGTCGGTATTGTATACCATTTTGATGTTCAACAGTTAGGTATCTTTATTATGAAACGTTTCGCCTACACAGTAGGCTTCTTCAGTCAAGTACAGAAAAGTTGATAGAAGCAGAAGATACTTGAAGACGATGAACAGTCCATCACCCCTTAAAGTTTTGAGGTGGTCAGTCCCTCAGTCTGGAGAAGAGCATTGTTCCAGAGTATGAAACAATATGGAGAAGAAGTGACAGGATGGAGCTTTTTATAGCGCCAAGAGGTGAGACGTAGGCCACTAGGAGAGGTAAGAACTCAGATGTTGAGAGGTTAGGTCCCTCTCAAATCCAGCCCCTCTCACTAGTGGAAGTTGTCGAAGTTGATAGCAGGTCTGTACCAAGATACCCTTGTGTTGCAGTGTCTGACAGATTGAACATTAAAATGGTATAAAATACCGACAGGTTGTTACGTAAGACACATGCAAAGACGTATGACAAGGATAAAGCTATCATCAGATTCGAATATATAAAACATCCTCACATACACATATGAATGTAGCCCCCTATATAAAATAGTTCTTATAACGATAAAGAAAAAACAGAAAATCACATACATCTTTTAACTCTGTGGTTTAACAAAATTCATAAGGTCTGAGAGGGACTTGCACATCGGAGCTTGTTTCTTGGGTGGCATTGAAAATTGGGTTGGTCAAATGTTTGTTAGTGGGATGAATTGTAAAGGACCTGCCTAGTATGGGCCAACAGGCCTGCTGCAGTGTTCCTCCTTTCTTATACCCCGGAGCCCCCGACGGCTCCCTGCCAATAAACTTTACCCACATCAAACACCTTGCAAACCAGTCAACCTTCCTCATCAGGCATCCAATCACTCCAAGACGACACACCACTGAAGAGACCAACCCCTTGTCTCTCACCCCATCACCAAGCGGAGTAGACGTTCAACAGTAAGTCCACGATATCCCTCCGGAAAACTAGTTACTCACCTTGAGTTTTTTAACATTGCGAACCTTTAACATAAACCTCAACATATCTTCACACTCCACTAAGTCCCTGCCACCCCACCATATGCGGACATCCCCCATCACCTCCCCCACTCGAAGGCCCCTTTCCCCCCCTGCCCGAATATACCTCTGCTTCACATATAGCGCCTTCACCCAAGTTCCTAATGCCATCAATCCCAATCCTCCCTGTCTTACCGCAGTCATTACCACATCTTTGCCCAACCACGCCCTCCCAAAACCCCCACACATACCTTAATACTCTCCTTTGTAATTCCATAATGCCCTGACTTCGTAAGGGATAAATTTCCGCCACTCCCCACACCTTACTATAAATCAGCATATTTACCACCACAACCCTTTGATGCAAGGTTACGTCCCCGACCCAGAGACTCCTAAGCCTACTCAAAGCTCTGTCCATTACCTTTTCTGAATTAACCCTCCTGCTCTCCTGTGCATCTGCCAAATACAAAATCCCACAAATCTTGAGCCTTTCTACAGTTATCCAGCCAAACTCCTCCCCCAACGTCCAGCCTACCCAAGCGCCTACCTCCAGCAACTGTGATTTCTGCTTATTAACTCTCATCCCAGTAGCATTCCCAAAAATCTCAAGTACCCTTCCCACTTTACTTAAATCTTCTATCTCATTAAGTAAAACAGTTATATCATCTACATAACTCACAATATTCCCACAAAAGCCTCCACTCTCCCCCATCCTTCCCGTCCCACCATCAACCAGAACATAGAAAGGATTCTGCATACATGCAAAGAGTATTTGGGAGAGTGGACACCCCTGCCTTAAACCCCTCCTCATGCTTACAGGACTACACAATCTACCATTTACCTGTACTCTCATCGATGCATCAGCATACAATGTCCTCACCCATCCCACCGCCCTCCCTCCAAAACCCATTCTCACCATACTCTCAATCAAAAATTCCCTATCCACATAATCATAAGCTTTCTCCCAGTCCAGACCTAGAATACCGCCCTTACTACTACCCTCGAGGAAATCCCTAATACGTCCATGACCTGCCCGCATACTCCTCCCCGGGATTCCAAACTGTCCCCCATGTATCACCGACCTCATGACCTTCTTCAGTCTATTTCCTAAGATTTTCGCAAAAACCTTGTCATCTGCGCACATCAGAGATATTGCTCGATAAGCACTCAAAACTCTTCCCCCCCTCTGCTTTGGCACCAAAACTATGACACCCGTACTTTGCGATGTGCCCAACTTCCCACTAGTTAACATATGATCCAATACCCTAACAAAGCATTGCCTAATACACCCCCAATGTGCTCTATAAAAATCATTTGATATACTGTCTATCCCCGATGTTTTCCCGGTACTCATCCCTAAAACTGCCTCTTCCACCTCAGCCTCACTTATACCACCCTCCAACCCCACTCTATCCTGCTTACTTAAAACACTATGGAACCCCCCTCCAAAAATTCCCTCCCAGGAACCCCCCTCCCTCCTACTCCATTTCTCCCTAAACCAACTATCAGAATAGAGACTCATACTTTCCGTGTTGGATAGGACCCGACCCTCTGGATCCCCTCCCACCCCAGGGCTTGTCTCCAATTGTAGAATGGTGGTTACCGTCTGTCGGTCTCGAAATTTACGTAAAACAAACCCGGACGGCTTATCACCCCACAATACGTCCTCTAACCCCGCCCTAACCCTGATTGCATCAAACCTATCATTGTGTAGTTCAGCTATTCTACTCCGAAGACTAGCCATGTCATCACTCCTACCACCTCGCCCATCATAACAATCTTGCAACTGTCCCTCCAGATAATTTTGCAACCCAAAACGCCACCTCGCCTCTTCTCGTCCCCTAACCTTAAAAAAATTCGCTATCTCAGGTTTGGCCTGCATTTCCCACCAATCTAACAGATCTATCTCCCTATCCCTAGCCTCCCAAAAATGCAACCACCAATCACTGAAAAAAGGCCCCTCCCCCTTCTCCTTAAGAAGCCTTACATTTAATTTTCAGTACCCAGAATAAATACGCACTACTCCATCCCACATCAGATCTGCTATTACCGCTCTGTGATCAGAAAACCCCACATCGAAGGTTTGCACCCTCACAACATCTATGCCCTGCTTAATATAGATTCTGTCCAATCGTGCCTCATATCCCCTACGGACGAACGTGTGCTCCACTAGGTATCCCCCCTCCCCACCACATCAACAACCCCAATATCTCGCAATACATCCCTCAGAACACTCAACACACAACCCGCCCCTCTCGGTTCGACATCACCACTCCGTATCACACAATTCCAATCACCTCCTATTACTGTTATAGCAAGCAAACCTCTCAAGTGATACAGCAATACCTCCCTGACAAAATCTACTTTTACCCTGGTATTGCTAGTTGCTGGCATGTAAACACCTACGAAACTAGCCCGACTCTCACCCCAGACACCATCCACCCTCACGACCCTCCCACCCCCCCCTCTTCCCAACCCATGACACGCAAGGGGCTGGTCTCCTTTACCGCCACTGCTACCCCACCTTTCAATTGCAACCCACTGCTAACATACATCCGATATCCTTTCACCCTCAACTCACATCCAGCCCTGTGATTATGCTCTTGCAAAAAACAAATGTCGACATCAAACCGCCGTAAAAACCACTCCAACCAAACTTTCTTGACCTCTGTCTTAAGGCCATTAACATTAAGTGTGACACATCTGAAATTTATAGAAGGGGCGGCTTTCCCCTATGCCGCTGGGATTTACTCATTGCACTTTTCACATTGCGTGTACCTTTGTTACTCGATTTTTCCTGTGCAGTCACCTCCCCCCTCCCTCTCCCACTGTGCAACTCAGGCGCGCCTCTACCACTATGAGACATCGGCTCCACCACCGCTGCCCATGACTTCTTCCCCGGCCTCTGTCCCGGGGTAATGACCTCGTCTATCTCTGACGCAGCAGTTCTTTTCCTAGAACTTCCGCTTACACACATATCACCATCAGGCGAATCCTCCTGGTGTACCTCCACGACCACCACACGCTCCAGTCCTTTCTTACTCAAGGCATCGCTATTTGAGTGTTCGCATCGCTATTGGGCCGTGCGGACGTGCTACGCAGTAGCTCCTGATTGAGTTGGCTTTTGCGCAGTGTTGACGTGTACTTGGCTCTGTGAAGACCTGTTTGCGCGCTCTCTAGAATTGAAGCAAGATGCCCTCCATCGAGCAACTTTACCAACAGCTTAAGGAAGAATTGAGGTTGGCGAATATGGAAATTCGGCGACTGACCGAGGAAAACAAAAAGATTCGGAGTAGTCCCTGTTTTGAGTCCTCAGGTCAAGAAGGGAAACTGGTCAGTGGCTGGACAGAAAGGGAAAGAAGTTGACGATCAAGAAGACAAATTTGGAAAGGTTAGAAACGATGAAAGAAGAGACTGCCGTTGAAACTGTTGTGGAAACATCCAATTTACATTCTCAGTGCTCCCCGACAAATTTGTGAGTCGAATACTGGGAACGTCACGACGAAAAGACATTAAGGAAGGTACGAATATTGTTGTTTTTGGGGGGATAGCCAAGTTAGGTATATGGATAGGCGTTCTGTTTGAAGGACAGGAGTAGGAACAGAGTTTGCTTTCCTGGGGCTGGGATGGAGGATATTGTTAGCCGTCTGGATGAATCATGAGAGGTAATGGGAGCAAATCCTATTATCGTTTCAGTGCTGGGGGGCAACGATGTTGGCAGACATAGGAGTGAGGACCTGATTAGCAGGTAAGGTCAGCAATAGAAATAATTAGAAGTAAGGGTGGGAACCCTCTTATATGTGGTATTTTGCCAAGGAGGGGATTTGGGGAAATGAATGGTTGTCCAGGGCAATTGGTTTTCAATTGCGGGCTGGACAATACTGTAAGGAAAATGCGGGTAACTTTCATGACAACTGGGACCTCTTCTATGGCAGAAATGACATGTATGCTAGGGATGGGGTTCACTTATCTAGGTGTGGGGTGGGAGCACTGGCAACTGCAGTGGAGGGAGCAGTTAGGATTTTAAAACTGGGGAATAGTTAGTGGTATGGGTTTTGGCAGGAAAACAGTGAAGTCCCAGTGTAGTAATATTACGAGTTCTAGGGGAACTAGTAATAAGAACGAGATAGATATTGAAAAGCAGGGACCTTGGGTGATAAGGACATAATAGGTTTAGTAGAAAATAGAAATGAGCAGGAAGGGTAAAGAGAAAGGAGAGTCTTTCAAGTTTATTATGCTAATTGCCGTAGTGCTAGGAATAAGATGGACGAGTTGAGAATTGTTGCTAGTGTAGGGAACATTGATGTATTTGCCTTAACTGAGACGTGGTTTAATTCAAAAGTCGGGACATCCCTGCGGAATGTCATATTCAGGGTTTTAAATTGTTCCAAGAAGATAGAAGTATTGGGAGGGGGGGTGGGGTGGCATTGTATGTCCGAATCGCATGAACTGTTTCATAAAAACGGTATTAAGTCTGAAGTAACACATACAGAGTCTGTTTGGATAGAATTTTCAGAGGGGCATGAAAAACTGATTTTTGGAGTGATTACCGTCCCCCAAACTTAGATAGGGCCAAGGGAAACTACTATGGAGAATTGTTAAGGCCACAAAGCACGATTTAAAGTAGTAATTCTAGGAGACTTTAACTTTAGTCATGTTGATTGGAATTTCTTGACTGGGAATTTAGAATCATACGACATCTTAGAAGTATTTCAGGATTGTTTTTTTAAGCAGTTTGTGACAGAACCTACAAAGGGGGAAAAAACCTGCTTGACTTTGTTATGGCAAACAATGAATCCCTTGTTAATAATTTAGAAATTTCAAGGAGGAACTGGGTGCTAGCGACCACAAATCAATTACATTTAGCATTGAATGAAAGCACGATAGTAGCGATAACTCAGTAACAGTCCCCGATTTTCGCTTAGCAGATTACGATGGGGCCCTTTGAGAACACTTATCATCTGTTGACTGGGGTAACGAAGAGAGCTATCAATATGACAGTTTTCTGAACACTATACATGCTGCTCAAAGAGCGTTTATCCCATATAAAGAAATTTGATCAAATAGAAATGACCCAAAATGGATGAACAATAGGCTCAAATAATCTACTAGGGCATAAGAAAGGAATTTTTAGGGGTATCAAAAGAGGTGAGGGTCATCTTATGAATCAGTATATTGACATTTTAAAAGGGGCATTTTAAAAAAGGGGGGTAAAAAAAGCTAAAAGGGACTATGAAATTAAAGTTGCTAAGGGATTCTAAAACTACCCAAAAAGTTTTTTTCCAGGTTTATAGAACAAAAAGTTAGAGATAAGATAGGTCCCCTTAAAAATAACTATGGGCACCTTACTGACAAAGAGAATGAATGTGCTTGATTTTTTAAAAAATTATTTTTTCTCAGTTTTTACACAGGAAGACACTTTAAAAATATTCCAGTAATAAATTTTTACAGTGGGCTAGAAGAAAATAAATCATGTAACATCACAGTCACTAGTGAGATGGTTGTAAAGCAGATAGACCTACTGAAGCAAAAAAAAGTCGCCGGGTCCTGATGAGGGTTTTTTCAAAGGGGTTCTTAAGGAATGCAAAATGGAAGTCTGTGAACCATTAACTAATATTTTTAATTTATCTCTTCAAACAGGTGTAGTGTCTGATATGTGGAAGATGGCTAATGTAACTCCTATTTTAAAACAGGGGACAAGTCGTTAACGTCAAATTACCGCCCAATAAGCCTGACCTCAATTGTAGGCAAATTACTAGAGTCAATTATAGCTGAGATTATAAGAAGCCATCTCGATAAGCATAGCTTGATTAATGATACTCAGCATGGATTCACAAGAGGCCGGTCTTGTCTAACTAATTTATTAACTTTCTTCAGTAAAGCTTTTGAGGCTGTTGACCACAATAAAGAATTTGATATTATTTACTTAGATTTTAGTAAGGCTTTTGATAGAGTTCCGCACCATAGACTGTTAAAGAAAGTGGCAGCTCATGGCATGGGGAAAAGTGCTCTCGTGGATCGAGTCATGGCTCACTGACAGGAAGCAGAGTGTGTCCATAAATGGGGTTAAATCCGAGTGGGGATCTGTAACAAGTGGCGTTCCACAGGGATCAGTCTTGGGCCCGTTGTTGTTTATAATATATATCATGTCTTGATAAGGGAATTACTAGTGATATGAGCAAATTCGCCGATGACACAAAGATAGGTAGGATAATTGATTTCAAACGTAGATGTTATGGAACTTCAGGAGGATTTAAACAAACTCTATTCTTGGTCAGAAAAGTGGCAGATGCAGTTCAATGTAGATAAATGCAAGGTTCTGAAGCTTGGGAGTGCCCATAAACCCCAGTACTTATAAAGTTAAATGATGTAGAACTTAGCCACACAGATGCGAAAAGGACTTGGGGGTTATGGTGAGCAGCAACCTTAAAACCAAGACAGCAATGCCTAAGCGTACGTAATAAGGCAAATAGATTACTGGGATTTATATCAAGAAGTGTAAGCAACAGAAGTCCAGAGGTCATACTGCAGCTTTATACATCATTAGTAAGGCCTCACCTAGATTATGCAGCTCAGTTCTGGTCTACGTATTACAAAATGGACATAAATTCGTTAGAAACATTCAGCGTAGGATGACTAAATTAATACATAGCATTAGAAATCTTCCTTATGAAGAAAGATTGAAGACTCTTAAGTTACATTCACTTGTTAGACGAAGAATGAGGGGAGAGACCTGATCGAAGTGTATAAGTGGAAGATAGGTATTAATAAAGGGGATATTAATAAGGTCTTGAGGATTGTCTCTCCAAGAGAGAACCCGCAGTAATGGATTTAAATTAGATAAGTTTAGATTTAGAAAGGACATAGGAAAGTATTGGTTTGGAAATAGGGTAGTTGATGAGTGGAACAGTCTACCTAGTTGGGTTATTGAGGCTGGGACTTTGGGTAGTTTCAAATCTAGGTTGGATAAGTACATGAGTGGGAGGGGTTGGATTTGAGTGGGACTTTCACATCAGAGCTTATTTCTTGGGTGGCACTGAAAATTGGGTTGGGCAAATGTTTTGTTAGTGGGATGAATTGTAAAGGACTTGCCTAGTATGGGCCAGCAGGCCTGCTGCAGTGTTCCTCCTTTCTTATGTTCTTATGTTTTGTTGTCCCTCCAGCGCTCTGTCCTCACATAAACTGAGGACACCTGCACAGGGCTCCTCCCCATCCAGAAAATCCTTGATCACATCTGCCAATAAACCATCCTGGGTCGAAGCTTCCTGGACTAAAGACTCCTCAGATGTCACCTTCGTCTCCCCCGACGCCCCTGGGAGAGTGACACACGTCTCCGCCGCCGCCCCCTCCCTTTCGACCTCCTCGCTCTAGCGGTCAGTTTCCGTCCTCCCCAGGACCCGAGCCAGGGACCAAAAACACACGGCTGCTGAATCACAATTTGGGGTCCC
>NC_069409.1:17162588-17195000 GCF_026875155.1 Cherax quadricarinatus
TGTGGGGGGGATGTGGAAGGTATTCAGGCTTAATTCTGGGAACTGGAGCACAGATCCAAATCCCTAGATCAAGAGCCCCTGACCAGCGTCAAGGAGCCTCCCTTGATGGGTGAGTCCAGGGAGAGGAATCTCTTCTCTGAAAGAGCTACCACTCTCCATATAGGAGCCTTGCCTAAGAATCAAGCATCTCTTTCTTCCAAAATGGTCGGGATATTTTCCCTTTCAAATTATGAATATATATTAGAGAATGTGAAAAATATTTTTTATAGTTTTACTTGCTTTTGTGATTATAATAAATATACTACTCTCAGCATACCAAGGTGCTGCCCGGGTATATTTTGTCTTGTAAAATACTCTATAAATATAAAAATATTAATGAAAAATTTGTTCATAAGTTCTGGTATCAAAAGTGCCTAGTCAGGAGGCAGGTGAGGTGGTCTTGCACCCACACACCTGCCTTCACAGGAAGCGGGCATGGGGTACACACAGACCCATGCCACTTCACATAGATTAGCAGGTGTGGGGGGACTTGCACCCCTATGCCCAGCTTACAAGAATGCGGGATATGTATCTCAGTATTAAACTCTAAAAATTAAATATGATGCATCCAAAATACTTGTCCGAAGAGACGTCTCCCACAAACAACAATTTTTCCAGTGTTGTACACGTTTCTAAAATCAGTACACCAAAAAAATTAATAATGATGTGTCAGTCATAATGTAGCCAAAACAGCGCCCCTTCAGAGGGTGCCAGTCCCCATTTAAAAATTTAGATTGCCAAATGCCTGTAACGTGCAGCTGGTACGAGGAAGCTGGTGACAAAGTATGGTTGCACTGTCACGGTGACAGTTATGGAAAATACACCCAACAGCCAACCAAGATTATTATAATCATGGGGAAGCTCTAAACCCGTAGGATTATACAGCGCCTGTGGGGGGTAGGTTGGGAGGTATTCAGGCTTAATTCAGGGAGCTGGAGCACAGATCCATTTCCCTAGGTCAAGAGCCCCTCACCAGCGTCAAGGAACATCCCTTGAGGGAAGGCCAACCAAGAATAATTAGCAGATAAGTATAAGAAAATGAAAGTGAATTGGTCACGACAGTAGTAAGTAGCTAACGATTGTATAACTCTGAGAACATTATAGACGGAATGTTGAGAGCGCTGTATAACCGAACGGTTCTAGTGATCTTAAACAACTATCCCTTACGGCACCCCGCTCGTTACCCTGACTCAGTCTCTCCCTCCTTCACTGTCACTCGGTCCCTGCTTGTAAATACTCCCTCAGTCACTTGAGCAATTTACCACTTATTTCTGTTTATGCAGCTTCTAGGGTTAATCTAGAAGCTTTTTTCTTGTGTTGTATACACGTTGTTCACTGGTAATTCCTCTTTAATAAATTCTTTAATTACTGGATATGATTCTCTATACATTCACTGTACTCACCAATATGTGGATGCAGGGGTCGAATCACAGTTCCTGGCTCCACCTTTTCACTGGTTGCTACTAGGTCCACTCTCTCCCTCTCTACCTCTCTACCTCTTCTTAAAGTTGTGTGAAGTCTGCCTTTGTTACTACCCTCCAGATTGTTCCACTTCGTGACTACTGTGTGAATGAAGAAATATTCCTAACATTCCTATGACTCCTCCGTGTTTTCAACTTCTAGTTGTGTCCCATCTCTGAATTATTCTGTCCCTGCCCACACTGTCAATTCCTCTCAGTATTTTATACGTCGTTATCATATCCCCCCCCTATCCCTCCATTTCTCCAGTGTCATCAGATTGAGTTTCCTTAACCTCTCTTCATAGGACACACCCCTGAGCTCCAAACTTTGCCCTGTCTCTAATTTCTTGATGTGCTTGACCAATTGTGGGCTCCATACTGGTACTGCATACTCTAACATGGGCCTGAAACACACCGTATACATTGTCGTTGACTCCTTACTAAGATGTAGAAACGATTTTCTTAGGTTTGCCAGGGGCTCATATGCTGCAGCAGCTATATGGTTGATGTGCACCTCAGATGTGCTCTGTACGATATTCACCCCAAGATCATTTTCCTTGAGTGATGTTTGCAGCCTCTGAGCTCCGAGTCTGTACTCCGTCTGCGGTGTTCTTTGTTCTTTCCCAGGATTCGTAACTTAGCACTTGGTGGGGTTAAACTCCAGGAGCCATTTGCCAGACCAGGCATGCGGCCTGTCCAGATCCTTTTGTAGTCTTTCCTGATCCTCATCCGCCTGAATTCTCTTTATTAGCTTCAAGTCTTTTGGAAACGAAAACATTTGTGAATCTATAACTTCCGTCATGTCTTTCACATTTTCAAGAAACAGCACTGGCTCTAGAACTGATCCTTGTGGAACCCCCTCCACATAATCACCCACAGTGACACTTTGTCATGTACCATCACTTGTTTCCTTCCTGTCAGACATTCCCTGATCCATTGCAATGCTTTCTGTGTTATTCCTGTTTGCTTCTTTAGGTTCTGTACCAGTCTCTTGTGAGGTGCTGTGATAAGTGTCTTACAGTCCAAGAAAATGCAGTATAACCATCCCTCTCACTCCTGTCTTACTTCTGTTACCTTGTAGACGTTCAGTAGATTAGTGACAGGATTTTCCATCTCTGCAGCCGTACTGGTTGTCATGTATGATTCCACTCCTTTCTACGTGCTTCATCGCTCTTCTCCTGATAATCTCCATGTCTTTGCATACTATACATGTCGGTGACACTGGCCTGTAGTTTAATGCTGCTTGTGTCCTTTTTAAAAAAAAATTGGGACTACATTTACTATCTTCCACATTTGTGGCAATTGTTCTGTTTCGATAGATTTGTTGAAGATTCTTAGTGGGACACAGTGCCTTTGCTCCCTCTATCAGAAACCATGGATAGATGTTATCTATTCCCGCAGCCTTTGAGGTATATAATTCACGTAGCAGTTTTTCACCTACTCCTCGGTTGTGTGCAGTGTGTCCAGCACTACTGACGTTCTCTACTGCCTCGGTTTGCTGGAAACCTTTGTCTTCTCTGAGAATACCTCAGTAACTCTGGTGCTGAGCTTTTCACATACTTCTTGGTCATTCCTTGTGAACTTTCCTCCTTACTTCCTCAGCTTGATTACCTGGTCCTTGACTGTTTTCCTCCTGATGAGACTATATAATAACTCATATTGCCGCTGGGCCTTCCTCCATATCCATGCATATTCCTCTCTGGCTCCACGGCTCAACTCCTTGATTTCCTGATTTCTCTGATTTGTATACTTTTTTCCGTGCTCTAGTCTAGCACACTTGGCTTTGGCCTGTCTACACCTCTGGTTAAAACATGGGCTCACTCCGGTTTTCCCATTATTTCTATTGCCCATGGGTGCAAACCTCATACAGAAATTGCCTCATATCTGTGTAGTTCCCTCTTATGAAGTTTGGTTTCTTAATCACTAACGTCGAGGGGCCTTTTGTATGTAATATCTCCCATGAAGGAAGTGCTCAAGGTGAATACAAAGTCGAGCCTTGCTGGTTCAACCTCTCTCTCTCTCTCTCTGGTTGTGTCCTTAACATGTTGGTGCATGAAGTTTTCCAGTACCACCTCCAGGATCTTAGCCCTTCATGTTTCTGGTTCCTTCGTGTTGCTACAGGTTTTGCCAGTCTCACTCCTCGTGGTTAAAGTCCCTCATGACCAGTAACCTTACCCTACCCATGCTGGCCTGTATGACCACCTCGGCTAGTGCATCCACCATTGCTCTGTTACTCTCATTGCACTCTTGTCTTGGTCTCATGCTGCTCACTGGTGGGTTGTCCTAAGCTCTCTGGGAGTTAGCGTGGGGTGTTACTAAGCACCATGGCTTGTTGTAGTGTTTCAGAATCTCAGGTTCAGGTGTTAAAGAAGGAGGTTCTACTTCTTCAGGAGGAAAATAGGAGGCTGAAGCTTCGCCTAGATGAGTTTGGGAGTGAGTGTGAGGTGAATTTAGCTGGTAAGGAGGAAATGATCACAAAAAGTGAAAGTGGCAGCTACTTTAAGTGTTCTTCAACTCTATACATCCTTGGTTAGGCCTCATTTAGATTATGCTGCACAGTTTTGGTCACCGTATTACAGAATGGATATAAATTCTCTGGAAAATGTTCAAAGGAGGATGACAAAGTTGATCCCATGTATCAGAAACCTTCCCTATGAGGATAGACTAAGGGCCCTGAATCTGCACTCTCTAGAAAGACGTAGAACTAGGAGGGATATGATTGAGGTGTATAAATGGAAGACAGGAATAAATAAAGGGGATGTAAATAGTGTGCTGAAAATATCTAGCCTAGACAGGACTCGCAGCAATGGTTTTAAGTTGGAAAAATTCAGATTCAGGAAGGATATAGGAAAGTACTGGTTTGGTAATAGAGTTGTGGATGAGTGGAACAAACTCCCGAGTACAGTTATAGAGGCCACAACGTTGTGTAGCTTTAAAAATAGGTTGGATAAATACATGAGTGGATGTGGGTGGGTGTGAGTTGGACCTGATAGCTTGTGCTACCAGGTCGGTTGCCGTGTTCCTCCCTTAAGTCAATGTGACCTGACCTGACAAGGTTGGGTGCATTGGCTTAAGCCGGTAGGAGACTTGGACCTGCCTCGCATGGGCCAGTAGGCCTTCTGCAGTGTTCCTTCGTTCTTATGTTCTTATAAGGAGGATTAACAGAGAATATATGAAGGTAGGAAATCGATTCTGTTCTCAAGTACGAGTGTACTTCAGTGGTTAGTGAGGTTAAAGGTACCATTTATTCCCCTGCTAATCAATGTAAGAATATTCTAATTGTAGGAGATTCTCAGGTAAGATATATGGACTGTGCTTTTTGTAACAGAGATAGAAAGGTCAGGCAGAGGATGTGCCTCCCATGAGCTGGTGTTGGTGGCATAGTCAACAGGTTGGACATTATGTCAGGTAATGAGAACAAACCCATTATCTATCTTAGTGCTGAGGAAAATGGCATTGGGAAGGGCAGGAGACAGGAGCTATTGGATGAGTACAGGTCAGCCATAGAAGTAGTTAGGTCTAAGGGAGGGATCCCAGTCATATGTAGCATCTTGCCTAGAAAGGGAGTGGGCAATGAATGGATGTCTAGGGCAATTGGTATAAATTGGTGGCTAGACACATACTGCAAGGAACTTGCAATCCCATTCATTGATAACTGGAACAAATTCTATGTCAAACGTGATATGTATGCAAGGGATGGAGTTAATCTCTCTGGGGCTGGAGTGGTTGCATTAGCCAATTCAGTTGAGGGGGTAATTGATGACTTGTTTAGGACTTTAAACTGATAGATTATAGAGGTATGGGTGTTTGTGGGAAACAATCAGGCAGCAGTATTAGGGTGGAAAACAGTATATATTACCGGGATACTTCAGGGATATGTTTAAAAGACAGTATTCAAAATAAAGTTGGTAGTAAAGGCAAATCAATTGATCATAAATAGAGAGAGATAGTAGAGGGCAACGAGTGACTACCTCCCTTAAGGTTTACTATACAAATAGTAGGAGTCTAAGAAATAACATAGATGAGCTAAGATTACTTGCAAGTGCAGGTAATATAGATATTATTGGTATAACAGAGACCTGGTTCAATCTGAAAGATAGAGAAATGCCTTCTGAATGCAACATACAGGGTTATAAACTATTCCGCGCTGACAGGGTCAACAGGAAGGGTGGTGGAGTGGCGATGTATGCCAGAGATCATTTAAATTGTTGTGTTAGACATGATATAAGATTAGAAACATCGAACACAGAATCTGTTTGGCTACAGTTTCTCGAGGGTCATAAATTAATTTTGGGTGTAATTTTTAGGTCCCCAAACCTTGATAGGAAGTCCAGTAAGCTGTTATGGGACTAAATTCATAATGCATCTAGATATGAAAATGTTGTTTAATAGGAGTTTTTAACTTTAGACAAATTAATTGGAACAATATGACAGGAAATCTTGAGTCTAGTGACTTAATTGATATGGTTCAAGATTACTTTTTAGAACAGTTTGTGACAGAACCAACTAGAGGAAACAATCTGCTTGACTTGGTTCTTGCAAACAATCACAAATTAATAATCTTGAGGTTAATGATGAGCTTGGGGAAAGTGATCACAAATCCTTTAGTTTCAATATATCATGGAATTACCCAGATAACTGCAATCAAATCTGTCCCAGATTTTCGCTTTGCCGACTTCATGGGAATGAAAAATTACCTGGGTGGGCTAAGTTGGGATGTCCTGACTATGGGGCAGGTAGGTGATCTTGGTTGCCAATATGACGTTTTTCAGAGCATAGTTCTAGCTGCCCAGACAAACTCTTGTTCTGAGTAGGGAAATTAGATCTAACAAAAATGATCCCAAATGGACGGACAATAGATTAAAACATCTCATTGGTCAAAAGAGAGGCATATATAGGCGTATCAAAAGAGGGGATGGGCAGTTAAGAAATCAATATATTAAGGAGAGAAATAAAAAAAGGAATAAGGAAAGCAAAAAGGGGTTATGAGGCTAAGGTCGCAAGGGATTCGAAGACTAACCCAAAAGGGTTAGTGCAGGATAAAAGGAAAATGGCAAATGTAATACATATTTACAAGGCAGGTGACAGGTCCTTAGCTTCGAACTATAGACCAATAAGCTGTGGGAAAATTTATGGAATCAATAATTGCAAAAGCAATTCATAACCATCTTGATAGGCATAAATTGATTAATGAATCTCAACATGGTTTTACAAAGGGGCGTTCCTGTCTTACGAATTTACCAACTTTTATCACTAACGTGTTTGAGGAGGTAGACCAAGGTAACGAATATGATATTATGTATATGGACTTCAGTAAGGCTTTCGATAGAGTTCCACATCAGAGGCTACAGAGGAAACTTAAGGTACAGGGAATAGGAGAAATATTTTCCTGGGTAGAGGCATGGCTGACAAATAGGAAGCAGAGAGTTTGCATAAATGGGGAGAAATCAGAATGTGGGCACGTCACAAGCGGTGTTCCATAGGGGTCAGTGTTGGGCCCGTTGTTGTTCACAATTTACATAAACGACATAAATGAGGGAATAAATAGCGACATAAGCAAATTTGCTGATGACACCAAAATAGGCCGTCCAATTCATTCTAATGAGGACACTAGAGCACTCCAGGATGATTTGAATAGACTGGAGCAATGTCGGAGAAATGGCAGATGCAGTTTCATATAGACATGCAAAGTTCTTAATGTTGGACAGGAAAATAACCATGCCACACATAATCTAAATAATGTGATCTTAATACTACTGTTTGCAAAACGGATTTAGGAGTTCTGGTTAGCAGCAATCTGAAACCAAGACAACAGTGCATTAGTGTTCTCAATAAAGCTAACAGAATTCTTGGCTTCATATCTAGAAGTATAAATAATAGAAGTCCTCAGGTTGTTCTTTTCTTCGGTTAGGCCTTATTTAGACTATGCTGCACAGTTCTGGTCACCGTATTACAGAATGGATATAAATGCACTGGAAAACGTACAGTTGAGGATGACAAAGTTGATCCCATGTATCAGAAATCTTGGTTTAGAAAGACACGTAAGCAAACACTATGACATATTTATTAGAAAACGTTTCGGTCCTGGGACCTTGATCACTTCTAACATACAGAGGTAGAAAGGCATTATATATATAGGCGGAAAGTGAGGTGTGACGCACGTGACCTGAGGAATGTCATAAGAACATAAGAACATAAGAATGGAGGAACACTGTAGAAGGTCTACTGGCCCATGCGAGGCAGGCCCTTATCAAAACAACCTCTGCCTATGATGAGGACGGGTAGACGATGAAATCATGTGACTCCTGTGTTGAAGATTGAGACACTTATGCAGCATATGGGAATCTTTATTCAGGATTAATTCTTTGTAACAAGATCCCATGATGCTGCAGTGTCTGACAGTTGTGATGAATGGTTTGAAAAACCGACAAGTTGAAGATTGAGACACTTATGCATAAGTGCTGCATAAGTGTCTCAATCTTCAACTTGTCGGTTTTTCAAACCATTCATCACGACTCCTGTGTTGTTGGGTTGGTGGTGCTTAAGTATCATGTATGCCAATGTTTTTGAAATTTTGTAGTTTCCAGTGTTGCGTTCTATAGTGTCGGTGACGGCGATTAGTGAGGCTTCTAGGCACCGTCGGCGTCTGAGGTCTGGTTCGGTGAGAACGAGTTGTGCCTCATTCCAGTTCATCAAATGTCCCGTGGAGTCTTTGTGGAGGACACAGGCGTACCTTACATCGTCTCTGTTAGAGGCATTTCGATGCTCATTCAGGCGGACTGTAAGATCTCTGCCTGTCTCGCCTACATATTTCTTGGGACAGAACCCACAGGGAATAGTGTAGACGCCTGCTGTAGAAGTTAGAGGTGTGGGGCTGCGTTTCGTAGTGAGGTCTTTGATAGATGATGTGTTTATGGTGGAAACGTTGATGTTACTCATAGCAAGTGCCCGGCGAGTATTCGTGGCAACATCACCACATGGGAGTACTATGAACTGCTTAGGGGGCTGTTCCATGGGCGGTTTGTTGAGAATAGCTTGTGCCTTAAGTCTGCAATCTCGGATGAAGAAAGATGGGAACTGAAGACGTGTAAAGGCTTGTGTTATGTAAGTGCATTCTTCTTCTAGAAAACAAGGGCTGGAGATGCGAAGAGCTCTCAAGAAGAAGCCAATGAGGACTCCTCTCTTAGTGCGGGTGTCTTGGTGTGAATAAAAGTGTATAAGATCGTCCTTGTTGGTAGGTTTTCTATACACTTTGAAGAGAAGTTTGTCACTGTATGTTAGAAGTGATTAAGGTCCCAGGACCGAAACGTTTTCTAATAAATATGTCATAGTGTTTGCTTACGTGTCTTTCTAAACCAACTTGTCGGTATTTATTACCAAGGTTTATACCATCAGAAATCTTCCCTATGAGGATAGACTGAAGGCCCTGAATCTGCACTCTCGAAAGGCGCAGAATTAGGGGGGATATGATAGAGGTGTATAAATGGAAAACAGGAATAAATAAAGGGAATGTAAATAGCCTGCTGAAACATTTCCCACCAAGACAGGACTTGCAGCAATGATTTCAAGTTAGAAAAATTCAGATTCAGGAAGGATATAGGAAAGCACTGGTTTGGTATTACAGTTGTGGATGAGTGGAACAAACTCCCGAGTACAGTTATAGAGGCTAAAGCGTTGTGTGGTTTTAAAAATAGGTTAGATAAATACACGAGTGGGTGTGGGTGGGTGTGAGTTGGACCTGACTAGCTTGTGCTACTAGGTCTGATGACGTGCTCCTTCCTTAAATGGAAGTGACCTGACTAAGTGGGTCATTGGGCTTATCCCGGGGGAGGCATGGACCTGATTCTCATGGGTCAGTATGCCTGTTGCAATGTTCCTTCTTTCTTATGTTCTTATATCGCTGTTATCACCACCTTTGAACCCTGATGTGATGCGTTCCTACAATGTAGTCATCTGATTCCTCTATGTCCATTCTTCCACCTTCTCAAAATTCTTCTGGTTTTTGATGAGCAGTGAACTACTACTACAACTCTTTACCCTCTGTCTTTTCTCAGGCTCTGATAGCCAGTTAGGAAGATCGCTTCTGTGATCTCTGTATGCTTTGTCTCAGAGTGTTATGATGTATGAGAATGCCTCTATGATTCGTATGTACCTCTCTTGTTTGTTATTCCATATACGTTGGTGTATCAGTCCTCTGGCTTTTCCAATACTGTATTCTGGTCCGTAGGTTCTTGCTTTCCTGTTGTCTTGGCTTATGATTTCTGCTTACCATGACTGACATCTTTTTTTCCATACCCTCAATCTGCACCAACCCCTCCCACTGGGAGGGGTTGGTGCAGTTTGGTGGTGTTACAAAAAAACGTGATTCTAAAAGCTTAGAGATCTCCAGTGAATACTAGAAAGGACTGCCCTTCTAGCATCCAGCCTGTTACTGGGTTCTCGTAACAATTAGTCAGTATCCTTGTCCAATTATCCATTAGAATTCAGTATGATTCAATAGTGCTTCAGGACTACAACTGGTAGGCTACTAACTAGAGAAATTAAAATTTAATAAATTTATTAAGTATCGTCTAGAGGTATATCATATTAAATTAAATCTATATCAACAAAATAATAATAATAACTTCTTTCGTGTACAGTATTATTGTGCTGAAACAACATATCACATTTATAAGTTTTAAGTACCGTTTGGTACATTAACATTTAATAATACAATATACAAATAAGTTTATGTGTATGTGTATAAGTGCTCTAAGTAGTTCACTATGTCTCACGACTCGACTAGACTTAAACAAGTGACTGACAAAGTCCTCAAATAAACTAAGTTCTTGACCAACTGGCAATCAGAACAGTCTGCTTGAAAAAGAATGCTAAGCCCAATAGCAATATAACAAGCGACTGCGACACAGAATCAGGAACAAGGAGATAATATAACGACACTAAGTAGGGACCATCTGCAGATCCTCCACAAAAGTCACAAAACTCCCATACTACTGAATCTAAGTTCAGCATAAGAAAATCCCCGACTGTGATAATACACAGATACCAGTACAAGTTAGGTCAGAAGCTACAGCTCAGGACCTGAGTTGTTTAGAACGTCTATGCGACACATAACCTCAGTACAACGTTGAAAATCACTAAGTCTATACAATGTTCTGTGAACAGTCTCACAGAACCTACAAGAAAGCTAGAGACGATCTTCCAACAAGGGCCTATAAGGGAGATTTAGGCACTTTGTCTGGAATACGTCCAACCACCCAGCGAGTCTAGGCCAGACTGAATACTTCAGGCGAGGTGAGAACACCTCCCCCTCTATCACGTGATAGCTCTGTGGACAGCTGCTGCTCAGTAACAAGGAGAAGCCGGCAGAGTAACGAGCAAAGAGCGATAATTACAGTAGTTAGACAATCAAGACTTGAACTTTGAGCACATAATATATGTGTTACATCCTACCTAACAAAAGGAAACTAAGTCAAATAATAATATAAAGCAATATATTTACGATTTAGCTATTACCGCAAATATAAGCAATATAAAATTATATGAAAAGGTAATATACATGAAATATATATAAATAATATAAACTGCAACCCATTTAGGGGTTGCAACAGGTGGTGTGGAAAGCAGGTTGGAATTTTGTGAGAGGCTGCTGTGAAGGTGGTATGTGTTCTGTTTGGTAGGGGGTACTGTGGATGTGAGGTGTGGTTTGGGCTACTGTGTGTGGTTGGGAGAAGGGGAAACCTAGGGGTTGACGGGATTATGTGGGTGGTTCGGTTTCCCCAAGACAGATTTCCTGCCTGTCGATGCCTTCCCTGTCTCTCCTCCTGCCCCTGGCGTCTTTTTGCCCTCTCAGTTGCTCCCATTACTTTTTTTCTTCTGTCACAGGCGAGGTACACCTATTCGTATTTCTCACAACCGTGGTTTCTGTTGCATGATGCTGTTCCATACCACTGGTGACACCCACCAGGGTGCACACACTACACTAGTGACTCCCACCAGGGTGCACACACTACACTGGTGAGTCCCACCAGGGTGCACACACTAAACTAGTGACTCCCACCAGGGTGCACACACTACACTGGTGACTCCCACCAGGGTGCACACACTACACTGGTGACTCCCACCAGGGTGCACACACTAAACTAGTGACTCCCACCAGGGTGCACACACTACACTGGTGACTCCCACCAGGGTGCACACACTACACTGGTGACTCCCACCAGGGTGCACACACTACACACTGGTGACTCCCACCAGGGTGCACACACACTACACTGGTGACTCCCACCAGGGTGCACACACTACACTGGTGACTCCCACCAGGGTGCACACACTACACTGGTGACTCCCACCAGGGTGCACACACTACACTGGTGACTCCCACCACGGTGCACACACTACACTGGTGACTCCCCACCACGGTGCACACACTACACTGGTGACTCCCACCAGGGTGCACACGCTACTCTGGTGACTCCCACCACGGTGCACACACTACACTGGTGACTCCCACCACGGTGCACACACTACACTGGTGACTCCCACCAGGGTGCACACACACTACACTGGTGACTCCCACCAGGGTGCACACACTACACTGGTGGACTCCCACCAGGGTGCAACACACTACACTGGTGACTCCCACCAGGGTGCACACACTACACTGGTGACTCCCACCAGGGTGCACACACTACACTGGTGACTCCCACCAGGGTGCACATACCACACTGGTGACTCCCACCAGGGTGCACACACTACACTGGTGACTCCCACCAGGGTGCACACACTACACTGGTGACTCCCACCAGGGTGCACACACTACACTGGTGACTCCCACCAGGGTGCACACACCACACTGGTGACTCCCACCAGGGTGCACACACTACACTGGTGACTCCCACCAGGGTGCACACACACTACACTGGTGACTCCCACCAGGGTGCACACACTACACTGGTGACTCCCACCAGGGTGCACACACTACACTGGTGACTCCCACCAGGGTGCACATACCACACTGGTGACTCCCACCAGGGTGCACACACTACACTGGTGACTCCCACCAGGGTGCAACACACTACACTGGTGACTCCCACCAGGGTGCACACACTACACTGGTGACTCCCACCAGGGTGCACACACCACACTGTGTGACTCCCACCAGGGTGCACACACTACACTGGTGACTCCCACCAGGGTGCACACACAACACTGGTGACTCCCACCAGGGTGCACACACTACACTGGTGACTCCCACCAGGGTGCACATACCACACTGAAGACTCCCACCAGGGTGCACACACTACACTGGTGACTCCCACCAGGGTGCACACACTACACTGGTGACTCCCACCAGGGTGCACACACTACACTGGTGACTCCCACCAGGGTGCCACACACTACACTGGTGACTCCCACCAGGGTGCACACACTACACTGGTGACTCCCACCAGGGTGCACATACCACACTGGTGACTCCCACCAGGGTGCACACACTACACTGGTGACTCCCCACCAGGGTGCACACACTACACTGGTGACTCCCACCAGGGTGCACACACTACACTGGTGACTCCCACCAGGGTGCACATACCACACTGGTGACTCCCACCAGGGTGCACACACTACACTGGTGACTCCCACCAGGGTGCACACACTACACTGGTGACTCCCACCAGGGTGCACACACCACACTGGTGACTCCCACCAGGGTGCACACACTACACTGGTGACTCCCCACCAGGGTGCACACACCACACTGGTGACTCCCACCAGGGTGCACACACTACACTGGTGACTCCCACCAGGGTGCACATACCACACTGGTGACTCCCACCAGGGTGCACACACTACACTGGTGACTCCCACCAGGGTGCACACACTACACTGGTGACTCCCACCAGGGTGCACACACTACACTGGTGACTCCCACCAGGGTGCACATACCACACTGGTGACTCCCACCAGGGTGCACACACTACACTGGTGACTCCCACCAGGGTGCACACACTACACTGGTGACTCCCACCAGGGTGCACACACCACACTGGTGACTCCCACCAGGGTGCACACACTACACTGGTGACTCCCACCAGGGTGCACACACCACACTGGTGACTCCCACCAGGGTGCACACACTACACTGGTGACTCCCACCAGGGTGCACATACCACACTGGTGACTCCCACCAGGGTGCACCACACTACACTGGTGACTCCCCACCAGGGTGCACACACACTACACTGGTGACTCCCACCAGGGTGCACACACTACACTGGTGACTCCCACCAGGGTGCACACACTACACTGGTGACTCCCACCAGGGTGCACATACCACACTGGTGACTCCCACCAGGGTTGCACACACTACACTGGTGACTTCCCACCAGGGTGCACACACTACACTGGTGACTCCCACCAGGGTGCACACACCACACTGGTGACTCCCACCAGGGTGCACACACTACACTGGTGACTCCCACCAGGGTGCACACACCACACTGGTGACTCCCACCAGGGTGCACACACTACACTGGTGACTCCCACCAGGGTGCACATACCACACTGGTGACTCCCACCAGGGTGCACCACACTACACTGGTGACTCCCCACCAGGGTTGCACACACTACACTGGTGACTCCCACCAGGGTGCACACACTACACTGGTGACTCCCACCAGGGTGCACACACTACACTGGTGACTCCCACCAGGGTGCACACACTACACTGGTGACTCCCACCAGGGTGCACATACCACACTGGTGACTCCCACCAGGGTGCACACACTACACTGGTGACTCCCACCAGGGTGCACACACTACACTGGTGACTCCCACCAGGGTGCACACACCACACTGGTGACTCCCACCAGGGTGCACACACTACACTGGTGACTCCCACCAGGGTGCACACACCACACTGGTGACTCCCACCAGGGTGCACACACTACACTGGTGACTCCCACCAGGGTGCACATACCACACTGGTGACTCCCACCAGGGTGCACACACTACACTGGTGACTCCCACCAGGGTGCACACACTACACTGGTGACTCCCACCAGGGTGCACACACTACACTGGTGACTCCCACCAGGGTGCACACACCACACTGGTAGATAACTGTCAGGGAACAACAACAAACACATCCCTGGTCCTCTCATGAAAGATTTATTGCTACGCGATAACGAATTAAAAACTGCACTTGAATCAATTAACGCGATCATACCCTCCCCCCCTCGCATCCCGTGGCTCGGTTGGTGTGTTCCGTGGCTCGGTTGGTGTGTTCCGTGGCTCGGTTGGTGTGTTCCGTGGCTCGGTTGGTGTGTTCCGTGGCTCGGATGGTGTGTCCTGTGACTCGGCTGGTGCATTCTGTGGCTCGGTTGGTGCATCCTGCAGCTCGGTTGGTGCATCCCGTGGCTCGGTTGTTGCATCCCCTGGCTCGGTTGGTGCATCCCGTGGCTCGGTTGGTGTGTCCCGAGGCTCGGTTGGTGCATCCCGTGGCTCGGTTGGTGCATCCCGTGGCTCGGTTGGTGTGTCCCGTGGCTCGGTTGGTGCATCCCGTGGCTCGGTTGTTGCATCCCGTGGCTCGGTTGTTGCATCCGTGGCTCGGTTGTTGCATCCCGTGGCTCGGTTGTTGCATCCCGTGGCTCGGTTGTTGCATCCCGTGGCTCGGTTGTTGCATCCCGTGGCTCGGTTGTTGCATCCCGTGGCTCGGTTTTTGCATCCCGTGGCTCGGTTGTTGCATCCCGTGGCTCGGTTGTTGCATCCCGTGGCTCGGTTTTTGCATCCC
Source organism: Cherax quadricarinatus (assembly GCF_026875155.1). NCBI lineage: Eukaryota > Metazoa > Arthropoda > Malacostraca > Decapoda > Parastacidae > Cherax > Cherax quadricarinatus. The sequence goes on from NC_069409.1 coordinate 17,177,880, forward strand.
GTGGCTCGGTTGTTGCATCCCGTGGCTCGGTTGTTGCATCCCGTGGCTCGGTTGTTGCATCCCGTGGCTCGGTTGTTGCATCCCGTGGCTCGGTTGTTGCATCCCGTGGCTCGGTTGTTGCATCCCGTGGCTCGGTTGTTGCATCCCGTGGCTCGGTTGTTGCATCCCGTGGCTCGGTTTTTGCATCCCGTGGCTCGGTTGTTGCATCCCGTGGCTCGGTTGTTGCATCCCGTGGCTCGGTTTTTGCATCCCGTGGCTCGGTTGTTGCATCCCGTGGCTCGGTTGTTGCATCCCGTGGCTCGGTTGGTGCAGCCCGTGGCACGGTTGATGCATCCCGTGGCTCGGATGGTGCATCCCGTGGCTCGGTTGGTGTGCCCCCTGGCTCGGTTGGCAGAATGCTCAGCTCACATACCAAGTGTCCGTGGTTTGATCGTCGGCATGGGTAAAAACGTTGGGCATGTTTACTTACACCTGCTGCCCCTTTTCGCGTAGGAGTAAGTTCTCGGGTTATTCGACTGTTGTGGGTGACATCCTGGGGGTGGTAGTATACTTTAGACAGAGTTTGAAGGTGAACAAAGGTAAGATAACAGTTGTAAACCCGTAAAAGTGATTTGTGTTAAAGATAAAAGATAAAAATTAGCCACCAAGGACTACCTCCATATTCCTTCCCATCTCCTTGTCCACTAACAACACAGCTTCTCTCCTGTACCTTCTACCTCATGCTAGTTCTTGCCTATTTTCTCATCCTCATTCATCACCTTATCCCTCTCTCACACCTCTTCCCTACTCTCCTACACCACACTCATCTCTCTTGCTCTCTCCGTCTTGGTTCTCTCTTCTTCTTTAAGAAATGATCGTTGTTACTCAGGTTGTCATTATTAAGTAACTCTGGATCATCCAGACTTGCTGCTTCCTCTCAGACAAAAAACAATTGACATTTCCAAACATTGTGGCAGAGTGAGACACATGTACAACAGTTACGTATCTTTATTTCGAAATGTTTCACCTACACGTGTCTTACCAACCTGTTGGTATTTAATACCATTAAAAATATTCATATTGCGACAGAGGTGCAAAAACAACTGTATATTCGTTCTTACCTATATTTAAATTATTGAAATAGATCTTGCTCTCGTGTGTGTGTGTGTGTGTGTGTGTGTGTGTGTGTGTGTGTGTGTGTGTGTGTGTACCTGCAGACAAGAGGTCACTGAACTTCTTCACTTTCGCTTCCCTTCTCTCTTTCATTCGTTTTTCTCTCTTTTCTCATTACCTTCCCCCACATTATGTCAGTTTTTTTTATCATTATTTCCCTTTCGTTGTTACTCCCCTCTTCTCTTCCTCTGCAATTTTCCACTCTCCCTCCCTGTTTAAACTCCCTCTTCTTGTCGCTTATATTTTTCTTTCTTCTCTCCTCCTCCTCTCGATTCCTACCATTTTATCTTATTACCTTTTTCTTTATTTCCCTATCCTCATCTTCACTTCCTCTCATCCTCTTTCTTCACCTACCTGGAGTCTACCTGGAGTCTACCTGGAGTCTACCTGGAGTCTACCTGAAGGGTATTTCGGTGATCAACGCCCCCGCGGCCCGGTCCACGCCCAGGCCTGCCAGTGGATCAGGGCCTTATCAACCAGGCTGTTACTGCTGGCCGCACGTAGTCCAACCAATGAACCACAGCCCGGTTGATCTGGCACCGACTTTAATTATCTGTCCAGCTCCCTCTTGAAGGCAGCCAGGGACCTATTGGTAATTCCCCTTTATGGCTGGTGGAGGCTACTGAACAGTCTTGGGCCCGGGACACTTACGGTGTTTTCTCTTAGTGTACCAATGTCGCCCCTACTTTTCACTGGGGGTATTTTGCACCGCCTGTCCAGTCTTTAATTTTCGTAGGGAGTGATTTCTGTGTGCAGATTTGGGACCATTCTTCTAGGAATTTCCAAGTGTAGATTATTGTATCTCTCGCCTGCGTTCCAACGAGTACAAGTCAAGTGCTTCCAAGCGTTCCCAGTAGTTGAGGTGCGGAAAAGGTTCTCTCTACACTCTCTTGATCTGCAATTTCACCTGCTTTGAACGTAGATGTACAGAAATATTCCAGCCTAGAGAGAACAATTAATTTGAAAAGGATCATCACTGGCTTGGCAGCTCTTGTTCTGAACGTAATCACTATCCATCCTATCATTTTCTTTGCAGTTGTGATTGTGGCACTGTTGTGATCCTTGAAAGTGAGATCCTCAGACATAACCGCTTCCAGGTCACTCACATTATTTTTCTGCTCTACTGTATGATCAGAGTTTGTAGTATACTCAGTTCTAGTTATTATCTCCTCCAGTTTTCCATAATGGAGTAGCTGGAATTTGTCTTCAATGAACATCATATTGTTACCTCCCCACATCTTTCTTATTCGTCTCTTTACCTTACTCTCATCCTCTTCCCGACTGACTTCTTTATCTTCTCCTCACCTGTCTTCTTCTGTACTCTCAACCCCCTCCCTGCCTTCCTCCTTCCCTCCCTGCCTTCCTGCTTTCCTCCCTCCCTCCATCCCTCCATCCCTCTATCCCTCTCTGCCTCTCTCTCCCTGCCTGCCTGCCTGCCTGCTTGCTTTGCTTGCCTGCCGCCTGCCTGCCTGCCTGTCGTGCCTCCCTTTGCCTTTTCCCGTCTCAGGGTTTCCCAACCCTTTCACAACTCGTTTCCCTCACTGACGGGGTTTAAAACCCAAAACGGTATTTTTTGTTTCTCTTTCCCTTCCCCCTGCTCTTTAACGCTTTAAACTCAACCTTCAAAAGGAAATTTTATTTTTTTCCCCTACCGGGAGAATGTCATTCATTTTTTAATGAAAAACGCCCTTTAAACTGTCGATGAAACCTTTTACTTATCTTTTTAATTGTTCGTAAATTTTACTGAAAAATCACTTTATTTCATGATGTGTTTAAAGAGATGCAGGGGGTTCAAGAGATTTCTAACCGGGAATTTTCCGGGGATCAACGCCCCCCGGGGGCCCCGGGTTTCCACGACCGGGGCCCCCCCGGGTGGATCAGGGGCGATCAAACAGGTTTGTTACTGCTGGCACATTACCCCAACGAACAACCACAACCAGGCTGTTTCCGGGAAACCGACTTTAAAAATCTGTCCAGCTCTATTTTGGGAAGGCAACCTGGGGCCTCTTGGGAATTCCCCGTAGGTAGGGGGGAGCCTGTTGAACATCTTGGCCCCGGAAAACTTATGTACCAACCCCCCCTTTCCCCTTTTTCCGGGGGGTTTTTTTGGCATCCCCTACCCAGTTTTTTAAACCTCGTAGGGATGTTTTCGGGTGGGGCAATTGGGGAACCTTTCCCCCCTGGGTTTTTTCAAAGTGTAATTATAACATATCTCCTCCATACTTTTCCAGGGGTTACAAGTCAATGTTTCCCCAAGCTTTCCCGTTTTGGGGTGTTTGATAGAATTTAAATTGTACAATTGGTTCCTGTTAAAACTCCTAATCTGCAATTTCCCCCTTTCCTTTGAATAAAAAAGGTAATGAAAGGGAAAATTTTTCCCAGCCTAGAGAGAAAGCGTGACATGAAAAACATCACGGGTTTGGTATCTCTTTTTTTTAAAACCTTCTCAGGGGGCTCTGGTGGTTTGGGGGGTTTAACGCCCTCGCTTCAAAAGGGGCGGGGGCCTTTCGTCCCAGCCAGATAAAAACGGGGCCCGGGGTTTTTTTTCCCCACCTGTTGCTATTTTTCCCCATCGTAAAATGGGAAATTGGGGTTTTAGCGCCGGGTTTTGGGCCCGCATCCTGGAAAATTTGCCAAAATTTGCCCAAATGAAAGGCATAACCCAAGGGACTTTCATAGGGTTAGTATGTCTTTGGGTTTTTTCACTGGGGACGGGATCCCTTTGTACATGAAAACTTTTAGTAAATAAAGAAAAATTTATTATTATTATCCAAATCATTTTTTTTTTGGGCAGCGGTGTTCATGGAACTTTTCCCTAAAATCCTTGAAAGTGAGCCCCTAAAACATTCCCCCTTTCCCAGTTCCAAACCTTTTTTTTTTTTTTTTCGCTCGGGTTGTATATCAGATTTTTGAAATTTTAAAAAAAAATTTTTTAGTTAATTTAACTCCTCCATTTTTTTTTCCAAATAATTTATTTGGGAAAATTTTGTCTTCACTAAAACTTTAAATTTTTTTTTTCCCCCCGTTCCCCCATTAGAAAAACCCTTGGTTTATATTTTTTGGAGAAAAAAATCGTATCCCTAAAATAGAGGGCACCCTCCCGCAAAACCGGGGTATCGTCTGCAAAAGATGACACGGTGCTTTTGGTTTAACCTCTGTCATGTTTTATATGGGGAATGAGGAACGGGATGGGGCGATACTGTCCTTTGGAACGGGCCCTTTTTCACAGGTAGCTTCCGTTTTAAACTTATTTCCACTATTCTTTGTGTTTAAAGACCCCATCCCCCACTTTGCCATTTTATTTTCCTTTTTAAGCACTTTTTTGGGGTGCTTTTACCCATGACCACATTTGGGTAAAAGGTTTTTGGGCAAAGTCTTTTTTTATTAAAAATCTGCTTCTTTTTTTTCTTCCAGGCATCCAAGACCAAAATTCACAGTATTCATATTTTGCGAGAGTCGGGAGCACCTACTCTGAACCCAGGGTTTGTTTTGGGGTTGTGCATTTTTTGGGGAAACCAATGGTTTGCAAACTTCCCTTTTTTTAGCGCACTTTAAAATTTCGTTATAGGGGGGGAACGTTTAGACAAATTGGTCTATATTTTTTTAGCAAATTTGCTTTGGTGCCCCCCCTTTAGGGAAAGGGGGGGGATTTTCCCTTTTGTTTTTAGTGACGGGGAAATTTTAATTCCCCCTTTCAAAAGCCCCTTTCCCCAAAGTATACTTAGGGCACACGGGGGGTTTTTCCCTTGGGCGGGTTCTTAAGAACCCCAAGTTCCCAGTCAAAGGGCCGGGGCTAGTGAAAGGGGCAAATTTTAAAATGGCTTTCACAAAGCTATCGGATTTTAGGGTAATGTGGGAAATCTGGCATATATTATGGATTTTTTGAGGCTCTTCATGAAAAAAAAATTGGTTTTGTCTATTTTTAAAAAACTGATTAGTGGCTAAAAATAAACACAGAGCCCATTTTTGGGATTTCATCTTTTTTTGTCATCTGTGTAAGTCCCACCCTTGTCTGGGGCAGGGGCCCGATACAAATGGGGTATTTGCCTTTTTTTTCTGCTTTTGAAAAAATTTTTTCGTTTTTTCTTTTAATTCACAAAACGCTTTTAGCACTCCGGTCTTTTCCTGGGTCCTGGGGAGAGCCCTTTTTAATTTAAATTTTCGAACTTTTTCCATTTCCCGGGGGGCAGTGTTTTCCTTTCCCCTTGTATCAATAATGGGGCACTTGGGAAAGCTCGTAAATTCTTCGTATCTTCTGTAGAGGGACGCCCCTTTTTTTCCCATTTTACTTCTTTTTTTTTTCTTTCAAAGGGGGAATATCCCTTGAACAGCTTAGCTGCCAGGAATTTGTTTCCTTTTTCAAGGCCCTGGGGGGGAAATCCTTTTTTTTAAGATATTTTAAAAACCATTTTCCCCTTTAAAGACATGGTTTACCGGTCCCTTTGATTTTCTTGTTTTAAAAATATTTTGATGAAGAAAACACTCCAGCTACATGCATTTTGGGGTCAGGATACCGTGATTTTGTTATGTCTCTTCCCCGGTCCCATTATTTTGTGAAGAAAAGGAAAAAGTTTTGGTTTTTTCTGTTGGCTCCACTATCTGTTACTTAAGGGGTGTTTTTCGCAGAGATTTAGTAGTTTGTGTGTGTGTGACTTTTCATCTGCGCTCTCCCCCAAAGGGACTGTTTCGGGTATTAAAATTTTTTTGCTTTCATTCCCATTTTTTATGCCTAAAGGTTGGGGAAATTTTCTCAAGATATAATCAAATTTTTAAGTGGGATCCTTGAACTGTTAGGTTCACTGGTGGCTTTTATACCCAAACCCACGCTAGGATTTAAATTCTCTATTTTTTATTTTATTTTAATCAAGGGGGAAAAACTAAAACCCTTTGTTTTTAATTAAATTCCCTGGGGAGCGCAAAAAAACCCCTAGGGTTATACAGCGCCTGTGGGGGGGCCGGGTGTGGGGAAAGGGATTTAGGAAATTTAAATTTGGGGAAAAATGGGGCCAGAAAATAATTCCCTTGATCAAGAGCCCCTTACCAGCAACAAGGAACCTTTCCCCGAGGGGTCTATATTGTTTTTAACTTTAAATACATCATTTGGGGGTTTTCAGGTCTCTGTCCGATGAGCCCACTCTGACATACAGAAAAGCCCCCCCACCCCCTTGTTGCCTCTTCTTTCTTACCATGTAAAGGGTTTTATCCATTTTTCCACATTTTGTTTTCAAAAAGGGTCTTCCTTTTGGTCCCCGTGAAGGCTGCAAACAACGCAAAATTTTTTTCTAGAAAGTTTCCCCTGATAATATAATTTTTAATTTTTTGGTGAAGGGGTTTAAAGGGCCCCGTCCTGAAAATCAGCTGAACAACGGGTTTTTCCCGTCCTGATATTCAAACAACAACGGTTTTTCCCCTCCTTTTTTTCAAATGAACAAAAGTTTTTTCCCCGTCCTAATTCAACCGAACCCAAAGTTTTCACAGTTCCGAAATTTAACTGAACAACGTTACCTCTCAAAGGTATTAACGTTCCAAGTCCTGCCGTAATTTTGGTCTTGTTAATTTTCATCTAGGTTGTGATAAAAAATTTTTGCTGTTTAATTAAAAACATTTTTTCCCTTCTGTGGAAATCATATAAAAAAAAGGAAAAAGACGAGGTTGCGGGAGGGTGTATGAAGAAAACCCGTGGACTCTTTGTTTTATAAACTATAAAAGGGCTAAACCCGGAGGACGGGGGGTAATCAAATTTGTTTAAAGGAAGTAAATAAACTCAACCTAAAAAAAAAATTTACCATTTCTGAAGGGAACCTGCTTTTTATTTAAGGGGGAACCCCGTGGGCTTTTAGAAGCGGGAGACCTGAAGGGGGGAGAGAGCACAAACTTTGGATACCCCCCCAGTTCCCGGCCGGCTTCAAAAAACCTTTATTGGGCCCGCAATAAAGGGAAAGGGAAAAATTTAAAACCAGTCATAGTTGAACCATTCAAGAAAGTGCCAAAAGGGTCTGAATTTAATGTAGCTACAAAAGGAGGGAAAGATTTTTTATTTTTAGCAACATACGTGTAAATTTTACCTTATTCCTAGTAATGACCCCCGTGTAGTAATAGTCTTTTTTAGTAAGATAATAAATGTTATCTTTCATTTTAGAAAATAAGAAATTTTTTATAACCTTTATATTATAATAAGGGGAAAAAAACCCCAAAGGGAAAAAAGTCAATCCCGGGTGACTTTTTTGGGGGATCCCAGGGTTTTCTACACATAAGCTTCCCATTAAAGATAATTCATCAACTGTATTTGTGTATACCGAATAAACTTACTTATTCAAGTAAAAAGCCCCAAAAGGGGCCCTTTAGAGGGAGTGTTAAAAAATCTTAAAAAATTTTAAATGCTTTAACGTATATAGTATAATTGTATTAGGGAAATTTAATATGGGAAAAAAGCTGGTAAAGGGCAAACCTAAAGTTTTTAAAAAAAGGGTTTTACACAATGAAGAACTTTCGAGCCAAAATATTAAAATCGGTCAGGGGAGTATAAACCAGTGAGACGGGCACATCGTCTCAAGGGGCGATGTTTGGGGCATGTGGGAAAAGGGGAATTTAGAGACCAACTTTTGGGCTGTGGGGTGCCGGGGCAAAGATCTGAATACTTAAAAGAAGGTTTTTTTAAAAAAATAAAGCAAAATTTCAACCAAACAAAAAAAAAGGGAAAAAAACTAAGAAGGGGCGGTGAATTAAACCCGAAAAAAAGCATTTGGGAAAAAAGGGAAAAAAGCAGAAAATTTTTTAAGGGGGCAGTTTAAATGCAGAAGGCGAACAGAGATCACCATCTCTGCAAGGGAAAAAAAAAAGCCCATGGGTAACCCAATTTTACAAGGGAATAAAACGAAACAAAGGACGGGAAAAAAAATAGAATCTTGGGAAAAACAAGAACTAGGTAAAAAGAATATAAAAGTCAAAAGAAAATACGAGGAGATGGGAAGGGCCCAATTTTTTAAAAGGGAAAAAAAAAAATCAATCTACCATAGCCACAGAGTAGAAAGAACTAGAGAACGGGGATTATAACTCTGTATATTATTGGGGGGCCGAGCCTCTACTCTCGGGTTGATCCCCTAATCTCAGGTTGGGAAAAGCCCCCTCTTAAAGGGGGGCTCCTTGGGGGGTGAAAGACCTTTTGGCTGGAAACTACCCCGTCGTCTTCTTCCTCAGACCGAACCTAATTACCCCCCCTTTCTCTCCCCTCCCCTACCCATCCTCCCCATCCCCCCCCCCCTTTTTCCATTCCTCCCCTCCTCCCCTCACCCCTTCCTTTTGCCCTTCCCTTTTTGGGGCCTTTTGGGGATTTCTCCCACAGGCACCTTTTTTCCAAGGGGGGGAAAGGACACCGGGTCCCCCCCAATTCCTTGATTCTTGGCGGGGCGATTTTTGCCGTGGAACTGATTCCGGGGGATGTCCCGATCCCTTTTCCGGACCCCCGGAGTAGTTTTGGGGTTTCCCCTTCGGGGATGGGTACCCTTGGAAGCCACCTTTCGGATTCCGGGGGGGGTGGCCGAAGGAGGATGCTTTGGCGGAACCGGGGCCGCCCTCTCTTTTGTCCACCGGGGTAGCTGGGGCAATTGGGGTTGCTGTCCCGGGGATTCGTTTACTGGCAAAAGGGGTAGGGTATGGCAGGTTTTCCATGCGCACGCCTACTACGTGCTGGGCCCCTTTTGGGCGCGGGAGATTTCCGGGCCCCTTCATTCCCCCTGGGAACATTCCCCCCCCTCCCCCCTTGTTTTATCTTTTTTTTATTTTTATTTTCTTCTTTCTTTTTTTTTTTAAAAAACAAAAAGCAAAGGATAACCTAACCATGGCACCCTATCCTGAACCCACTACCCCGGGCCCCCTTGATACCCGCACCCCATTCTACCCTGCCTTGTGTTTTGACCACTCTTCGGACACACCTATGCCCCTGACCTCTTTCTGGGGCTGTTTCCTCACCCACTTTAGTACCGGGGCTCCACTGACTCCTTCGATTTTCTGAAATTTTCCCCCTTTTACTACTTCCGGTTTTCTCCCCACTAAAGGGAATTTTTAAATCGCCCCCCCATTTTACCCGGGCCAACTCCGGGCCTACTCCTAAACGCCAACGTCAATCTCCTAAGCTCCTTCGTTTCCTTTCCCCTTCTACTCGGGAAAAAACCGACACTCAAGCACTCCCTCTCCACCTTCCCCATTTCGACCACACAATGGGCAAATTCTTTATTTAAACCGACTTTTTCTTCGCCTACCTTTTTTGACCAAGTATGGCAAAACGCTCCGATCATGTTGGAGAGAAAATTTTAATTTCATGCTCTCAAGCGGTATGGGGGCACATCACGTCCGAATGCTACCCAAGCTCAGACTTTCTCTCCTTTCGAATATATACTACTCCATCACTATTTAAAAACATCTTTCTCTCAATTCTTTTAGTGGGACTGTCATTTTGCCCCTACCAAGTCCCAAAGAATTTCCAGTCAGGCAGTGCATTTTGAACAGCGGGAACCCAATCTCCCAATCCTCAAAGTAACACTTAGTCCTCCGCCCGGGGGGGAAGTTACCCTTGCAATGGCTCGTTTAAACTTTTGCAGCCGGGAAATCCCCCCCTGTATATGTTTTCGGGACATCGGTTACAATTCGAAAGGTGATACCTACACCGCAACAATTAAAATTCTGTGTTTTGGCACCCCCGAAATAATGCAGATCATTGCCGAAGCCCCCTCTGGGGCCGACCCATTTTAAACATCTTGCATCAACCTCCATCTTTCCTTTAATTAAAAGCCCCCTTTTACTCCCGCCGTTGCCAGGTCTACTTAAATAAACGTGAAATCCTTGCCTCAAAGAGGCAAAAGGGTCTCCCTTATCAGGCATTATCTCCCCGCCCCCAAAGGGGAGACTCCCCCTGTTTTTTATTTCTCGGGTTTTCCAAACATCCCCCCACTTTGGGGTCCCATCTTCGCAGCCCCTGTTGTTCCCCCTCCCATACCACTTGGCATTAATCCTTTTGTGCCTTGGCCTGACTCCCGACTCAACCATCTGTTCTCACACTTCGGCCCTTCCCCTAAAAGCCCCTTCGACAAGACCTCGTCGACCCCTAATCCCAATGGGCCCCTCTATCAGAATCCAAAAAATCCACATGCCAAAATCTTTTTTCCCCCTTTCCTTCCCTTCTTCCCCTCCACACTTTTTTCCAGTCTCTGTACCTAGTTTTTTCCCCCTCTCTCTGGCTTATTACAAGTGTGGGATTCACCCCCCCCCTCTACATCCTTTCCCCACCCCCGCCCCTCCCATTTTTCTCCCTTTTTCTGCCACCTCCAGGTTTCTCCCCTTTTCTGTCCCCCCCCCACACTTCATCTCCATCCCTTACCCCTCTCCCCCCCCCCCTTACTTTGGTACAGCATACTGCCCCAATTTTTATCCCCCTCCTCCTTCAATCTCCAATTGGTCCCCATACATCTTTGAATTCAAAAACCCCTGAAGCCATTTCAAAATATTCAGAGACTAAACCTTAAAGGGCCCCGATTCACTTCCTGTTCCTTCCTTCCCTCTCCTCCATCTTCACAAAACCCCCCTTTTTCCAACGCTCCGTTTCTTCGCTACTTTAAAAGTCTTCCCAAGCCACCCCACAGTTGACTTTTTTTCCAAACCCCCCTTTGTCCGTAGGGGCCTTACCCTAAATTCCCGGTATTTTTTTTCACGCCCAAACTGCCTATTTTCAGTGGATTCCGCGGCCTCGGGGTAATGGGGGGAGCTTCAGTTTGCTTCCGGTTTTCCCCTGTTTGGGGCTTTTTACAAAAACCAAAATTAACCGGCTTTTTTCAACCCATCTCAGGGTTTTTTTATTATTCTTCGGGCCTTTTTTAATGGGACCTTTTAAAGAATGCCCTTCTTCTACCAATGATATTCTGTATGTCAATATTTTCCTACCTCGTGCATTCACTGCAAACCCCTATCCCCTTGAATAAGTGGGTTTTCAAATTTCTTTATTCTCCTTTCCTTCTGGGGCATTTCATCCCAGACTTTGCCTTTCTTTTTCATCCTTACCACCACCACTTCTGTTACTGGTATTTTTAAACCCACCATTTCCCCTTGGGGGGGGGCTCATTTTGACTCACGTGGCCCCTTGGGGGCTTTTTTTCGCCTTCACCCCCCCCCCATTTTAAAAAAGGGTACTCCCCCCCATTTGTCCCGTACCATCCTCTCTTGCATCGATCATCACTGCTCTTTCCCCCACTGCACTAGACTTCACCGGGCTGTTCTACCAGACTTAATGACGGATCATTTTCCGACATTCTTTCTTCTCCTTCCTATTTACCACCTTTCCGTGCCCTCGCTGGCAATTTGATCGGGCAAAATTGGGACTTTACTCACACCTCACTGCTTTTAGTAGGGTTTCCCTTTTCATCCTCCATTTATGGCTCCTACACATCTTCTCGAGCAGTTTTATACCGCAGCTTTTCATTTTGCCCCCCAAACCCAGGGGGCACTCAGAAATGATGCCTTTTGGGGTCTCCTGCTTGGCTGGCTATTTAAACGTGTGCATGGGCAGGTACCGGTACAATAGAACCCTGAAGATTCTTGATTTTAGGCAGAAGCGCGATCGCTCGCCGTGTCATCCAGAAGCTAAACCCTTGTTGGGGAGACTATGTTTCCACCATCACCTCTGCTCTTTATGAGTGCAGGGGAAAAAGGAGGAAATTGAGGGGAAATACTCTCCTGCCCGGGCTCCTGTTTCTACGGGCCCCTGGTTTATTAGCAAACCCTCTCGCTTTGCCATTAATTTGGCACCCCGGGGTCCGTATTTCCGGGGCTCCATCTATCCCCCGTTTTTTTCCTAAAAATGCCAAGATTTCCCCTTGGACTTTTCTTCTCTCAAAAAACAGTATAAGTCCTTTTACACTCAAAACTGGGGGGGAAAGTCTCAGCTTCCCGATCTCGGCAGCTGGGCCGACACATTCATATTCGTTTCAACTTTACATGGGTCAGCCCTTGTAGTCCTTTTCCCCTCTTAAATCTTTTTTGGGGCACAAGAGTTTTCCCCACTGGGGAAAATCTCCATTGTTTCCCTTTTCCGAAAACCCCGGGTACTACGCTCGAAATCGCGTTTAATGTTATTAAAACACCAACAACTTCCCGCTAGTCAAATGGCTTTTTTAAAGGTCGTTCTACCAAAACCCCCTTACTCGCTTGGATACGTATTTCGTAATGCCTTTTGCGATAATAACTATTTTTTGCCATATTTTTGACCTTGAAAAAGGATATGACAAATTGGGAGGTAAAATTTTTTGGCCCGGGCCCATTCCTTGGGCCCTCCGAGCAATCCCCACCCTTTCCTTAAACTTTTAAACTGACAGCATTTCCGTTTCGAGCAATAATGTTCTTTCCCCGGGACTTCCCCCAAGCTAAAAGGGCCCCCTCGGGGATGTTTTTTTAAGCACAACACTGTTTCTCCTTGCTATAAATGTTTTGGGCCTTTTTTCCCCCCAAAATTTTTGGTCATTACTCTTTTTAAAGACTTCGCTATTGCTTTGCAGGCGTATGCATCTTTTGGCAGTTTCTCTCCAGTATGGGGCGACCTTTTTCCCATTTTGGGCCACCACGAGGGGTTAAATTTTCAAGCACCAAACTCCCCAATTACTTTCACTGACCCTGTTACTCCGATGCCTTTGTATCTCTTGGCCCTGTATTCCCGAACGTAAAACAGGGGTTTTTCAGGCCTTCTCTTTGACCGCGGTTTCCCCGGAAACTCACATTCCCCTTTTAAAGGGAAATTTGTCCGCCGGAAAAAAACCCTTTCTTAAAACCCTTGCTCATCTTTCCGGGGGACGTCGTCGAATCTCTTCCCCTATTTTCAGCCCTCTTTTTATCGAAATCGATTATGGACCAATTTTTTCCGGGGCCTCTCCTTAACTCTCTCACCTTAACTTACCTCACCAAGATTAGTTGTCCCTTGGTTTTCGCTCTTCCCCTGTTGAGAGCCTCTATACGGAACGAATGTTCCACCTTGTCATCGCCGTGATGCCCATTCCCTTTTGCTCATTACGCTCTCACGATCACACAATCCTTCCATTTTAAATGGTACCGATAAGTAGACCATTCTTTTATTCGTTTGCCGCCCCTGTTTGCTCCCCCTTTTCTTTCGCCTACATTCACTTTTCTTCCCTTCATTTTACCCAAATTTCATTACATCTCTTTTTTCCCTACCCCCCGGGGGTTCCCACTGTTCGGTCTGTTCTTTCCACCCCCTTGCCGAAAGCCAAAAACCCCTAGGGTTTCCCCCGCTCTTTTTTTCTTGACATTTCCACTCCCATTCTCTTTCCACCGCTGGGGTACACGATGGTCAATCTTCACGGCGTCTTTGCACATTTTTCCCGGACAGCGTCAGGGGGGACATTTACTACCCCCTAGCATTTTACGCAAAAAGTATCCCCTTCTTACAGCATATTCGTAGCTCTATCCTGTGTCAATTTTTGAGTTCTCGACCCCCTTATGTTTACGGGCTTTTGAAAATTTGATACATCTCACCCCTGTTCCCGTACCCAACTTTGGGCCGCCTTTCTCTACCGAACTAAAGAATTTTTTTTTTGGGGTCCCGGGTCATGTCGAGACGGGGAAAAACAACACTGTGCGCGTCAGCTACATGACCTACCGTTTCCCCTCGAGGGGTTCCCTTTTTGACTATTTGCGCAAAGCTACCCCCCTTTGCCCCTTGGCAAAAACTGGTCAACTTGTCGGGAAAAACTTCATTTTTAACCCAGCATAGGGGACTGGCCTCTTTTGTCCCCCTCATCCGAGGGTTTTGGGGGAAACCCCTCTCTCCCCCCTTTGCATTGGGCACACTCGTCTACTCAGGGTAACTCATGGGGGGCCCCTGTTTTCCCCCTGTAGCATTCAATTCCAGTATCGGGTTGCCCCTTGTTAGACTGCCTCCTTTCAAAACACGCAGAATTTACCTCCAATCGTCTTTTTTCTACTACTCTCTCTTTACCCTTTCCTTTTTGGATGGACCCCCCCTTTAACCGACTCCTCATTGACTTCTTGAAACGACTGATTTACCCACAAATCTTATACTTTTCGCACCCCTCACCCTTCTAGTTCAGTCTCTTCTGTCCTTTACCCTTTTACCCCCCACTACCCTGCTGTTATCCGTAACCATTATCACCATCTCCCTTTTGCCACCCCTTTTCCCCGCTTCCTTCCCCCCTGCAGCGCTGTATGTCCTTGTGGTTAGCGCTTTTTTTTGTTAAATAAGTTGGGAAAAAGTTTACTCCACGGGTAAGTACCACAGCCCCCAATCGGAACTATTTGAGGGAAATTACAAATTCGTTTTTGCAAAAAGGGTGTAAACGAACAAAAATGAAGGAAAATGCTAGGAAGTACATAAGTCAATAGAAAACTAAAAAAGTGCACAAATGAAATTTAGACAAACCTGAGGGCAGTGGGGCAGGGTAAAAACACCAACACAGCGGGAAAAAATGAAAGGGGCCTCAGGAAACCCACTACAGTAAACCCATAGGTACTGAAGACTGACCCCAAAAACAAGACCCACACCTGCCCGCAAAAAATAAACACTAGGCAATTTCTACAAATTTTTTGAGAAGTGAGGGAAGCACAAGACCGATTTCGAGAAGGGGAAAAAATTTTTTATTTTTTTTTATTTTTTTTTATTTAGGTTTTTTCGATTAAGTTAAAAATAAAATAAAGGGAAAATTGGGTGGACTCCTTTCTTTTTTGGGAAAAAATTTATATAGTGGGGGAAAATGAGACTAATACACACAAAAAAAAACTACAGAAAGGGAAAATATTCAGGGATCAGAGGCTGTTAACAGGGGAAATAAAAACTGAATTAAGTGAAGAAACATTGACAAATTACGTTCCCGGGACCTCACTCGTTATTTTTACGTAAACAATACCCCCGGGGAATGTGAGTTTATTATCCCCTTTTTTCGATGAAGGGAAAACTAAAAAAGAGTGTTAAAAAACATGGGGGACATCAGTTTTCATTCTACATGAGTGATCAAAACAAAAATTGAAATTTAAAAAAAAATGCAAGGATATGAAACTTGAAAAGACAACACAGACAGACAAATGTTTTAAACAGGAAAAACCCAAGGGGGGGAAAAACCCCAAATAACTGATGAAAAAAATGACTGGGGGTCAGCATCACGCCAAATATATCACCCTGAAAATTTTTTTGGGAAAGAGCATTAACAAACTCATGTCATTTAGGAACCCAACCGGAATTTTTTCAGGACGTTCACACCCTTCATGAAACTCACAAGTGCCAACAAATTTCTGAACCAACAACCAAAAGTAGAACATACTACAACTCATCGAGAAAAGAAAAAACAAAAATAAATTAAGCAAACGTGGAAAAGCAGAGCAAGTAAAGTCAGCGGGGATTTCCCACCTTATTATGCGTGTACAGGAGTATGAAAGACGCTAAGATTACAACGAGATTGGTCTTGAAATGAAAAATATAGATTAATGTAAGAGGAGAGTATTTTATTTTTAATCGTTAGAAACGAAAAAAAAATACATCTTGACACTGATCTGTCAGATGTTGACCACCAACGGCTACGTTTTATATCTGTTCAACATAAGGACCACAGCATAAGAAAGAGAAACTAAAAGAAGTGAACCTGATTGCGCAAGAAGATAGGACGGTTAAAGTGGAACTTGAATTATTAAGTACACAAACCTGCGAGTTGTTGACTGAGTAATGAAGTGGCAGACGTGAACCATGGATAAGAATCTCAAGTGATAACTACACGAATGAAGCAACATGAACATTAATTAAGAATTATTTAGTCTCAGAGCGATACAGAAATGTGAGGTGATGGCAAACTGTAAACACAGCTTCAAGTAAGATTATGAGAAGATACTTAGAAGGATCTTGAAGAGCACTTGGAGGGAAGAGACTTCGTAAACATTAATTATCAGCACGTGTTCAGAGATGGCAATATTTTTTTGCAAACCTGTACAATAGGTCCGGAAATGTTTGTAGACAATAATATAAGTAAGTGTAGGAAGTGGAGAGTTCAGTGACTACCCACACTAGTGTCAAGTCCTTATTTAAACCAAGTCTTAGGTAAAGTCTTCAATAAACACTAAGTCTTACAGGTAATAAAGATATTCCTGCTGGTGGTTATATGTAAAGTAATGATAATTAATTAGGGAAGTTTGTGATAAAGAAAATCTTTTAATTTTCCAGAAATATCTCCTCCATACTACCACAACTGTTGCCACTGTCACCCAGCTTATCATTGCATCACTGTAGTTACTGCCGTGTTAAGACTATCGTCACAGACATCACTGTCATCCAGGTATTACCGTTGCTACTGTTGTCAGCCACCACTGTTGTCTCTGATTCTGGGTCACCCTAAAGTTGTGACAAAAGTTTGCGTGTCGTGTATTAGGGGTTGGAGTCACCCTCTGGCAGGAGCGTCAGTCCTCCCACTGGCCACGTCCCTCACTAAATATGCAGCATCATTTTATTAATATAAAGAGTGCGGATATTTCTCCATCCGTCTGAATTTGTTGTCATGGATGATGACTTGGAACAAATCATGGTTTCTTGGATGTAAAAGTGATTTGGATTAGCTTTGCTGACTATGTGACTGATTTTTTTCGAAATGAGAGGCAGAAAGTTGATGAGACAAGTGTGGCGCTAATCATTGTCAGAAGCAGTATATGTATGATGTGCTGAATGATCAGAGAGTTCTTCTGCTTGTAAATCAAGCATAACTGTTGTCACTGTTATCACTGCTTCATAACCATCACTAGCGTCACTCACACTACTGCTGTCACTGCAACACTGCTGTTAGTGCTGTCACTGACACAATTTCGTCACTGCCATCGCTGCTGTATCTGCTACAACTGTTGTCACTGTCACCAATGTTGTCACTGCTACTATCATGTGCCAACAATACTAGCCTGGTTGATAAGGAGGACTCCAAGATT
>NC_069409.1:17195500-17224731 GCF_026875155.1 Cherax quadricarinatus
TTCCCCCCCGAAAGCTCAACTCCTACGTGGCCCCCCCCTCTTTTTCTTTCACTCCCTCCATTCTCATCCACCGCTGTGTAAACAGATGGCTCTAAGTCTTCAGACGGCGTCGGATTCGCAGCAGTGTTTCCGGACAGCGCATGCGGGACATTTACTATCTTCAGCTAGCATTTTTACTGCTGAACTGTATGCCATTCTTACAGCACCTATTCGTATCGCATCTATGCCTGTGTCATCATTTGTAGTAGTCCAGACTCCCTTAGTGCTCTACAGGCTATACGAAAAATTTGATACATCTCATCCCCTAGTTCTCCGTATCCACTTTGGCTACGCCGTATCTCTACCGAACATAAAGATATTGGTTTTTTTGTTGGGTCCCTGGTCATGTCGAACGTACAGGGCAATGAACAGGCAGACACTGCTGCGCGGTCAGCAGTACATGACCTACCGATTTCCTATCGAGGTGTTCCATTTTTGGACTATTTTGCTGCAATAGCTACCCACCTTCGCACCCGTTGGCAACAACGTTGGTCAACTCTGCTCGGTAACAAACTTCATTCTATTAAACCGAGCATAGGTTACTGGCCGTCTTCTTGTCATCAATGCCGAGTTGGGAGACCACTTCTCCTCCCGCCTTCGCATTGGTCACACTCGTCTTACTCATGGTATCTCATGGAGAGGCACCCTGTTTCCTCTCTGTGAGCAGTGTCCAAGTTCCAGTATCGATTAGCCACATTCTGTTAGACTGCCCTCTCTTTCAACGAGCACGCAGAATTTACCATCCAACGTCGTCTTCGTTCTACTACTCTCTCTTTACCTTACCTTCTTGCTGATGGACCCTCCTTAATCCTGACTCTCTCATTGACTTCTTGACAACGACTGATTTACTCCACAAACTCTGATGATACTTTTTCGCACTCCCCTCAGCCCTTTCTAGTTCAGTCTCTTGCTGTCCTTTACCCTTTCACCATCCACTACCCTGCTGTTATCCGTAACCTATTACTCATCCATCTCCCTTTTGCCACCTGATGCCCTCGCTTCCTTCCTGCCCTGCAGCGCTGTATAGTCCTTGTGGCTTAGCGCTTCTTTTTGATTATAATAATGTTGGAAATAGTATTACTCAGCACGGAGTAAGTACCACAGCCCGTCGAATCGTGAACTCATTTGAGGAAGTTACGAAATTCGTTCTTGCAAACGGGTGTAGAACGAAGCAGAAAATGACTAGGAAAATGACTAGGAAGTACGATAAGCTCAATAGGAAATCTAATAAAGTGCACAAATAGAACTGTTAGACAAACCTGAGGTCAGTGGGACAGGATATAAAACACCAACACAGCGGAAGAAATGAAGGACCTCAGAGAACCGACTACAGTAACCTCAGTAGGTCACTGAAGACTGAGCCACAACACAATGACCTACACGCTGCCAGCAGACATATACACTAGGCAGATTTCTACAAATGTTTATGAGAAGTGAGGCAAGACACAAGACCGATTTCGAGAAGGGAAAACATTTTTTATTTTTTTTTATTTTTTTTTATTTTAGGTTTTTGCGATTAAGTTAAAGATAAAATAAAGGCAAGATTGGATGGACTGCTCTTTCTTGTATTGGATGAAAACTTTGATATAGTGGGACATCTGAGACTAATACACACAATAGAAAAACTAGCAGAAAGGAAAGTACTTCAGTGGATCAGAGTGCGTGTTAGACAGGAGACAAGTAACACTGAATTAAGTGAAGAAGTTCATTGACAATTGACGTTCCAGGTAGCCTCACTGCTGTTATTAATGTACGTAAGCAATATCCCAGGGAAGTGTGAGTGTTATATATCCCTTTTTATCTGATGAAGGAAATCTAACAAGAGTGTTAAAAAACATGGGAGGACTGACTCAGTTCTCATGTCTACATGAGTGATCAGGAAAGCAACTATTGAAATTTAACCAAAAAAAATGCAAGGATATGAAACTTGAGATAGACAGACACAGACAGACAAATAGATTTAAGCAGGAAAATAACCAAGGGTGGAATGAACCTGCAAATAACTGATGAAAAAAAATGAGCTGGGAGTCAGCATCACGCCAAATATATACACCATGTAAACTTTTTTGGTAAAGACGGCATTAACAAATCTCATGTCATTTAGGAACCTGAACCGAGATTCTTTCAGGACGCTTCACACCTTACATGAATCTCAGCAAGGTGCCAACAAATTACTGAACCAACAAACCAAAAGTAGAACATACTACAACTCATCGAGAAAAGAAAAAACAAAAATAAATTAAGCATAACGTGGAAAAGCAGAGCAAGTAAAGTCAGCGGGATTTCCCACCTTATTATGCGTGTACAGGAGTATGAAAGACGCTAAGATTAACAACGAGATTGGTCTTGAAATGAAAAATATAGATTAATGTAAGAGGAGAGTATTTTATTTTTAATCGTTAGGAAACGAAAAAAAAATACATCTTGACACTGATCTGTCAGATGTTGACCACCAACGGCTACGTTTTATATCTGTTGCAACATTAAGGACCACAGCATAAGAAAGAGAAACTAAAAGAAGTGAACCTGATTGCGCAAGAAGATAGGACGGTTAAAGTGGAACTTGAATTATTAAGTACACAAACCTGCGAGTTGTTGACTGAGTAATGAAGTGGCAGACGTGAACCATGGATAAGAATCTCAAGTGATAACTACACGAATGATGAGCAACATGAACATTAATTAAGAATTATTTAGTCTCAGAGCGATACAGAAATGTGAGGTGATGGCAAACTGTAAACACAGCTTCAAGTAAGATTATGGAGAAGATACTTAGAAGGATCTTGGAAGAGCACTTGGAGGGAAGAGACTTCGTAAACATTAATTATCAGCACGTGTTCAGAGATGGCAAATATTTTTTTGCAAACCTGTACAATAGGTCCGGAAATGTTTGTAGACAATAATATAAGTAAGTTGTAGGAAGTGGAGAGTTCAGTGACTACCCACACTAGTGTCAAGTCCTTATTTAAACCAAGTCTTTAGGTAAAGTCTTTCAATAAACACTAAGTCTTACAGGTAATAAGATATTCCTGCTGGTGGTTATATGTAAAGTAATGATAATTAATTAGGGAAGTTTGTGATAAAGAAAATCTTTTAATTTTCCCAGAAATATCTCCTCCATACTACCACAACTGTTGCCACTGTCACCCAGCTTATCATTGCCATCACTGTAGTTACTGCCGTGTTAAGACTATCGTCACAGACATCACTGTCATCCCAGGTATTACCGTTGCTACTGTTGTCAGCCACCACTGTTGTCTCTGATTCTGGGTCACCCTAAAGTTGTGACAAAAGTTTGCGTGTCGTGTATTAGGGGTTGGAGTCAGCCCTCTGGCAGGAGCGTCAGTCCTCCCACTGGCCACGTCCCTCACTAAATATGCAGCATCATTTTATTAATATAAAGAGTGCGGATATTTCTCCATCCGTCTGAATTTGTTGTCATGGATGATGACTTGGAACAAATCATGGTTTCTTGGATGTTAAAAGTTGATTTGGATTAGCTTTGCTGACTATGTGACTGATTTTTTTCGAAATGAGAGCAGAAAGTTGATGAGACAAGTGTGGCGCTAATCATGTCAGAAGCAGTATATGTATGATGTGCTGAATGATCAGAGAGTCTTCTGCTTTGTAAATCAAGCATAACTGTTGTCACTGTTATCACTGCTTCATAACCATCACTACGTCACTCACACTACTGCTGTCACTGCAAACACTGCTGTTAGTGCTGTCACTGACACAATTTCGTCACTGCCATCGCTGCTGTATCTGCTACAACTGTTGTCACTGTCACCAATGTTGTCACTGCTACTATCATGTGCCAACAATACTAGCCTGGTTGATCAAGAAGGAGGACCTCCAAGATTGACCTGTTAATTGACAGTAATAACTGGGTTATTAAGACAATTCAGCACTCAGATAAAATTTCAATAAAGTTAATATCAGTTCAAACCAGGGTACGGGTGGGGATTGAACTCGCAGCAATTGAGTCATAAACACCAGGCCAGTGCGTAAGCTACTGGGCCAGCTGACTATAATAAAATTCATCTATCTAGATATATTATACACCGTAGGCAGGTTAGCACAGGCACCAATGTGACCACAAGTGCAAGTTTTTGCAGGTGAATCTCCCGCCAACGTGGCCGTGACGAACTCTAGCTGGCCTGAGTTTTATAACTAACTTGCCGCGAGTTCAATCCATACCCGTACCGTGGTTTGTTTGCGACTGTGTCATTACCATTTGGAGAGTTTCCAGTTTATTTGACACATTAATGTTTTTATAATAATCTTTTTTAATAATAAACCCGTTTTTAGTGAATTCTAACCGGTGAACAACATTTTCCTTTTAAGGGAGTTGTCAGAATATTAATCAATCCGGACTATGAAATATAATGGTTTAAAAACCCCGACAAATTTAAAAATGAAATACTTGTATAATTTAATTTAGGTATTTTTATTTAGGAAAGTATTCCCACCACCCCTTTCAGTCCAGTACGAAAAAGAATGCTGGAAGACTAGAAGTATTTGAGATAACCCTTTTTCCCTCAGCCGGGAGTTGATATTTTAAGTCCAAAAATTTTTGGGTACAGTACAGGGTGAGGGGTGCATTTAGGAGTTTACCTGGGGGTTTATTCCGGGGATCAACGCCCCCGCGGCCCGGCCCAAGACCAGGCCTCCCAATGATCAGGGCCTAAACAACAAGGCGGGTTACTGCACCCACGCAGCCCCAACGTAGGGCCCCACAGCCCGGCGATTCCGGCCTAAACTTTGGGAAAATCTTTTCCAGCTCTTTTTCTTAAAGGGCAGCCGGGGGGGTTTTTTGGCAATTCCCCTAATCTTGGGGGAAAAAAGGCTTTTAAACATTTTTGGGGGCCCCGGGACACTTAGGGTTTTTTTTCCCCTTTAGTGTACCAAGGGCGAAACCATTTTTTTAATTGGGGGAAATTTTGCATCGCCTCCCCAGTTTTTTACTTTCGGGGGGAGTGATTTCGTGTGCAAAATTTGGGGGACCATTCCTTCCAAGATTTTTCAAGTGAATATTATGATCCATCTCTCCCTCCTGCTTCCAACGATTTCCAGTCAAGGGGCCTTCCAAGCTTTCCCCAGTATTAAAGGGTCCCTTGACAGAATTTTAATACGTGCAGTAAAGGATCTCGGGTACACTCCTAAAAACTGCGATTTCACCTTTTTTGAATGGAGATTTTTAATGAAAACAGCATTTTTCCAGCCTAGAGGGGGCCCAAGGAAATTGGGGGGGGGGGGAAAAGGGGGGAAAACAGGGGTTTTTGGCATCTCTCGTTTTAAAATTTTCCCTTTTATCCATCCTAATCATTTTCTTTGCACGTGCGATCGTGGCACTTTTTGTGATTTTTAAAGTGAATCCTCAACATTACAAACTCCCGGGTCCCTTACATTATTTTTTTTCCGCTCTATTGTAGGCCGGAGTCAGTAGTAAACTCGGGTTCTAGTTTTTAATTTTCCTCCAGTTTTCCATAACGGAGTATTTTGGAAATTTTTGGCCTCATTGAACATCATATTTTTTTACCTTTTTCCCCTTTGGGAAAAATTTTGTTTATATTTTCCCTTGGAGTTTAAGGGCGTCCCAGCAAAAATGACACCCCTAAAGCAGATCCTATACATCCGCAAGATATACGGTGCGGGTTTTGTATATCTCTGTTTATGCTATATGGGGTAAGGAATAAGATGGGGCGGTACTTTCCCCTTGTGGAACAAGCTCTTCACTAGGGCACCTCCGATTTAACCGGTTGACCACTACTCTTTGTTTTTCGTTTTGGGTTAGGAAGTTGAAGATCCACCCACCATTTCCCCAGTTTTTCCCTTTTAGCACGTATTTTTATGGCTTTTAAACACCATATCGCATTTGTCAAATGTTTTTTGAAAAGGGTCTGTTTTATATTACATCTCCCTTTTTAATTTTTTTCCCCGGCACCCAAAGGGCCCCATGTCAAAAGGTATCCAGTATTTGTAAAGGGAAAGGCGACCTGCCCGGAACCCATTTTCCCTGGATTGTGCAGTTTTTTTGGGAATCCGGGGGTGATTTGAAAATCCGTTTTCTTAGCACTTTTTCAAAGATTTTTTATGATGTGGGCCCTTCAGACTATTGTCTATATTTTTCTTAGCTAGTGCTTGCTGCCACCTTTAGGAGTGGGGCAAATCCGTTGTTTTAAGTGACTGGGGAAATTTTTCCCCCCCTTTCCAAGCCCTCCCCCCTAGTGTACTAGGCACACAAGGGGTTTTCCCTTGCAGTTCTTAAGGGAAAACAAGTTCCACGGGGTCGGGCCCGGGGGCCTGAGTGCATAGGCAGGGTGCCCAAGGGTTTTTTTCAAAATAATGGGATTTAGGGAATTCGGAAATCGGCATAAAATTTATGGAGTTTTAAAGGCTCATTCATGAAAAAAATAAATTTGGGTCGTCATCCTAAACCCAATTAGTGGTTCACTAAACACAGAGTCAAACGGGGGTTTCAATTTTTTCCCCTCTTTTTCCTTGTTGTCATCTTTGTAAGTCCCCATCCTGTCTGAGAAAGGGGGCCCGATACGAGATGTGGTTTTTCCCGGATACTAGATGTGGTTTTTGGGGCCTTTGTTTTTGGCATAGGGAAAAGAATTTTTTGAATTTCTTAAATTTTTTCACAAATTTGGCTATAAAAAGCTCCCCCTGCCTCCCCCTGGTTCCTTTTAAGAGTCATTTAGTTTAATTTCGATAGTTTCCACTTCCCTGGTCACGCCTCCTTTCGTGTATCAATGTTCTGCACTCCGAGGACCAGGGGATTTCTTCGTCGTCTTCGTAGAGGGAGCGTTTTTTTTCTCTCCATTTACTCCTGCTTTTCCTTCTTTTTTTGGGGAAAAAACCCCTAAACATGCTTGGGCACCAGGAAATTGACCCCTTTAAAGGGCACTGGTTTTGGATCCATGAAAATTTAAGACTTCTTCCCAACATTTTTTCGTTTAGGACATGGTTTACCGGGTCCCTTTTGGGATGCCTTTTTGTTGGAAGTTGTTTTTTTGTGAAGACACCTTCCAGGTAAAAGCATTCGCTGATCGGGCCCCCCTTGCTTGTACGTCGGGAAACTTCGATTAGGTTGTGACGGAATTAGTTGTTTTTTGATATTCTTATGGTCTCTTTCAGGTCCTCATTATTTGTAAAATTTTGGGTCAAGTTTTTTTTCTAGTCTTTGTTGGCTCCACAATCTGCGGTTTAAAGGGGTTGTTTTTTGGGCAGAGACGAAACTCATGGGGTGTGGGCCCTTTTTCATCTGCGCTACCCCCGGGGGATTGTTTTCAGCAAAACTTTTTTGGGCTCATTTTTCCCAATTTTTTATCCTTATTGGGAAATCCCCAACCCAGTAAATTTTTTTGGGGAGGGGAGCGGAAATTTTTTCCCAAACAAAATAAATTTTTTAAATAGCTTTTTCCTTGAACTGTTTTGAGGTTGCATCTGGGGGCCCTTGTATAAAAACCACAATGACTGGGTTTTTGGGTTTCCCCTCGATCTTTATTGATAGAACTTCAACTACCTCATTTGGGGGTTTTTCCAGCAACTCCGTGCAGAAAAGGGGAAACCTTTGACAACGGGGCCAAACCCCCCCTTTGGGTTGCTTTTTTTTTTTCTTCGAAATCTAAAAAGGTTGTAACCACTTACCCATTTTTTCCACTTCAAAGGGGTTTCTTTTGGTCTCCGGGTAAAGGGCTCCCAAAACTTTGCTTTAAGACCCTCTAAAAGGGTCCACTGAAAAAGGTATTTTGTTGTTGGGGGATGTTTAAAGGGCCCCCGGTATATTAGCAAAAAGGGAACGGGGGTTGAATTCTTTTGTGTTTTTTGGGGGGTTTTTTGTTTTTGGGCCATCAGTAGTTGTAATTTGGAGGGCCGGGGTGGCCTTTTGGCCCGCGCCTCCAGTCCAAAAAGGGACCAAGGGGGTGGACTATTTTTTTATTTCCTTCCATTTTATTTTCGTTTCCTGCCACTAAAAAAATCCCCCGGGATTTTGGGTTTCGAACCCTACTATTTTTTTTGACTTGTGGGGTCTTGCCCCCCCCGGGTCCCTTTAGATGGTATCGGGGCCCCTCGATTTTTAACCGGCTTTTTTGGGGGAAACCAAAGGATTTGGCCCCTTTTTGGGTGAAAAAAACAGGAAGAAAAACGACACACCCCCTTTAGCCCAGGAGGGTCGCTACTTTTTTTGGAGGGGCAAAGTTGCATGCCCCATTTTTTTCCCCCTTTTCCCTGTTTACAGATCCCCCAAAACAAAATATTTGCACAAATTCCCCTTTTGGTTAAAATTGTTGGGAGGTGGGGTTGGGTAAAAATTTTTTTGGGGTTCTGGGACTGAAACTAAAACCCCACAGTACCAAGCCAGGGCCCCCCCGTCCGGGTTTTCCCTACTTTCCCCCATTAAGGAAGAAGGAGGAACTCCTCCCCAAACCCATCTGTACGGGCCAAACGGTTTTTGTGCAATGATGGTTGTATTTTTAAAGGTTTTAGAGGGTTTTGTATTTTTACTGTTTTTTGGGGGTTTTTTGGGTAGTGTCCCAGGAAAGAGTCTGGACGGCAGTAAGGTTTGGGGGCGGGGTTTCGGGGTCAGCGCGGGGGCTGGGGGCTGGGGTGGGCGGGGCGGGGTCGGGGTCGGGGTCACGGCGGGGCCGGGGCCACACCAGCATGGGGTATTAGTGCTTTTGGCGGGGGACCCCTGGGCCAGAACCAGCACTGGGGGTTTTAAGTTTTTTGCCCGGGGGAGCCGGGGCCCCAGCACCAAAACCGGGGGTTTTAGGGCTATGACGGGGGGAGGGGCCCGCTTAGAAACCAGGGTGGGGGGACTGATATTTTCGAGCATCTGTTTGGAGGGACATTCTGCTTTTTTTTGAACACTACCCTTGTTTCCCATTTTTTAAATATTTTTTTTGGTAACTATCCAAAAAGGTAAAATTTTTTTCTTTTTAAATTTTAATCATTTTTTTCTCCCCTTTAGTCCCTTTTCTGAAAACCTGCCCAAATTTCCCTACATCTTTATTGCACAACCAGAAGAAATTTGTTTATTTTCGAGGTCATTTTTTTGGAGTCTGTTTTTTATTTTTTTTTAGTCGGGGAACCCAAAGAACTTTGTCCGGGGAAGCAAAAGAGGAAGGTATGAGAGTGTATTATCCCAAACCCCTCTTATTTTGGGGGGTGAAACAGGGGGTGGGGGAATGTTGAAAAGCGAGGAGAAGGCTGGAGGCAGGGGAGATGTAAATTCTGAGGGCAATGTGTGGGTGAAAATTAGGGCAAAAAAATTTTTATTTTTGGAAATTAGGGGGGAGGTGCGGGATTCCCAAAAACTATTATCCGGGGAGGGCAAAGGGGGGGTTGTTGGGGTTTGGTTCACTTTAAAGAGAGGTTTTAACAAAAACAGAATGATTTTGGGAAGAGTTTTAAAAATTTTAAAGTGGGGGGAAAAAGGCGCGGTAGGGGTCGGCCTGGGAAAAAGGTTGGGGGGAGGGGGAAAAGGGGAGTTTTGTGGGGCGGGGGTTTGGGAAATTCCAGCAAGAAATGCTTGAGCAATTTTGATAGGAGTGAAGGGAAAAACCCACTTTTCTGCCTCCAACCCCTACCTTTCCCCAAGCAAAAAGGCCCTTTTCCATGTATCTAATCGGGCTACCCCCCCAACAACAACAATTTTTTTTTAACCTTTCCCCTTGTCGACGCCCGGGGGAAATTTTCCCATTGAAGCCCTCGCATTTGGGTTGGGAAACATTTACAACCTTCCTTGGGGAATTCGTCAAGAACTTTCCCTCGATGGTTTTCTTTGGGTTTTTTTCTGGGGATCCCCAACTCACGCTCCCAAAATGTTTCCCTTTGGCCCGCTCGTTGTGCTTTTCCCAAAGAACACCCACTTTCGCCCCCCCCCCCAAGGTAGCACCGAAAAGGGGTTGGGAATTTTCCCCACAAAATCTTCCGGGTTTTCCCTTTTTTTCTTTGGGTTTCTGCCTCCCCCAACATCTTCTTGATCCTCAGCGGGGTTTCATTTTGCCCGGCCCTAAACCAAGTTCCCCCCCTTAACCGGGGAACCCCACAACAGGGGGGAAGGATTACAAACAATCCCTTGTTCTCCCCTTTAAAAATCGCCGTATCTCCGCTTACCCAACCCAAAGCTCTTTTTTTTTCAGCTGCTGGTAAATTTTTCCCAAGAGGGGGCTTTCCGGACAGATTCACAAAAACGCACAAAAAAGGCCCCTTCACAAACAAACTATTCTACCCAAGAATTAAAAATTTTTTTAAAATTTATTTTTTTTCCCCAATGTATTATTAAATTTTTCCCCCAAATTTCCCTATTAAAAAAGACTCAAAAATTTTATAAAAACCCAAAAGGGAAAATATTCAAAATTATTTCAAAATTTCTTTTTTAAAACAAGATTAAATTAATTCCTAAAAAAAAACACAAAATCATTTTTAATTTTGACCCTTTTAAAATTAAAAACTTTTTCGCCCCACCCCAGGGGGTTTTTTTTTTCAATTTCATAAACAGATCTGTTTGGATTTAAAAAACCCCCAAATGGGCGAAACTTTTGTCAATAAAGAACCCACATTAAACGGGCATTTTGGGTTTTTATATATCCATTTTTCCCGGGTTTTTTTATCCCAAATTTTTTTTCCAATTAATTCCTGTCGACCGGGACATTTTAACTCTCTTGTAAAAAACCCTGAAAAGCCATCACCCCTGACAACACTCAACTACCCCCAATCACTGCTGACACCCCTCAACGGACAGCCATCACTGCTGAAAAACACCCCAACCGACAGCCATCCCAGCTGACAACACTAAACCGCCCGGGCCATCACTGCGACAACACTAAACCGACAGCCATCACTGCTGACAACACTAAAACCGAAAAAGCCATCACTGTTTGACAACACTAAACCGACCCCCCCACGGGCTGACAACACCAATTTACACCCCATCACTGCTGAAAACACTCAATTTACAGCCATCACCTGCGACAACACCCCTGCCTTTTAAGTAAAAGTGAAAACTAATGCAACAGTTTTAATGGGGGAACGTTTCGCTTTTCCGGGCTTTGACAAATCTCTGAGGGGCGAGACGTTGTCACAAAAAAAATGTTGCTTAGTTGCACGGGTGGGCCTTTTTTCCTACCAGATTGTGAGTAATTCTTTCCCAAAAATTTCCCCTTTCCCAAAACCTTTGTTTTCCCCGCACCTTCCCACGCCGCCGGAAACAATTTCCCCCTTTTCGCCTCCAACACAATTTCTCAATGGATCAAACTTAGCAGCAAAGTTTTTTTGCACTTGGGAAGAAAAGCCTTAAGGGTGCTAATTTGTGTCAAAAAGCACATGAAACTTTTCCCTCATCCCACCAGACTCTGGGGTCAACATCCGAAAGACATTTTTAGAGTTACCCCAAGTCCAAACACCACACCAACACACCCACACACACACACACAACAAAAACAAAAACACACAAGACCCCACCACACCAAGGGTGGGGTTTTTTGGGGTGCCTTTCCCCTGGGGCCAGTAAAAAGCTGCGTTTTTCCCCCCTTCAAAAAACTTAGGGCCCAAGGTTCAAAGTGGAAAGGAAAACAATACCGAAAGAGAAAATTTAAAACACATGTCAACACGGGTATCATTATTGAAGGGGTTTCGCCATCCAGTGGGGTTTATCAATACAAAATTTTACATTTGTTTACGCCCAATTAAGTCTTTTTAAAAGTATTGGGTAAAGCCAAGGTGGCGAAACATCTACAGTAAAAAATATCCTGACGTTGCCCCCTATCAAACTTCATCTCGTGGCGGGTTCCGAGAGTTATGCTTTTTGGCTGGGGTTTAGAAGTTAGGCTCTCGTGGATGAACCCCAACCCCACCAACAGAAACAGCAAACAGACCAATGAATTTCCCTTTTCCACTAATGACAAAAAAAATTTCCCAAAAAAATCCCAAGCTCCCAAAACCCCACCAAAAGACTACCCACTGGGAAAATACCCGAACACACGTTTCCTAGCTCCGACTAACCCCAAAAAGAAGTCCCCCCTTTTTATCAACGCACCTTAAAAAAAAGGGATGGGGACTTAAATACCTTACCAAACCCCTTTTTAAAACAAAAAAGCGTCACCAAATACTATCCCCCAATCATTGCAAAAACTCTTTTAAAAAAACCATTGAAAACCCCACCTTCCCCTACAGTTCTCCAAAAAAGCAAGGGGGCCCCCCCCGATCCAAAAAGGAGGAGAAACCCAAAAAAGTTTAATAACTATAGGCCAAAAATCCAAATTTTCAAACCCCCTCTCAAAAATCTTCCCAAAAAATTTAAATTTATAAACGAATCTACACCCAAAAATATCTCCCAAAAAAATACTCAATCCCTGCCCAAATTTTGGGTTCAGGCTTAAAAAAAAATACTAATAAAGCATTAAAACCCTGCTAGAACAAATATACAAGCAATAGAGAAAAAAAAAATCCCCCCCTTGGGGGTCTTTATTTACTTACGTAAAGCTTTTTATACCGTTGACCTTACTTCTCCACGAAAATTGTCACCCCTCCCGGGATTAGAGGGCCCCTCCCCCCAAATACCTCAAATCTTACCTCAGCAACCCGAAGGGCCCAAAATGTGAAAGCAAAAAGGGGGAAGCTCTTTTTCCCCACAAAAACCCAAATTAAAAGTTGGTTTTCCCACAGGGAATGTCCCTTTGGCCCCCCAACCCCTTTTTCCTAACAAAAAAAACCTACCAAAAAGCTTTGCAATTACTCAAACCCCCCACTTTTTTCAGATGACCCTTCATACTTTCTCTCAAACCCCCAGCCCAGGCACCAACCCAAAACTGAAAATCGAATTAAAAAGAAAAAACACCTGGATGAGGAAATAACAAAAAATTACAACTAAACATTTTACAAAAATACTTCATTCAGTTTGGGAAAGAGCCCACAGATGTACCTCTTTAAAATAAAAGAAAAAACGGGTAAACCCTTTACAAAGCTAACCAAGGGGGAAAATTTTTAGAATCCACCTCGATAATAGACTCAAAATTTTATACACATATACAAAAAAAATTTTCCAAAAAAAATTTCCAAACGTAAAGGGATACTATCAAGATACGGGACTATTTTCCCCAGTCAAACCCCCCCTGGCCCGTTTACCCCTCTCTTTTTACCCCTAACTCACCTGGAAATTTTTGCTTGGGGGTCAACAACAATAAAACCCTCCAAACCCCTAAATTTCCCAACAAAAAAGGCCCGGCAGTTAAAAATAAAAAATTTTTCCCCTAAAAGGCAAACAACACCCCCCCACCAAAATTCAAAAAACTAAAACCCACTCGCCATCAAAACATCCATACTTATTATTTCACCCAATTTTCATTTCAAAAAACAAATTAAAATTTTGATATTAACCCTCCCCCCCCAAAAACCCTTGCCAACCTAAAAAGAACACAGGGCCATAATTCAAGGCATAGATCACTCTTTGAAAGTTCCCTTGGGGTCCCCTCCACCTAAAGCAAAAAAATCATGCACATAAAAAGGGCCCCAAAAAACTGGAATTTTAATACCTGTAAATATAAAAAAAACCAAATCCTGTTTAAAATTTTTAATTTTCTTCTCAAAGTTTACTTACTCCCCCTCAAAACCAAATAAAAACGAATAACTAAACCCTTTTAAATTGAAAAAATCCCCAAAAATTTTTTCTCACAAATTTTATCACAAAATTTGGAAAAACCCAGGAAAACCCCCTCTTAAATTTATTATTTTTTTTAAAAAACACTACCAAAAAGAAAACTCCATTCGACTGAATGTACAACAATGCTGGGAACCATATGACCTTCTTTGAAAAACTCCTTTGTGCCCCTTTTTAGTTACTGTTTAAAAAATATGTTTTATCCCCTGATTTTTCTAAATTTCTTTTTTTTAATTTAAGTTTAATTTTTTAAACCAGCCCGAATGCTATTCATATAATGGCTTTTGGCCCTGCTGCTCTACCTGTATTTTTTTGTAAACCCTGGATGTATGCTAAAATTAAACTAAATAAATAAAATAAAAAGGCCCCCCTCGGGATGGTTTTAGAGTTTTGGCTCTCGTGGCTTTGGGGTTTAAAAAAGTTAGGCTCTCGTGGATGGGTTTTAGGGAAAATTTGGGCTCTCGTGGATGGGGGTTTAGAGATTAAGGGTTCCGTGGAAAGGGGTTTAGGGGAAATTAAAGGGCCCGGGAACCGTGCCCCAGTGGGACTGGGCCCCTTGTTAGGGTAATATTGGAAGAAAGTTTCCCCCTACTCAGCACTGTATCTTCAGCTTTTGGGAAAGGGGTTTTTCGGGACAAAAACACAACATCCCAAATGAAGGGTGTGTAATTAACCCCCCGGGCCCAAAGTCGTCGAGAGCAACCGCGTTTAATGATTGTACCAGCACCCGGGGAAATTTTTCCCCGGGGCTTCCCGGTTTTTTTAGTACCCTTTTGGGTGGACAGGTGTTTTTTAAACCCTTTAAATAAACCCTGGTTGGACCAGGGCTTCAACTTTTTTTACTACCTTTATTATGAAACCCGATGCTTTAACCCTTCAGTACCCTGGCGATGGACCGGTACTTCAGCTTTTTCCCTTTCCCCCGGGATGAAAACCCGGTTTTTTTCAGCTCTTTATACCCTAGTGAAGGGCCAGGGGCTTCAAACTTTTTTCAGTAAACCCCAAAAAGGGCCAGTTTTCCCGCTCCTTTTAGTAAACCCCGGTGATGGAACCCCGGTTTTTTTCAGCTTTCCCTTTAGTACCCTGGGGGATGGGGCCTGGTGCTTCCCGCTCCTTCAGTACCCCCGGGATGGACCTGGTCTTTAGCTCCTTTATACCCTTGGGGATGGACCTGGTGCTTTAGCTCCTTTTTAAACCCCGGGGATGGGACCCCGGGGGCTTCAGCTCCTTCAGTACCCCGGTTATAGACCCCCGGGGGCTTCAGCTCCTTTAGTACCCTGGTGATTGGGCCTGGTGCCCTTTGCTCCTTCAGTAAACCCCGGGGTGGACCGGTTTCCCTTTAGCCCTTCAGTACCCCGGGGATAAACCCTTTTCTTCAGCTCCTTCAATTACCCTGGGGATGGGCCTGGTGCTTTTAGCTCCTTTTAGTACCCGGGGGATAGACCTGGTGCTTTTAGCTCCTTCAGTAAACCCCGGGGATGGACCAGGGTTTCAGCCCTTCAATACCCTGGTGTGGGCCTGGTTTCAGCTCCTTTAAAACCCCGGGATGGACCTGGTGTTTCGCTCCCCCAATACCCGGGGATGGAAACCCGGGGGTTTTTTGCTCCTTCATACCCTGGTGATGGACCTGGTTTCTTCCCGCTCCTTCTTTCCCCTGGTGATGGACCTGGGGGTTTTTGCTCCCCTTTAGTACCCAAAGGGTGGACCTGGTGTTTCCAAACCCCTTTTGTTTCCCTGGGGAAAGGGCCGGTGTTTCCCGCCCTTTTATTTCCCCCGGTGAGGGCCCCAAATGTTTCAGCCCTTCAGTACCCTGGTGATTTACCAGGTGTTTCCCCCCTTCAAAAACCCTGGTGATGGGCCTGGTGGTTTTAGCTCCTTCATTTCCCGGTGATGGGCCTGGTGCTTTTACCCTTCATTTCCCTGGGATTTGGGCCCCGGTGTTTTTAGCTCCTTCAATACCCTAGGATGGGGCCCCCGGGGTTTCAGCTTCCTTTATACCCTTTGGGGAAGGGCCCCGGTTTTCAGCTCCGGGGGCAGTACCCTGGTGATGGACCGGTTTTTTTCCCGCTCCCTTCAGTACCCTATTAAAGGACCTGGTGTTTCAGCTCCTTCCCGTACCCCGGTGATGGACCAGGGGTTTCAGCTCCTTTATTTCCCTGGGGATGGACCAGGTGTTTCAGCTCCTTCAAAACCCTGGTATGGACCCTGGTGTTTTTTAGCTCCCTTTAGAAACCCCGTTATGGAAACCCGGTTTTCAGCCCTCAGTAACCCCGGGGATGGGCCAGGTTTTTTTAGCTCCTTCAATACCCCCGGGAGGGCCTGGTGTTTCACTCCCTCAGAACCCCGGTGAGGACCTGGTTTTTTCAGCTCCTTCAGTAAACCCCGGGAATTTAAACCCGGGGTTTTCACTCCTTCCCGTTTCCCAATGATGGGCCTGGTGTTTTCCCGCTCCTTTAGTAAACCCCGGTGATGGACCTGGTTTCTTCAGCTCCCTTTTAGTACCCTGGTGATGGAAACCCGGTTGGGTTTAGTTCCCCCTTCCCGTAACCCCCTTTTAAAAGTATCCTGGTAAATTTAAACTTTTTTCCATGGGGGGGAGTTTGAAGATGGTTTGGGGGAGGGGTTTTTTTTGTGGGGTTTTGTTTTGGGTTTTGAGGACCTGGCTAGTGGGGGCGGGAAAGGCAAGCTACCGTGTTTTTCCCCTTTTTCCCCGTTGGGTTTTTATGAAATGAAAAGGGTTTTATTTTTAACGCCAGACTTAGGCTCACATTTCCCGGGTTTTATATTTTTCAACTTAAGGGCCCAAAAATAAATATTATTTAAGGTGGGTGGGAAATTTTAGCGCATTTGCTTCCCGGAAAAGGGAAAACTATTTTCCTTTGGGGGTTTGCAAATGACCGGGTTTTATCATATAAATGATAAGATTCTAAAAATTATTGATTAAAATGGCAGCCGCTCTATCAAAATACGGGTTAAAAAAAAAAAAACAAAACCCCTTTCCCGGCGGAAAGTTTAATTCCATTTCCAAAAAAGCATTCGAAGCAATTGAACTTTGAAAAAAATCTTTGCTTGGGTTGGGAAAAATATGGGAAACCGAAAAAAAAATAAATTACTGAGAAAAATAGAATCAGGGAAAACCAAAAAAAACGGATTTTTCGTTAAATAAATTTTGAAAGGGTAAAGGGAAATACTAGTTTTTAAACAGTGTGGATTCGAGGGAAAAATCTTTCCCAGTAGGGAAAAAGAGGCCCAAAACCTTGGGGGAGCTTTAAAAAAAAGAGATTGGACCAAATATAAAAATAAGAAATTTTTTGGGGTTTATTAGTTTTTTGAGGTACTTAAGCTAATTTCCCTTTGGGAAAGGGTTCGGGAAAAGGGGTGGACAAGTGGGTGAGTGGGAAAAGGTTTGGTTTTTGAGCATGGTTCTTTAACCCTTGGGGTTTGATCGAACCCCAGAGGGTGGCAGAGGTCTCACACACACCCCACACGAAAACAAACTTTTCCCCTGCTGGAAAGACTGTGAATAAAAACCCAAACGTGTCCCCGGGAAACGTAGACATATCTTTTTCACCGGGAAAAGAAGGGTAGTTTAAACGCCCTGCACTTAGAAGGGAAATCGCCAAGTCTCTCGCGGATACCCTCCTCACCAGAGTTTTCATATCCAGCATGGGGGAAACAGCCGTTCCGTTCAGGTTTAACAGCAAAATCTTTAGAAAAACAACGCTCCCCCAAACGTTTTTGGGGTCCCCCAAATCGTAACGTAGCCTCTTACTGCAAGGGAAAACCCTTGAGAACCACGCAGCAATTTCCCTTTTTGTGGATTTGGGATTCGTCAAAAAAAAAGAAAAGGGAAAAACTTTTTTGCGAAAATATGGGGAGTGCCCCTTGCCAAGGTAAGCCGCCACCCTTTGAAAATTTTCTCTAAAGGGAACAACAAAAGTCACACTGATTTTCAAAAACAAAATTTACACTGCCCTTCATTTGTTTGAACTCCCCATTTTGAAGAAATCATATTTCAAATTTTTTAATCCCGGGAAAATTTTGGTGAAATTTCGGAAGAAACTTTCGAGGTTCATTTCCCCCCAAAAAGGGGTTTGGAACTACTGGGTTTTAAGGGAAAAAACTTTTCTAGTTTGGGGCAGTAGGTTTTTCGCGAGTTCCTCTATTCTTAGGGTCTTATATGTAATTTTCGAAATTTGGGGGCCTTTTTTTTCCCTTTTTTTTTTTTTTTTTGTTTTTTTGTTAAAAAAATTTTTTTTTTTTTTTTTAAACCCCCCCTTTTGGGAAAACCTTTCCTTTTCCTTTTCTAAAGGCTTTGCGGGCAGGCCCCCCGTCCATTTTCCAGTTTTTTGTCCTTTGGAAAAGGGTGTAAAATAACCTTCCTTTTTCGGAATATTTTTTGATACCCAATTTGGGGGAAAACGCCCCCCTCCTTTTCCTTTTGGTCGGGGGGACGGGTTATAAAACCCCTTTATCTGGGTTACCAAGAGGGTTTTGGGAACCCCCCCCGGGGGTCCCCCTTTGGGCCAGGGCCTGTGGGGAAACTTTTTGAACAACCAGGGGTTTTAATTCCCTCCTTAGAAACGGGGGGCGTTAAAAATCCGGGGCCCCCGGCATTATATTTTACCGTTGGGCCCCATTTTCTTGGGGGAACACCCCGGGGTCCTTTTTAATTTATTTTTTGTAAGTTTTGGGGGGCGTTAACCTTGGCCCCGGAATTAATTTTACTCTTCGCCCCCCCCTTTTTTTGGGGGGGTTTCAAACCTTCCCTTCCCAGTTTTTCCCTTTCGATTATTTTTGGTGAAAATTTTTTTTTAAAAATCCCTTAGGAAATTTTTCCAAGGGGTTGGGAAATTTAAAAAAAAATTTTCCCCGGGCTGCGTTAAAAGGGAAACAAGGGGGCCCTTTTTAAGGTTTTCCCCTTTTTAAATTTAATTTTAACAATCGGGGAAAAATTTGTGTGGCCTTTTAATAATTTGTTTAAAACTCCCAGGGCCACAAATTTTTTTTTGCCTTTTTAAGGGGAGTTGTGTTTCCCCCAGTTTTTTCTAACCCTAGAGGAGGAAACCCACCCCATTTGAAGAGGGAAACAAAATTTGGGTTTGGCCCCCGGGGTTTTAACCCTTTAGTTTTTAAGGGGGGTTTCTCAAAAAACACTTATCATTTTTCAAAGAGGTAGGAAAAAATTGGGCGAGGGCATTTGAAACGAGTTTTTTTACCCAACTCCCAGGTTTTTTTTTCCCCCCAAATTCTTTTTTTCGGTCTAAAGTTATGTTTTAAAAATTTTCCCGTTTAAACCCCTTTTTCCCTTTTTAATATTCACCCGGTTCCCCCCTTATGAAAGGCAAAATTTGAAAATTTTTTTTTTCCTTACCATCCCAATTTTTTCGAGTGGGCCCCGGGGAAGGGTTTAATGTGTTCCCCCTTTTTGGGGGGGTTTTGGTATCTTAGGGGTTCCCCTCTTGGCCTTCTTGCCCCCTTTTCAAAAAAAAGAAGGTTTACAAACTTTTTGAGTTTTTAAATTGAATGGGAAAAAAATGGGAGCGGGGTATGTTTTCCTTTTTGTGGGGAAACCAGATTTTTCCCGTAAAGCCGGGCCTCAATTTTTTATTCTTTCACATTCCATTTGGGTTTTGGGTTTGGGGGGAAAATTATAGATTTCCATTCCTTTTTTTAACCCTTTTTGGGGTTTTCCTTTTAAAACCAAAATTTGGGCCTATTCAAAATAATTGTTTGGAAATTTTGCGTCCTGTGGATACTTTAATTTTGGGTAGGTTTAGGTTTTAAGCTGGAAAAATTTTCCCCAGTCTATACTGGAACCGAAAACCTTTTTTCTCAAAAATTTTTGGCCCCCTTTTGTGTTGATGGCCCAAAAGGGGGCCAAAAACATGTTTTTTTTTACCCCTTTTCAAAAAAAATTTTTTTTTAAAATTTTTTTTAGTTTTTATCGGTTCCCGAAAATTCCCTTTAACAATTTTCTTTAAAAAACCACCTTTGTTTTGGAAACGGGCCCCCCAAAGGTTGTTTTTGGGGAGTTTTGGGATACCTTTGTCCATTTCCCCCTCTCTCCGAAAATCCCCACAAGGAATGGGCCCTTTTGGGGAAATTTTTAAGAACCCCGGGGATTTTTCCAATTTCATAGGGGCTATCTGGAAAGGAGAAGGACCCTTAAACCCGTGTTCCCCCTGGTTGTTGGATGGATCGGTGGTTGGCGATCTTGCTTCTTAGGCCCCTTTAAAAAGATTTTATGATATGGATGTTAGTGCAATGGGTCTGTAGTTTTTTAAACAATTGCTTTACTGCCACCTTTGTAGAGCGGGGCTATGTGTTGTTTTAGTGAGTGTGGGATACCTTTATGTCCATGCTCTCTCTCCGTAGAATGCCGAAGCACGAGACATGGGCTTTTTGCAGTTCTTAATGAACACGGATTCCATGAGTTTGGGCTTGGGGCAGAGGGGCATGAGCATGTCTTTTTATTGCCTTTTCTAAGTCTTGTGGTGTTAGATAATATCCAAGATTTCGGGAGATGACCAAATTTTGGGTCTCATTCATAAAGAATTCGTTTGGATTGTCGACCCCTTAATCAGGGCAACAGTTCGCTAAAACTCTGAGTTGTACTTGGGACTTTAGTATCTCACTCATTTCTTGGCTGTCATCTGTGTATGTCCCATCCCGCCTAAGCAGGAGCCAAATACTGGGTGTTGTTTTTCCCTTAGATTTGGCATAAGAGAAGAAGTATTTTTTTTTTAATTTCCATTTTTTTTAGTTCTTCCTGCGATTCTTGTCTCCTGAAAGATTCCTTCAGCTTAAGTTCGATATTTGCAATTTCAATGACCAGTGCCTCCCTTCGTATTTCAGATACATTGGCCCCACTCAACAGCTCTGTGACTCTTTGCGTTCGTCTGTATAGGGAGCATCTCTCTCTCTCTCTCTCTCCCTCTCTCTCCCCTTCTCTAGTTTACATCTTCCTTTCTTATTCTTAATGGAATGACCTTGACAAATCTCAAGAACCAAGAGTTTATTTTTCTAAGCAAAGGTTCGGATCTGTGTTGTTTAGGATATCTTCCCAGCTTGCTTCATTTAGGACATGTTGACTTGTTCCCATTGTATGTTTTTGTTATTGAAGTTGAATTTTGGGAAGACACCCTCATGACTGATCACATTTTGCTGGTCAGGGGCCCTGTGCATTTCATGTCCCGTACCTCTATTAAAGGTGTGATCTGAGTGTATTGTCTTTGATACGGTTTATTACGTATCACGTCGTCGTTGTTAGTGAAGATGAGGTCCGGTGTATTTTCTAGTCTTGTAGGCTCTAATATTTGCTGGTTTAGGGTGAATTTGGTGCAGAGATTTAGTTTCACGTGTGTGTGTGAATTTTCATCTGAGCTTCCTCCTGGGGTGATCTCTGTTAAAATATTATTTGCTACACTCCTCCATTTTAGGTGTCTCAAGTTGAAATCTCCCAGTAGCAAGATGTTTGGGGCAGGAGTTGGGAGAGTTTCCAGACAGTGGTCAATTTTCAAAAGCTGTTCGCGGAATTGCTGGGAAGTTGCATCCAGAGGCTTGTGTACAACCACAATGACAAGTCTTTGGTTTCAGTCTTTAACCGCCAATACTTCAACTACACATTTTGAGGTGTTTGTAGTTGTGAGCGACTCTGTGATGTACAAGCCAACCTCCCTTGTTGCCTTTAATCTGTCGCAAAATGAATAGGTTATAACCTGGCATCCAATTTCGTTGTCAAAATCATCCTTTATGTGGTTTTCCCGAGAAAGCTTGCCAACATTTTATTTGAAATCTGTGAGCAGTCCCCCTTTAATATAAGGAATTTTGTTGACGGCTTTAGACTTTGTATGTTTGCAAACACAAATGTCGTTATATTGATGGAATTTAGTTTTTTTTCTTTGTTTTTTCAGGCTCTAATATCTGTTGTTCTGGAGTGGAGGCCAGTGACTGCCTCTGCTCCAGAAGTGTTTTCAGTTGATATAAGATTTCTGTCATTGTCTTTTTTCCTTCCTGGAACTGAAAAACCTCTTTCGTTGGAGGGATTATGGCTCCCGTCTTTTGTTTCCAACAGTCTGGCTGGTTCAGCGGGAAAGAGAACTGGCCGGAATATAGTAAATGAAATGATGGAATATGTGACAAAATGCAAGGTGATGAATATATTGTAACATTCTCAGGTGTGGTGATGAATGTACTCTCATTATTAATATTTGCTTTTAGAAACCTTTTGCATTTAGTCGAACCATTTTCTCTATTTTTCTTCTACCTTTCCCCTTAGTTTACTTCTGAAACCATCCCATCTTTCTTCTAACCATGGTTTATCTTGTTCCTAACCCAAAATCCTCAATTTTTTTCAACCCAATTTTTTCCATCTTTTTCTATCATTTCTTCTATTTTTCCCCTTCAACCATTTTTTATCTTTCTTCTAACCATAAAACTTAGTTTTTTTCCTTTGGTTTAAATTTTTCTTTTGAACCATTTTTTCTAAAATTTTTTTTCCCCCAGGTTCCTTGGTTTGAAAGGGGGGGGGGGGGGGGGGGGGGGGGGGGGGGAAAGGGGTTTTTGGGGGTTTTTTTTTTAAATGTTTTAGGGGAAAAACCATGGGATTTTTTTAAAAGTTCCATTTGTTTCTGAAGGGTTTATTTGCCAAAATTTCATCTTTCCTACCACCCTTATTGTCCAACCATTTTCAGTTTTCTTTAAATCCCCATCTGTTTCTAAAGGGTCATTTTTTTCAACCATGGTTTCTCTATTTGTCTTCTAAACCAAATTTTCTATTTTTTTTCAAAACGGTTTTTTAGTTTTTTTTCCCTTCCAAACCATTTTTTATCTTTCTTCAACCCATGGTTTCCATCTTTGCTTCCCATCCTCAAATTTTCTAACCATGGTTAAGTTTTCTTCTAACTTTTCCCTTATCTTTTCTTTAACCATTTTTTATCTTTTTTCTGAACCATTTCCTATCTTGTTTTGAACCCATTTTTCATTTTCTTTAACCTGGTTTCCTCCAATTTTTGTCTTGAACATGGTTTCCTATCTTGTCTTCATGAACCCATTGGCCCCTATTTGTCTTCTGAACCATCCCCTCTAGTCTTGTTTTAAAACAATGGCTTTCTATTTGTCTTCTGAACCATGGCCTCTAGTCTGCCCTCGAACATGCCTCTAATCTTCTTCTGAACAGGCCCTCAATCTTGTCTGAACCAAGGCCCTCTAATCTTGCCCTGAACCATGGCCCTCTAGTCTTTTTCTTCTGACCATGGCCCCCAATCTTCTGAACCATTGGCCCTCAAAGCTTGTCTTCTGAATATGGCCCTCTATCTGCTTCTGATTAATGGCCCTCTAATCTTGTCTTCTGAATATGGCTCTCTGGGCCCGGTCTCTAACCAGGGCCCTCAACTTCTTCTGAATTATGGCCCTCTACCATGTCTTCTGAATTTTGGCTCTCTAGTTCGTGCTTCTGAAATCATGGCCTCTACTTGTCTTCTGAATATGGCCCTCTACCATGTCTTCTGAATTTTGGCTCTCTAGTCATGTCTTCTGAACCATGGCCCTGCAGCAATACGAAAACGAAATAGCAGCAGTATCCAAGTCTGACCCAAAGCTGTTGTACAGTCACACCCAGGAGGAAAAGAACAATCAAGGTCTGGGTAATCAGGCTAAGGAAGGAAGAAGGAGATGACAAGAAATGACCAAGAAATATGTGAAGAGCTCAACATGAGATTTAGAGAAGAAATTTACAGGGGTGAGGGAAAAGACACCAGAAAGCTGCAGTGGTGGGGGTACACCATCAAGTGCTGTACTCAATGTATACATTAAGGAGGGGTAAGAGGCTGCTTAGTGAGCTAATACCTCAAACATCAGTCCGTGGGTTCTAAGAGAGGGAGCAGAGGCACTCAATGTGCCTTTAGTAATCTTCAGCACATTTATCGAAATAGGGGCGACTACACGAGGTATGGAAGACAGGAAACGTAGTCTCGATTTTTAAGAATGGAGACAGACACGTAGCATTAAACTACAGACCAGTGTCGCTAACGTGTATAGTTTTCGAAGTCATGAAGAAGATTATCAGAGGAATGGTGGAGCACCTAGAAAGGAACGAGATTATTCACGACAACCAGCAAGGTTTCAGGGACGGAAAATCCTGTGTCACAAACCCGAAGTTTTACGACAAGGTGATGGCAGTAAGATAAGAGAAAGAGGGGTGGGTAATTGCATTTTCCCTTTGACTGTATGAAGCTTTTGACACAATTCCACACAAGAGATTAGTGCAAAAGCTGAAGGGTCAAGCAGGTAAGTGGGGAAGGCTCTGTAATGGATCATAGAATACCTGACAGGTAGGCCAACAGTGAGTCATGGTATCTGACAAGGTGTCAGAGTTGGCGCCTGTGACGAGCGGGGT
This sequence comes from Cherax quadricarinatus, assembly GCF_026875155.1. Classification (NCBI taxonomy): domain Eukaryota; kingdom Metazoa; phylum Arthropoda; class Malacostraca; order Decapoda; family Parastacidae; genus Cherax; species Cherax quadricarinatus. The sequence goes on from NC_069409.1 coordinate 17,219,611, forward strand.
TCCACAAGGTTCAGTCCTAGAACCCAGTGCTGTTTTATTATATGTGAATGACATGACGAAAGGGATAAATTCAGAAGCGTTCCTTTTTTGCAGACGATGTGAAGCTAATGAGGAGAATTCATTGGGATGGGGAAATCAGGTCCCTAGGAGTACAAAGAGATCTGGTCCAGCAACTGGCTCCTAAAATTTTAACCCACCAATTGCTAAGGTCATGAAAATCGGGAAGGCAAAGAATACCAAATTTGTTCTTGTAGATTCGCCCGTATAATCGCTCGGCCCGGGCCTTTACCAAGAGGTGGCCCGCCTTGGTTTTCCTGTCGTGGGAGGGGTTCTCAGACCAATGTCTCCAGGGGAGGAGGTACCATTACCTCCTCACTTTGTGGAATCACTGTTCCCAGGCCTAGCCCATTCTCCACCCCCACGGCTCGGAGGGAGAAGCTAGGCCCCTTTGGGGCTGCCACAAACCCCGCCGAAAAAGACCACAGACAGAGAAACAGCCCGGGGGGCCAAAGACTGCAAACCTCACTCAAGGAAAAGGATCTTGGGGGGAGTATAATACGAATCACATCTTCTGAGGTGCGCATCAACGGGATAACTACTGCACATATGGACCCGGCCAACCTAAGAATAGCGTTCCGACGCCTCAGTAAGGGAATCGTGTACGTCAGGCCAATTTTTGGAGTATGCAGTTTGTCTGGAACCCACACATGGTCAAGCACATCAAAAAATTAAAGTAATTTCAAATGTTTGCAACAAGACTACCCCGGGAGCAAAGGAACATGTCCTATGAGGAGAGGTTAAGGGAAATAGACCTGACGATACTGGATTACAGGAGGACATGATAACGACATATAAAATTCTGAGGGGGTTTAAAAAAGATGGACAAGACAGGATTTTGAAGAGACAGGACACAGAAAAACAAGGGATCAAAATTTGGGAAGCTGATGACTTAGACTTACAGGGATGTAAGGAAGTATATCTTCATAGTTATCAGGAAGTGCAACAGTCTGCAAAGTAAATGTAGTGGAGACAGGAACCATAGGGCTAAGGACAGGGAGAGTGGACCTAGTTGCAACCAGTGAAGAGGCGAAACCGGGAGCTATGACCCCGACTCCTGGAACCACAATTGGGTGAGTACAACACTCAGCTCACGTTTCCCAGAGAGGTATTTCACAATGGAGACAAATCTTTCACTAAGGTTAGCTGGACACAATTGTGAACAACCGAGGAGGTGGGAAGAAACTGCTGGGGGGAACTAGATACCTCAAAGGAGGTGGGCCTAGATAATCTCTTTCTGTGAGTCCGAAGAGGGAGCAGATGCACTGTGTGTGCCACTAACAACAATCTTTAATAATCTATTGAAACAGGGCAACTGCATGAGGTGGGAAGACAATAAATGTAGTCCCGATTTTAAAGAAAGGAGAATATACAGGGTGTTGGAAGGACAAAGAAGACCGTAGACGGAGTTCAGCTTAGGTCAAAGACTGCAAAACTCACTCACGGAAAAGGATCATGGGTAGCATCATACCGAACCAAAAACTGAACGACATCAACCAAATAACGCTGCAGCTAAGAGCATCTCTCTCGCAATTGGATGTCGACATACAAGTAAGGCATCATTGACGCACTGTCACCAGTAAGTCGAGACCATAAGTAGTAAGCAGCCCATATGGAACCCACACCTGTTGAAAAATCATTAAATTAAGAAAGTGCAAAGTTGCAACAAGAAATAATTTCCCGGAATAAAAGGGTTTGTCCTCTGAGGAGAGATTAAGGCAACACTGAAGACAGGAGGTATACGGAAGACATGATAACGACATATAAAATACTGAGAGGAATTGACAAGGTGGATAGGGACAAGGAGCCACAACTGAGGCTGAAGACTCCAATAAGTCACAGGGATGTTAGTTATAGAGTTTCAGGAAGTAAACAGTCTGGAGAGGATGTAGATTAGCAGGATCCTACATAGCTTAAGAAGAGGTACGAAAAAGCTGATGGGGCTAGAAGAGTGATCTAAAGCGACCAGTGAAAGAGTCGGGGCCAAGATAATAAATTTGACCCGAACCACAAATAAAGGTGAATGCAATTAGCGAGTATACACACACACACACACACACACAACACACAACACACACCACACACACACGGGCACGCACATAATCCAAACCACACCACGACATCATACACTCAAACACACAAATACACCCCTACATACACTTAATACCTAGCAAACACATACCCCACCCATACACATACTAATATACCCTATACACAGACACCCCATACATCCCCCTCTCAGTACGTCACTGGCCCCCTGCTCCAGCAAATGTTCCTGGCACTGGGACACAACACCCTCAGTTTCGTCACTGCCCCCCTTGCTTCACAAGTGTTCCTGGCACTGCACGCACGCCCTATCAGTACGTCACTGCCACCCTTTACCAGCAAGTGTTCCTGGCACTGCCCCACACACCTCTCAGTCCCTCACTGACACCTTGCTCCAGCAAGTGTTTTCCCGGCACGCACACACAAACCCTCAGAAAGTCACTCACACCTTGCTCCACAAGTGTTTCCTGGCACTGCACCACACCTCTCTCAGTCCGCCACTGCTACTTGCTCCACAAGTTTCCTGGCAAATGCACACACACCTCTCTCAGTAAGTCACCGCCACCTTCTCCAAGTGTTTCCTGGCACTGCACACACACTTCTCTCAGTCCGTCACTGCACCTTGCTCCAGCAATGTTCCTGGCACTGCACACACACCTCTTTAGTACGTCACTGCCACCTTGCCTCCCCGCAAGTGTTTCTGGCACTGCACACACCCCCTTTCCCGTACGTCGCGACACCTTGCTCCAGCAAGGGGTTTTCTGGCACTGCACACACACCCATCTCAGTACGTAACTGCCACCTTGCTCCAGCAAGTGTTCCTGGCACTGCACACCACCTCTCTCAGTCGTCACTGCCACCTTGCCCAGCAAGTGTTCCGACTGCACACACACTCTCTCATACGGGCCATTGCCACCTTGCTCCGCAAGTGTTTATGGCACTGCACACACACCTCCAGTACGTCCCCTGCCACCTTGCTCCAGCAAGGTTTCCTGGGACTGCACACACACCCTCTCAGTCCCCCACTGCTACTTGCTCCACAAGTGTTCCTGGCACTGGCACACACACCTCTCTCAGTACGTCACCGCCACCTTCCCAAGTGTTTCCTGGCACTGCAAACATTACTTCTCTCAGTCCGTCCTGCTACCTTGCTCCAGCAAGTGTTTTCCCCCGGGACTGCACACAACCTCTCATACGTCCCCTGCCACCTGCTCCAGCAAGTGTTCTTGGCACTGCACACACACCTCTCAGTACTTCGCTGACACCTTGCTCCAGCAAGTGTTTCTGCACTCACACACACCCATCTCAGTACGTAACTGCCACCTTGCTCCAGCAAGTGTTCCTGGCACTGCACACGCCCTCTCCTCAGTCGTCACTGCCACCTTTCTCCAGCAAGTGTTCCTGGACTGCACACACACCTCTCTCAGTACGTCACTGCCACCTTGCTCCAGCAAGTGTTCATGGCACTGCACACACACCTCTCTCAGTACGTCACTGCCACCTTGCTCCACAAGTGTTCATGCACTGCACACACACCTCTCTCAGTCGTCACTGCCCCCTTGCTCCAGCAAGTGTTTCCTGGCACTGAACACACACCTCTCTAGTACGTCACTGCCACCTGCTCCAGCAAGTGTTCCTGGCACTGCACACACACCTTCTCATACGTCCCCTGCCACCTTGCTCCAGCAGTGTTCCATGGCACTGCACACACACCATCTCAGTACGTCAATGCCACCTTGCTCCAGCAAGTGTTTTCCTGGCACTGCACACACACCCCCTCAGTACGTCACTGCCACCTTGCTCCAGCAAGTTGTTTCCTGGGACTGCACACACTCCTCTCCAGTACGTCACTGCCACCTTGCTCCAGCAAGTGTTCCTGGCACTGCACACACACCTCTCTTAGTACGTCACCCGCCACCTTGCTCCAGCAAGTGTTCCTGGGACTGCACACACCACCTCTCATGCGACACTGCCACCTTGCTCCAGCAAGTTTTTTTGCAACCCTGAATGTTGCATTTGATATGTATATTATAATATTAATTTTCATATAATTTTATATTTTAAAATTTGCATAAACAAATCGTAATGTATTGCTTTATATTGTTTTTGACTTGTTAGGTAAAAGGAGTAACATATTATGCTCATTCAAGTCTTGATTGTCAACTACTGTAATTATCGCTCCTGTGCTCGTTACCTGCCGCTTCGAGCTTCCCTTTGCCACGAGCTATCACGTGATCGGGGGGGGGGGTTCCTCACCTCGCCTGAATAGTTCATCGCTCAGACTGCTTTTGGTTGGACAATTGTCGGGCTCATTATTCTTGTTATTTCTGTAGAACTCTGTTCACAGAACCTTGTATAGGACTTAGGATTTTCGACGTTGTCTGAGGTTGTGTGTCTCATAGAACACTCTTGAGTATCTCATCCTTAGCATAGCTATGACCTAATTTGTTTCCCGGTATCTGTGTAAATCACAGTCAGGGTTTTTCCTATCGAAAATTTAAATTTAGTAGAATGGGTTTTGTAACTTTTTTTGGAGGATCTGCTGAGGTCCCTGCTTTGTTTCGTTATATTTCCCCTTGATCCTGATTTTTGTCCAGTCGTTGTTATATGGGTATTGGGCTTAGCATTCTTTTTATTTTTCAAGCAACTGTTCTGTTGCCATGGGCAAAAAGTTTGTTTTTGAGGACTTTGTCTCAACCTTTTTTAAGTCTATTGAGGGAGCAGAGAAACAAAAGCACTTTCACACAACACACAAACTACTTTTACATATTTTTTAATACTTATTAAATGTTAATGTCTGACGGGACTTTAAAATTTTAAAAAGTGAATGTGCTTCAGCACAAAAATATTTAACCGAAAATGAATTTTTTTGATTTTTGTGATTAATTTAATTTAATTTTTATAATATACCCTAGACTTTAAAAAATTTATTTTAAAATTTTTAATTTTTCAGTTGTACCTACCATTGTAACCGAAACCCTACTGAATAATACTGAATTTTAATGGATAATTGGACAA
>NC_069409.1:17225231-17263651 GCF_026875155.1 Cherax quadricarinatus
GAAAATGTAATTCTCCTTTACTCATCTGGGTCATTAATGCCATATGGCTATGTACACCTCCATGCAATTTACGGACCTGCTGGGACTTACGACCACTCGACTTACGACCGTTTTTTTTAAATGCCAAAATTTCGGGGAAATAAACAACTATTTGTGTTGTACACAGTGTTTATCCTAAACCTTACAGTATAAAATACAGTACTAACAACATAAAAAGGTAAAGTAAAACATGAATACCAAAATAAAACAATAAAATAGTCATTACAAAAATGTTTTTGTTGATTTTCAGTAGTAAAGTTGGGACTTACGACCATTTCGACTTACGACCGGTTTCTCGGAACCGAACTTGGTCGTAAGTGGGATGGTAGGTGATATTATACTATGTACTATTCTTAAGTTAATCTTTAAGTTTGCCTAAAATGCTCAGATACAGGGGGGCTTTGGATGTAACACCCAACTATTATTTTCCCTCTGTAAAAACCCATGTAATTTATCAAAATAAAAAATCTTATCTAATCTAAATCTTCAAAAAATCATTCACAAACGACTTGACTCCTATCTTGTATCCAACAAATACATAACCCCTGCCGTTTGGGCTTAAAACCGAAGAAAAAAAAGTACAAATGAGCTATTATACAAATGCTTGAACTACTTATACAGTGGACCCCTGCAAAACCGTTGGCCTTACATAACGTTAAATCCGCATACCGCTACATTTTTATCGCTAAGTTTTTTGCCTCGCATACCGCTAAAAAACCCGCTAAAACGCTGTTCGTCCGAGACGCGTCTATGTGCGGCCTGACCACCCTCAACATGTTCCGCCGGTGGCATTGTTTACAGCCAGCCTACCGGTAACACCAAGCATACAATCGGAACATTTCATATTACAGTATTTTTGGTGATTTTATCTGCAAAAAAAAAGTGACCATGGGCCCAAGAAAGCTTCTAGTGCCAACCCTACAGCAATAAGGGTGAGAATTACTATAGAGATGAAGAAAAAGATCATTGATAAGTATGAAAGTGGAGTGCGTGTCTCCATAAGCTGCTGCTGCTGCTGTACCGTCAGCTGCTGCTGTAGCACCGTCAGCTGCTGCTATAACCACCGTCAGCTGTGTTTCCTGCTGCTGCTGCTGTAGCACCACAGCTGCTGCTGTGCTGTACCTCCGTCAGCTGCTGCTGCTGCTGTAGTACCGTCTGCTGCTGCTGTAGCATGTCTGCTGCTGCTGTAGCACTGTCAGCTGCTGCTGCTGTTGAAACCACCGTCAGCTGCTGCTGCTGCTGCCTGTAGTACGTCTGCTGCTGCTGCTGTAGCATTGTCTGCTGCTGCTGTAGCATCATTTTGCTGCCCCCTTGTAGCACTGTCAGCTGCTGCTGCTGAAACCACCGTCAGCTGCTGCTGCTGCTGCTGTAGCACCTCTCTGCTGCTGTAGCAACCGTCTGTGTTTGCTGTAGCATCGTCTGCTGCTGCTGTAGCACTGTCACAAGGCTGCTGCTGCTGCTGTAGCACTGTCAGCTGCTGCTGCTGCTGTAGCACTGTCAGCTGCTGCTGTACCACCGTCAGCTGCTGCTGCTGCTGCTGTAGTACCGTCTGCTGCTGCTGGTAGCATCGTCTGCTGCTGCTGCTGTAGCACAGTTGTTGGTGTGGCTTATTGAGAATACCAAGAAAAAAATTTAAACCCCCAAAGGAGTATTAGCCACCCAGGATAACCCAAAAAAAGTCAGTGTCATCGAAGACTGTCTAACTTATTTCCATTGGGGTCCTTAATCTTGTTTCTCCCAGGTGCAACCCACACCAGTCCACTAACACCCGGTGAACAGGGAAAAATCCCTTTGGAACTAGTGCTCATAATTGGTGAATTTAAAGCCACAAAGGTTGGTTTGAGAGATTAAGAATCGTAGTGGCATACACAGTGTGATAAGGCCTGTTCTGGAAAAAAATGCCAAACAGGACCTACAGTACTCAGGAGGAAAGGACTCCCCAGGACACAGTGTTCATCAGTCATTGCTGCATCTTCAATAAAGGTAAGTGTCATTTATTCTTCATTTAGTAGAGTAGACAGCACAATATATACTGTGCATGTATACTCTACATTGTGCATGTATCCTTCTCTTTGTGTGTAGGAAAATGTTATTTCATGTGGTAAAATTTTTTTTTCATACTTTTGGGTGTCTTGCCCCGGATTAATTGGTTTTTCCATTATTTTTTATTGGGGAAAAATTCATTCGCATAACGATAATTTCGCATAACAATGAGCTCTCATGCACGGTTTAATATCGTTATGTGGGGGTCCACTGTACTATATATAGCCCTTGATTGAAATGAACATCCAGGGGGCCCCTCACAGGGGGACCACAATCTTTTGCACCTAAAACTAGACCTTTATGGCATCAGAGGACATTCCCTTGATTACGTACAGTCTTATCTTAGCAATAGACACCAATATGTACATGTAAAAGGAGTCTACTCCCCCTGTAGCTGTAAGAGTGCCCCAGGGTAGTGCCTTGTATCACTCCTCCTCATCTAACAATGATAAACCTCGGTCTTTCTCAACTCCTTAAACCATTTTCTATTTGCAGACTGCTACTAATGTCTTCCACTAAAACCTGGCTATACAACGAGCTGCAAAAAATATCTGCTTGGATAAATGAACAACAAACTCGCTCTTAATGTAGGCAAAATCTACTTCATGCTTTTTGGGGGAAACAGAGCCTTAAATATCCAACTTAATATATCGATAAATGGTTCCTCCATTACAAGACATACTGAGGGTAAAATTTTATAGGTTTTCACCTTGAATGTAATCTTAAATTTCATTCCACATCCAGCATATATCCAAAAAAATCTCCAAATCAGTAGGCATCCTTTCCAAAGATAGTATTATGTATCTCAAACAACACTCCTTACCCTATACCACACTAATATATCCCTACTTCACCTATGTTACTTGTGCCTGGGGATCAACCATGGCCAACCCCCTTTAAAAACCTTTAATAACCCAACAAAAAGCTGCTGTGCGGATGATCACCAACCCCTTTGTGCCAAACCCAACCATTTTTTTCAAAAGTTGAACCCACTAATATTTTGAGATGTACACTTGTATTATTGTGCCTGCTATACAGTAGGGGCCCCATTTATATATGGTGGTTAGGTTCCAGGCTACCATTTAATGCGGAAATCGCCAAAAAGAGGAACGCCATTTGTTTCCACTTACAAATGCCAGATAAGTTTACCTAACATATATTAGGCATTAAAAAAGCAAAAAATAAAATACATACACAGTACACTCATTGCTTACTTCAAAAATTTGTAGTCTTAATGTAGGGTGAGTAGTGTTTATTGTTAGAAGTAAGGTGGTGCTGGTATGGTATCCACCCAGGCCATCCACCCCACTCCACCCTATCCACATGGTATTAAAGCACCCGGGAGTGGTAAAATCCATATAGTGTACACTTAAAATTACCTTAAATATTTGTTGTCTTAATATAGGGTGCAAGGTGAATAGTATTTATTTGTAGAAAGTAAAGTGTGGTAGGTATCATACCCATATGGCTACCCCACCCACCACTTTTTTTTTTTTTTTTTTTTTTTTTTTTTTTTTTTTTTTTTTTTTACACATCAGCCGATTCCCACCAAGACAAGGTGGCCCAAAAAAAAAAAAAACTTTCATCATCATTCACTCCATCACTGTCTTGCCAGAGGAGTGCTTTACACTACAGTTATAAAATTGCATCATTAACACCCTCCTTCACAGTGTAGACACTATATTTCCCCATTTCCAGGACTCAAGGTACTGGCCTGCGGGTTTTCCCCTGAATCCCTTCTTAAATGTTCCTTTGCTTGCATCCAACAGCAGTCAAGTATTAAAAACCATTTGTCTCCATTCACTCCTGTCAAATACGCTCATGCACACTTGCTGGAAGTCCTAGCCCTTCGCACACAAGACCTCCTTTACCCCTCCCCCCCACCCCTTCCTAGGCCTACCTCACCCCCCGCCGTCCCTCCACTACAGATTTATACACTCGAAGTCATTCTGTTTTGTTCCATTCCCTCTACATGTTGAACCACCTCAACAACCCTTCTTCACCTCATCCTTCATAGCCCCATCTGCTGATACGTCCCTCCTAAATATCTGAATACATTCACTTCCTCCATACTGTCCCTCCAATCTGATAACCGTCTTTCATCACCTAATCTTTTGTTATCCTCATCACCTTACTCTTTCCTTTATATTCACTTTTAATTTTCTTTTACATACCCTACCAGATTCATCCACCAACCTGCAACTTCTCCTCAGAATCCCCAAAAGCCCCGTGTCATCAGCAAAGAGCAACTGTGACAACTCCCACTTTGTGTTTGATTCTTCATCTTTTAACCCACACCTCTTGCCAAACCCTAGCATTCCACTTCTCTTACAACCCCATAAATTTAAAAAGGTTTTGACATCACACATCCTTGTCTAAGGCCTACTTTTATGGAAAATAATCTTTCTCTCTCCTGCATACTCTAACATGAGCCTCACTATCCTTGTAAAAACTCTTCACTGCTTTCAGAAAACCTACCCCCTACACCATAAAACGCAACATCTGCCACTTTGCCCCCCTGTCTTTTCCAACTCCATAAATGCCACAAAAAACCTCTTTGGGCCTTATCTAAATAGTGTTCACCTATATGTTTAAACTGTAAAACACTTGGTCTACACACCCCCTACCTTTCCTAAAGCCTCCTTGTTCATCAGCTATCCTACTCTCCGTCTTACTCTTAATTCTTTCAGTAATAACTACCATAGTAGGTTGGTAGACAGCAACCGCCCAGGGAGGTACTACCGTCCTGCCAAGTGAGTGTAAAACGAAAGCCTGTAATAGTTTTACATGAAGGTAGGATTGCGTTGTCCTTTTTTCTGTCTCATAAGTATGCAAGATTTCAGGTACATCTTGCTATTCTACTTACACTTGGGGTCACACTACATATACATGTACAAGAATATATATACACACCCCCTCTGGGTTTTCTTCTGTTTTCTTTCTAGTTCTTGTTTATTTCCTCTTATCTCCATGGGGAATTTAAAACAGAATTCTTCCTCCATAAACCATGCGTATCGTAAGAGGCAACTAAAATGCCGGGACAAGAGGCTAGTAACCCCTTCTTCTATATATTAATTTTTTCATGTGGTAAATTTTTTTTTTTCATACTTTGTGGCGCTTGCACGGATTAATTTGATTTCCATTTTTTCTTACGGGGAAAATTAATTCACCTTACGAAAATTTTTCGGCATACGATGAGCTTCAGGAACGGATTAATATCGATATTAACCCGTTCCTGAGAGCTCATCGTATGCCAAAATTTTATCGTAAGGTGAATTAATTTTCCCCGTAAAAAATAATGGAAATCAAATTAATCCGTGCAAGACGCCACAAAGTATGAAAAAAAAAAATTTACCACATGAAATATTAATTTTAATACACACAAACTGACCCCTTTATTGAAGATCTGGTGGTTGATTGATGGGATGGGAAGAGGGAGTGTGTGGAAGTTGTTAATGTTAGAAGGGGAATCCCTTCCATTAGGACTTTAGGTAGCACGTCCTTTTCCCGGGTTACTTCCCTTCTTCTTTTAATGCCACTAGGACCAGCTTGAGTCACTGGACCTCTGTCGTACAACATATCTGTCCTTTGAGCTCTGTACCTCTCGCTCCTTTGTGATTTGTCTAAGTGGTTCACAACATTGTCATTGTAATAGTCACCAGCAGGGCTTGCAATAGCTGTGCGAGGGTGATTTTCATCCAAAAAGGTTTGCACTTCAAGCCACTTTGCACACATTTCCTTAATCTTTAAAGTAGGCAACTTCTTCAATTTCTCTCTCCCCTCCTCCCGAACCAGTTTCCTCAGGTCTGGCCTCTTGCTGTTTGCTGTTGATGATATTGCAGCTCATCAGTGGTTAGTTCTTCATTTTTCCTCCTCCCCCAGCTTCTTCCACATCCTCCCCAACTAACCTCCAACCATATGCCACAATTGATTCCACAACTGGCATATGCTTCCAGGGTTAGCCTCAAATCCTTCAAAATCCCTTTTGTCTACACATTCTGGCCACAGTTTCTTCCAAGCAGAGTTCAAGGTCCTCTTAGTCACTCCCTCCCAAGCCTTACCTATAAGGTTTACACAACTGAGGATACTAAAGTGATCTTTCCAAAACTCTCTTAGTCAATCAAGTGTCGGGAGGTCACTTCAAAGCACTTTTGAAACAGCTTTTGTGTAGAGTTTTTTGAAGTTTGAAATGATCTTCTGGTCTATGGGCTGCAGGAGAGGAGTGGTATTAGGAGGCAAAAACTTGACCTTAATGAAGCTCATGTCCCCAGAAAGTCACTCTCCCAAATCTGAAGGATGACCAGGGCATTGTCTAATACCAGGAGGCATTTAAAGGGTTAATTTAATTTCCAGGAGGTAATTTTTCACAGTGGGGCAAATGCATGGTGTAACCAGTCATAGAAAAAGTCCCTAGTGACCCACGCCTTAGTGTTTGCCCTCCACAGCGCACACAAATTAGCCTGAGGACATTGTTTTGCCTGAACACTCTGGGAGTTTCAGGTGATACACCCAAAAAAGGCTTCACTTTGCAATCGCCCCCTAGCATTAGCACACATCAAAAGAGTAAGCCTGTCTTTCATAGGCTTATGTCCTGGGAGTTTTCCTTTTCCTCCTGAGTAATGTAGGTCCCCGTTTGGCATTTTCTTCCAAAACAGGCCTGTTTTTTTCACAATTAAACACTTGTTCAGGTTTCAGTCCTTCACTGTCTGTATTCTTTGAATTCCTTCGCATATTTTTCAGCCGCTTTTTGGGCCGAACTGGCAGCCTCACCATGCCTTATCACACTATGTAAAGGGCCCCTACGATTCTTAAATCTCTCAATCCAACCTTTGCTGGCCTTAAATTCATTCACATCACTAGTTGCAGGCATTTTTCTAATTAAATCCTCATGCAACTTCCTAGCCTTTTCACATATGATCGCTTGAAGATGCTATATCCTGCTATCTTCATTTTTCATTTATCCACACCAATAACAGTCTCTCAACATCTTCGAGTACTTGCGATCTCTGTTTCGAAAACAAAGTTGCAACCTTTTGCAAGAACAGCTTCCTTGATTGCTGTTTTGTTGGCCACGATAGTAGCTATGGTTGATTGGGGGGTTTGGTATACAACCTGGCCAGCTCTGAGACACGCACTCCACTTTTGTACTTAACAATTATCTCTTTCTTCATTTCCATAGTAATTTTACCTTTTTTTAGCGCACGGTTAGCACTAGAAGCTTTCTTTGGGGGCCATGGTGACTTATTTTGCAGGTACGATCACTAAAAAAAAGCTGTGATATGAAATGTACCGATTGATGCGTGTTGCGGACCGCACTGGCTGGCTTGTAAACACTGGCACCCACGGGGAGCTGAGGCCGCTCAGGCCACACGTGGGGCACGTCCCGGACGAATCGTGTGAGGCGAGGCAAAATTTTTGCGTTAAAATGTATCGTATGGCAGATTTAATGTAACGCAAAAGCATCGTAAGGTCCGGGGCCAATGTATTACTAAATGTAAAAGGAAAACTTTCGTTTTTCCTTTTGGGCCACCCAGCCTCAGTGGGATACGGCCGGTGTGTTGAAAGAAGAACTCTACTAACAAATTACCAGGTATACTCAACGGAACTTATTCCCCTATAATTTTAGCACTCTTTTATCCCCCTATAATTTTTGCACTCTTTTATCCCCTTTGCCTTTATACAAAGGAACTATGCTGCTCTCTGCAACCCTAGGTACCTTACCCTCTTCCATACATTTATTAACCCTTTCAGGGTCTACAAAGGCCCTCTCCCAGACCCTTTTTCTCAGGGTCGAAAAAATTTAAAAAAAAAAAATTTTTTTCTTATGAAAAGATTTTTTTTTTTAAATGTTATAGGCTAAAAAAAAAATTTTTTACCATCAATACTTACCGAGATATGGAGGCGTGAAGTTGACAGAAAATGATCGGCACGCGGCAATGTCGCCGACTGCCCGTCACCCGGGTTTTAGTTTATTTAGTTTTTATAGTATTATTTTCTTTTTTTTTTTTTTTCCCAAGTAACTTTTTGGCTTGAGACCAATATGAGCACTATTTTGTAAATTTTTTCTTTATTTACTACACAATAACTGCACAAACATTGTTGTCACTATATTGTTTATAAAAGTTGTTTACACACACAAACGAATAAAATGTTGTTTATTACTATTTTTCTATATTTTATATAGAGATATTTCAGTCACAGGGAAGTTCTGGGAGCCTGTGGAACTCTTTGAAACATGGTGTCATGCACAGTGGTGTTTTACCCTTCCCCACACATAAAACAAGTGTGGGCTGTGTTGTTGAGCGTTTTTTTTTTTATGTGCACAGACATAACACCTCTTTGAGCCTTTTTCTTGAAAGCAGTAGCAGGCAGTTGTATTAGAAAGTGATCTCCATGCTTCAGACGAGAAGGTAGTTGTTGATAATTTAGTGGGTGGTTTTCTATTGCAGGTGTTCTTCCTTGGTACTTGAATACTATTTGTCTGAAGACAGACAAACAAAATTGGGCCCTATGGTGGGTTTTTTCTGGTCCTCATCTTATAAATTTTAAGCATTGAGCATGAAGATTTCAAGAAATGGGAAAAAGAGTTTTATGTACCACTTATAACTCTTGGGAAAACAATCAGCAAAACCCCAAACTACATGTCACATTTGTCCACTGAATGCATATTGAAGGTGTAATCAAAACACAGCTGCAGATTTTAGAATGGGTTCATTGCTTTCTCTATGCTGCCTGCCAGTGTTTGTCATTTCTTAGGGTGAACTGATGACAACAGTGTGACATCTTGTTTGTCATGCCATGTTTATTGGCAGCAAACCCTGCAACCTCACCTCTACGAGTGGCAGCGTAAACCTGGGCATATGTTTAACGATTTGCATGCACTGTGCCACACACCTGTCATGTTCACTCACAAAAAAATCACCGAGTGAGGGGCTTGTGTACCAGTCATCAGTATGTAATATATGCCCTTACTAAGGTACGGGTTTTGCCATTGTTCTAACCACATCAGCAGAGATGCCCAGTAACTTCCTGGTATTTTGCAATGTATAACTTCCAGTGTACACAGTTGTCTCCTTCCACTGGTGTAGATGTGATTTTGGTGAAAGTATTGTGTTTGCCATGGTGCAATCGAAGTATCTGTTGCTTTCCCTGACAATAATTTCCATCAGGGGTTCGTCAAAGAATAACTAGAAACATTCCAGTTCACTGGCATTGTTCCCCAGTGTACAGATGGCCATTTTTCCACTTTGGCTTTCATCAAACTGGTGGGGATTTGGAACAAAATTGGCAGCTTTCCTGCCAATTCCCAGGTGCGGTCTGCTGGTGGGTACTGGATATTGACAGGTGGTTGTGGTTGTGGAGTTTGTGGGGGTTTTGGAGGGAGGCTGGTGGTGGGGTGGGTGGGGGGTGGTGGCCTTTGTTGTAGATCAGCTGAGGCAGCGGCATGGGTGGCAGCATGGCCCACTGCTGGTGCCTCACGGCCGGCACCCCCACTATGCACATTTTCCATCCCACAGTCATCTTCATTTTCACTATCTGTTCCTGTTGCACAGCCATGGGATGTACTCCAAGATGTACTCCTTCCCCTTTTAATAGCATATGGCACACTACCAGAGCGCATATAGCGCATATATACTGACGCTTCCACTGGAGAAAATTCGACTTCACTTCATACTGAATTGTTTTCAAGAGCTTGGAGTTCATATTCACTATCACTATCTCACCAAAGCTGACAAACTGAGTCTGGGATATGGAAAATAGGGGTTTCCTCTTTCGTTCTGGTTAACTGAACGTGAACAAGATGGCCCAGCATGAGGGTCGTCTGGGTTTTCCTCACTATTATGATCATTTTGTTGCGGTCACAACCTCATCAAAACCTTGAAACTCCTTCATGGCACTTCCATCTGTATTAGAACTGTCACTGGGGAACAAAGTGTCCCGATTCGCCGAGGAGGAGGAAAACTTCTTTCCGCGAGGCATGGTGGAACAAGGTCTACCAAATTGGCGTTCCCACAATTGCGCCACTGGGTCCCAGATTTTTTTTCTACCAAAACCGACCACACACACCCCTTCTCTCACATCTAGGCCTACCAGCCTTTTCCCGTGAATTTGAAGGAGCTAGAATTTATAAAGTTTGAAATCCTGAAAGGGTTAAATGATAGCACCAACTACTCCAAAACTATATCCCCACCTGCTTTTAACATTCTATCTTTATCCATCAATCCCCGCTGCCTTACCCCCTTTCATTCTACCCACTGCCTCACGAACTTCCCCCACACTCACAAAATGGCTCTTCCTCACTCCTACAAGATGTTATTCCTCCTTGCCCCATACACGAAATCACAGCTTCCCTAGCTTCATCAATATTTAACACATCCTCAAAATTTTTCTTCCATCTGACTCAAGAAATCGCAATGACACGATTGCAAATAACCCTACCCCCCGGGGGGTATTTTGAGACTCTATGACCGCGGGGTTCAATCCTGGCCGGGGTATGGTTTATTTTGCAATCGTGTCATTACGATTTCTTGAGTCATCTTGACGGCAGTGAAGGGACTTGAGCTAGAGTTCGTACGGCCACGCTAGCTGGAGATTCGTCTGTAAAAACTTCCATTTGTGGTCACAGAGGTGCCGTGCTAACTTTCCTATGGTGTAGAAATATACCTAGTTGGATGAATCCCTTATTGTGGCTAGCTGGTCTAGTGGCTAACGCGACAGGCTGGAGTTTTGAGACTCTTGACCGCGGGTTCAATCCCGGCCGGGGGTATGGTTTATTCTCTCCATCTTCTGATACTTCTAACTTTCCATTTAATAACTTCCTCTCCTATTTTTAACTGACAAATCCATTTGTTCCCTATCTCACCTTGTTAATCTCACTCCAAAACTTTTTCTTATTTTTTAACAAAATTTGTTGATAACATATCACCCACTCTCTCATTTGCTTCTTTTTACATTGCTTTACCACTCTCTTAACCTCTCTTTCTCTCCACATACCCAACACGCATACCCAAACAAAAACATGGCACACAGCTCTTATTGTAGTGCTCTTAAGTGGTGATATCCAGATTAATCCAGGACCTCAAACTATTGTGCAGAGGCAAAACAGACAGATAAATGATGGTGGGTAATGACGGTCTAGTAGCTAGGAATGATAACCTTAACTCCATATGTAATGCATACATAGGTCAATGTGAGACAATCAGCCATTATTATCTCAAACACTACCAAAAAAGGTGCATACACTGTACTAAAGTACGCATGAAAAAAAAGAAAAGGCACCTTATGTCAAATGTGTAAGGGGTGGGTGCATGATGGATGAACAGTGGTCCCTCAATTATCGTCCTTAATCCGTTCCTGGAAGTGGGACTTTTATTGAAATAGACGATTTTGAATCGATTTTCCCCATAAAAATAATGTAAAAACCCAAATTAATTCGTTTCCAGACACCCAGGGTAATCAACAACAATTTTTTTTTTTTTACCCAAAAGATAGATTTACATGCACAAAAGAATGAACATTCAACATGACAGTTACCTTTATTGAAGGCTGTTGTTGATGAATGGAAGACAAGGAGGAGGGAAAAGGGGGAAGAGAGGTTATTGTTTGGAAGGGGAATCCTCCTCCATAAGGACTCTAGGTCCCTTCAGGGGTCACTTCCCTAGCTTAAATATAGATTTACATGCAGAAAAGAATGCCAAATAAATGTAAAGCACTAATAAAATGTATAAATGAACATTGGTAATAGGGGTAGTTGATGAGTGGAACGGTCTGCCTAGTAGGGTGATCAAAGCTAAAGCATTGGGTAGTTTCAAATTTAGGTTGGATAAATACTTGAGTGAGAGGGGTTGGATTTGAGTCGGACTTGCACCTGAGCTTATTGCTTTGGGGAGCATTTGTTCTGTTAGTGGGTTGGATTTGTGAAGGACCTGCCTAGTATGGGCCCAGGCCTGTTGCAGTGTTCCTACTTTCCTAAGTTCTTATGTTCTTATTTAACATCACACTTAACAGTTGGGTGATCGAGGCTAGGACCTTGGGTTTAGCTTTAAGAAGAGATTGGACAATTATATAAGTGGGAGGTCCTTCCTATCTTACGGCAGCTCTCGTCGTCTTCGATTCGATTCGATGAGTGGGAGGAGTCGAGTTTGTTTTGGTGTCATTGGGTACGGGAGAAAATTCTTGGGTCTTTGGGTAGAGGTCATTTTGATAAGGACCTGCCTTGTATGGGCCAACAGGCCTACTGCAGTGTTCCTCCTTTCTCCATGTTCTTATTGGAGACTTGTTTGTGTGGGGGAGGGATGCAAGTTTATTGTTGGAGAATATTTTTATTTTATTATCACACTGGCCGATTCCCACAAGGCAGGGTGGCCCGAAAAAGAAAAACTTTCACCATCATTCACTCCATCCTGTCTTGCCAGAAGGGTGCTTTAACACTACAGTTTTTAAACTGCAACATTAACACCCCTCCTTCAGAGTGCAGGCACTGTACTTCCCATCTCCAGGACTCAAGTCCGGCCTCCCGGGTTTCCCTGGACCCTCATAATGTTACTTTGCTCACACTCCAACAGCACGTCAAGTTTTAAAAAACCATTTGTCTCCATTCACTCCTATCAAACACGCTCATGCATGCCTGCTGGAAGTCCAAGCCCCTCGCACACAAAACCTCCTTTAAACCCCCTCCCTCCAACCTTTCCTAGGCCGACCCCTACCCCCCCTTTCCCTTTCCACTACAGACGGGTTACACTCTTGAAGTCATCCTGTTTCGCTCCATTCCCCTCACATGTCCGAACCACCTCCAACAACCCTTCCTCAGCCCTCTGGACAACAGTTTTGGTAATCCGCACCCCTCCTCCTAACTTCCAAACAAACGAATTCTCTGCATTATTATTCACACCACACATTGCTCTCAGACATGACATCTCCACTGCCGCCAGCCTTCTCCTCGCTGCAACATTCATCACCACGCTTCACACCTTTATAAGAGCGTTGGTTAAAACTATACTCTCATACATTCCCCTTTTTGGGCCCCAAGGACAAAGTTCTTTGTCTCCACAGACTCCTAAGTGCACCAACCTCACTCTTTTCCCTCATCAATTCTATGATTCACCTCATCTTTCATAGACCCATTCCGCTGACACGTCCCCCTCCCAAATATCTGAATACGTTCACCTCCTCCATCTCTCCCCCCTCCAATCTGATATTCAATCTTTCATCACCAAATCTTTTTGTTATCCTCATAAACCTTACCTTTTCCTGTATTCACCTTTAATTTTCTTCCCTGCACACCTACCAAATTCATCCACCAATCTCTGCAACTTCTCTTCAGAATCTCCCAAGAGCACAGTGTCTCAGCAAAGAGCAGCTGTGACAACTCCCACTTTGTGTGTTGTTCTTTATCTTTTAACTCCACGCCTCTTGCCAAGACCCTCGCATTTACTTCCCCTTACAACCCCATCTATAAATATATTAAACAACCACGGTGACATCACACATCCTTGTCTAAGGCCTACTTTTACTGGGAAAAAAATTTCCCTCCCTTTTCCCACATACCTAACTTGAGCTCACTATCCTCGTAAAAACTCTTCACTGCTTTCAGTAACCTACCTCCTACACCTACACTTGCAACATCTGCCACATTGCCCCCCCATCCCCTGTCCATACGCCTTTTCCAAATCCATAAATGCCACAAAGACCTCTTTAGCCTTATCTAAATATGTTCACTTATATGTTTCACTGTAAACACCTGGTCCACACACCCCCTAAACCCTTTTCCCAAGCCTCCTTTTTCATCTGCTTCCTATTCCTCCGTCTTACTCTTAATTCTTTCAATTATAACTCTACCATACACTTTACCAGGTACACTCAACAGACTTATCCCCCTATAATTTTTTCACTCTCTTTTATCCCCTTTGCCTTTATACAAAGGAACTATGCATGCTCTCTGCCAATCCCTAGGTACCTTACCCTCTTCCATACATTTATTAAATAATTGCACCAACCACTCCAAAACTAAATCCCCACCTGCTTTTAACATTTCTATCTTTATCCCATCAATCCCGGTTGCCTTACCCCCTTTCATTTTACCTACTGCCTCACGAACTTCCCCCCACACTCACAACTGGCTCTTCGTCACTCCTACAAGATGTTATTCCTCCTTGCCCTATACACGAAATCACAGCTTCCCTATCTTCATCAACATTTAACAATTCCTCAAAATATTCCCTCCATCTTCCCAATACCTCTAACTCTCCATTTAATAACTCTCCTCTCCTATTTTTAACTGACAAATCCATTTGTTCTCTAGGCTTTCTTAACTTGTTAATCTCACTCCAAAACTTTTTCTTATTTTCAACAAAATTTGTTGATAACATCTCACCCACTCTCTCATTTGCTCTCTTTTTACATTGCTTCACCACTCTTTTAACCTCTCTCTTTTTCTCCATATACTCTTCCCTCCTTGCATCACTTCTGCTTTGTAAAAACTTCTCATATGCTAAACTTTTTCTCCCTTACTACTCTCTTTACATCATCATTCCACCAATCGCTCCTCTTCCCTCCTGCACCCACTTCCTGTAACCACAAACTTCTGCTGAACACTCTAACACTACATTTTTAATCCTATCCCATACCTCTTCGACCCCATTGCCTATGCTCTCATTAGCCCATCTATCCTCCAATAGCTGTTTATATCTTACCCTAACTGCCTCCTCTTTTAGTTTATAAACCTTCACCTCTCTCTTCCCTGATGCTTCTATTTTCCTTGTATCCCATCTACCTTTACTCTCAGTGTAGCTACAACTAGAAAGTGATCTGATATATCTGTGGCCCCTCTATAAACATGTACATCCTGAAGTCTACTCAACAGTCTTTTATCTACCAATACATAACCCCAACAAACTACTGTCATTTCGCCCTACATCATATCTTGTATACTTATTTATCCTCTTTTTCTTAAAATATGTAATTACCTATAAACTAAACCCCTTTCTTTGGAGAATATGACACTAATATCAACTCTACGGCTTATTTATCTATCACAATTCAACTAATATGACATAATAAACAATATTAATAACATAGAAAACATGGAATATACTCTAGAATGAATAAAATAAGTCATTACGTATGTCACGAGAGGTGTTGTGTTGTTGGGGTATATAAGGGCCACTGAGTGTAAGCCGTCCATAATGGTGGTGAAGCAGCAGCTGAGGCGGCGGTGTTTTCTGTAGCCTTATATAACTCCAACAACATTGGAGGAGTTGGTAGAATCGCTAAATCACTAAAGAAGGAACCCACTACCACCATCACTACGACCTTCTACTACTGTTACAACTGTTACCACCATCACTACCACTATCACAACTGCTTCCACTCTACCACCACCACTTTTGTATTTTTCTACAAACTTTTTCATAAATTGTGTTTTTCTCACATTTCTTTACCAAAGGGCTGGCACTAGAAGGTTTCTTTGGAGCCATGGTAGCTTATTTAGCACTTGCAAGCACTAAAATCAATGGAATACACCTACCGTCCGACTTGCGACCTGCTCGACTTACGACCACTCGACTTACGACCACTCGACTTACGACCACTCGACTTACGACCGTGTTTTTTATGCCAAATTTCTGGGAAATAAACAACTATTTGTGTTGTACACAGTGTTTATCCTAAACTTACAGTATAAAATACAGTACTAACAACATAAAAAGCAAAATAAAACATGAAATGCCAAAATAAAACAATAAAATAGTCACTACAAAAATGTTTTGTTGATATTCAGTAGTAAAGCTCGACTTTCAACCGGTTTCTCGGAACCAAACTCAGTCATAAGTTGGATGGTAGGTGTATTATGAAATATTTTGTAGGGGCATGTGAGGGGACCGTCGCTCACTGGTAAACAATGGCAACTGGCTGGGAAGGCAGGCCCAGGCGGCTCAGAGCGTGAGTACGCGTCCCGGACTAAGGATGATTAGCGAGTTAACGGGCCATTTGCGAGCCAATGTTTAGATGAAATAACGGGACTACAGTAATTTCCGAAAGGACGACTTTCAGGCCGGACGATTATTGAGGGACCACTGTATGTACAGTTATAGTAACGGTGCCAGAATTCACTTTGTGTAACAAATGCACTTTGACACAGTTACCCTTTAGCAATGATGACATTGATTTACCTTAATTTTAATACATATGACCATTGCCATATATTGATAATTATAATTGTTTTATGAAAACAGGCCTTCACTTTATTCATGTCAACGCAAGATCACTTCTTCCTAAATTGGCAGAGATTAGGATTCTAGCTAACAAAATTAGGGCAGCAGTTATAACCATCTCTGAATCCTGGTTGGATGATACGGTGACTGACGACGAGGTCAAAATAGAAGGTTACAATAAAAAAACGCTTAGATAGGAACAGAAAGGGTGGGGGGAGTATGTGCCTACATTAGAAATGACTTAGCTTACAACCACGACCTGATTTAAATAACAATAAATGGAGATTCTATGGTTTGAAGTGTTGCTTCCCAAGACCAAACCCATCTTAGTAGGAACTAGTTACTGCCCTCCTACCCAGGGCCAGTTCTTAGAAGACTTTTCCAGAGTATTGTCCTGACTTGAAAACATGTTGCGAGACAATAATACAGTGGACCCCGCCATAGCGACCTTAATCCGTGCAAGAGGGCTGGCTGTTATGCGAAATGTTTGGTATGCGAATGAATTTTCCCCATAAGAAATAATGAAATCAAATTAATCCGTGCAAGACACCCAAAAGTATGAAAAAAATTTTTTTACCACATTAAATGTTATTTTTAATACCCCACAAACTGAAAAAGGCATGCAAAATTACAGGGACACTTACTTTTATTGAAGATCTGGTGATGATTGATGGGATGGGAGGAGGGGAGAGAGAGTGTTTAGAAGGGGAATCCCCTTCCATTAAGACTTGAGGTGTCGAGTCCTTTCTGGGTTACTTCCCTTCTTCTTTTAATGCCACTAGGACCAGCTTCAGAGTCACTGGACTTCTTTCGCACAACATATCTGTCCATAGTGGCCTGTACCTCTCGTTCCTTTATGACTTCCCTAAAGTTTTTTCACAACATTGTCAGTGTAATAGTCACCAGCACGGCTTGCAATAGCTGTGTGAGGGTGATTTTTATCCATAAAGGTTTGCACTTTCAGCCACATTGCACAGTTTTCCCTTTAAATCTTTGTAGTAGGCAATTTCTTCAATTTCTCTCTCCCCTCCTTTGAACCAGTTTCCTCAGGTCTGGCCTCTTGCTCTTGAAGTTGATCTATCAGCTCATCAGTGGTTAGTTCTTCATTGTCCTCCTCACCAACTCTTCACATCATCCCCACTAACCTCCAACCCCAAGGACTTCCCCAATGCCACAATTGATTCCTCAACTGGCATACCCCTCTCAGGGTTAGCCTCAAACCCTTCAAAATCCCTTTTGTCTACACTTTTCTGGCCACAGTTTCTTCCAAGCAGAGTTCAAGGTCTTCTTAGTCACTCCCTCCCAAGCCTTACCTATAAGGTTTATACAATTGAGGATATTAAAGTGATCTCTCCAAAAGTCTCTTAGAGTCAGTTGAGTTTCTGAGGTCACTACAAAGCACCTTTCAAACAGAGCTTTTGTGTACAGTTGTTTGAAGTTTGCAATACCTGCTGGTCCATGGGCTGCAGGAGAGGAGTGGTATTAGGAGGCAAAAACTTCACCTTAATGAATTTCATGTCCCCATAAAGTCGCTCTGCCACGTCTGTAGGATGACCAGGGGCATTGTCTAACACCAGGAGGCACTTAAGTTCTAATTTCTTTTCAGTTAGGTAATCTTTCACATTGGGGGCAAATGCATGGTGTAACCAGTCATAGAAAAAGTCCCTAGTGACCCATGCCTTACTGTTTGCCCTCCACAGCACACACAAATTTTCCTTGAGGACACACTTTTGCCTGAACGGTCTGGGAGTTTCAGAGTGATACACTAATAAAGGCTTCACTTTGCAATCACAGTAGCATTGGAACACATCAACAAAGTAAGGCCTGTCTTTCATAGACTTATGTCCTGGGAGTGCCTTTTCCTCCTGAGTAATGTAGGTCCTGCTTGGCATTTTCTTCCAAAACAGGCCTGTTTCATCACAATTAAAACTTGTTCAGGTTTCAGTCCTTCACTGTCTATGCACTCCTTGAATTCCTGCACATTTTTTCAGCTGCTTTGTGGTCCGAACTGGCAGCCTCACCATGCCTTATCACACTATGTATGCCACTACGCTTCTTAAATCTCTCAAACCAACCTTTGCTGGCCTTAAATTCACTCACATCATCACTAGTTGCAGGCCTTTTTTTAATTAAATCCTCATGCAACTTCCTAGCCTTTTCGCTTATGATCGCTTGAGAAACGCTATCTCCTGCTAGCTGTTTTTCATTTATCCACACCAATAGAGTCTCTCAACATCTTCCATTTACTTGCGATCTCTGTTTCGAAAACACAGTTAAACCTTTGGCAAGAACAGCTTCCTTGATTGCCTTTCTGTTGCCCACAATAGTAGAGATGGTTGATTTGGGTTTCTTGTACAACCTGACCAGGTCGGCGATACGCACTCCACTTTCATACTTATCAATGATCTCTTTCTTCATCTCTATTGGAATTCTAACCCTTATTGCTGTAGGGTTGGAACTAGAAGCTTTCTTGGGCCCCATGGTCACTTATTTTCCAGAAAAAAGCACCGAAAACACTGTAATAATACGAATATTTTCCCATTGTATGCTTGGATGTTACCGGCGGAGGCTGGCTGGTAAACAATGCCACCGGTGGAACATATGAGGCTGGCTCAGGCCGCACATTGGACGCGTCTCGGACAAAGGGCGGTGAGCGGGTTTTTGGGCGGTATGCGAGGCAAAATTTTAGCAATCAAAGCGTCCGGTATGCGGATTGTACGTTATGCAATGCGTCCGGTATGCGGGGGTCCACTGTACTGGGAGACTTCAATATCTGTTTTCAGCAGTTAAAATAACAGGCTATGCAAAAGGTATAAGCAAATTCTAGGTTTAAATAGTTACACTCGACTAATTTTTACACCAACCCGGATCACACAGTTCTCAGCCATCCTAATTGACCACATACGTACTTTGTAACCGCTCTGAGAACATTAGTCAGTCAGGCGTCATTACCACAGACCTTAGTGATCATTTCATCTTTTACTGCACTAGGAAATCACTAGGGATAGGATAGGCCTACACAGGACAATAAAAATGAGGTCAACTAGAAACTACAGTAAAGAAACACTGGTAAATAGGCTACACAATTGTGACTAAAGAGTGATAACAAGTTGCACAGATGTAATGATTGATGGGAAAAATTCAAGACAATGTTCACTACCATCCCTTTATAATATTGCACCAGTTAAAGAGGTTAGGATTAAACGAAGAACTGAACCCTGGATGACCCCTGAGATATTAGATAATATGAAATTCAGAGACCAACTGCTAAAAAGATTTAAAGCAAACAGACAGGATATTGCAGCATTAAATGAATTCTAAAGGGTGAGGAACAGAGTGCAGAGACTTATAAAAGGAGCAAAGGCAAAACACTATTGCTCAAAAATTGAAGAGTAAATAGTCAGTAAATAGTCAGTAGATAGCCAGTAGATAGGTCTAACATAGTACAGTGGAACTCAAATTTCGAACTTAATCCATTCCAGGAGCTAGTTCTAAAAATTTGAAAAGTCTGAAATTCGAAGCAATATTTCCCCTAAGAAATAATGGAAATACAATTAATCCGTTCCAGAAACCCAAAAATATTCACACAAAAAAAAATACATTTTATAGAGATTAATTACAGTTTTACATACACACAAAAAAATGCTATAGTCTTTAATTATGTATAGTAATATAAAATAACATTTTTACTTACCTTTATTGAAGATTGGTGATGGCATCTGGAAGATAGGGAGGAGGAGAGAGGGAGTTGGGGGTTATTGTTTGGAAGGCAATCCCCCTCCATGAGGACTTCTGGTATCAAAACCCTCTCTGGGGTTGCTTCCCTTCTCTGTATTTTAATGCCATTAGGACCATCTTGAGAGTCATTGGACCCAGTCTCGCAAAATAACTCTTCAGTCCTCTGTTTCTGTCTCACAAAATAACTATCCACAGTCGTCTGTTTGTCTCGCAAAATAACTGTCCACAATCGTCTGTTTCTGTCTCACAAAATAACTGTCACAGTCGTCTGTTTCTGTCTCACAAAATAACTGTCCACAGCCCTCTGTACATCCTGGAAAGCTCAACAAGTCTCACTCCAATCTCATACTTCTGTATTATTTCCTTCTTCACATCTATGGTGTTTTCTCATTTTCTTTACCACAGGGGTACCACTAGCAAGTTTCTTTGGGCCCATGGCAGCTTATTTCAGAGCCCCACAAGCACTGAACACAATTAAATGATCGTAAAATGTGTGAATGAGATCGCAGGTTAGTGTTCACTCAAGCATAAATAAAGCTTTGACCGCTCACGGCGCCTGCGCAGGGACGCGGACAGAGCAGGCCAGCGGACAAGTCCTGTACCCGGCGGTCCGAAAATAGGAGCGCATTCGATAATAGGGACACAGTTTGTCCGAAAAAATGGTCTTATTTTCGAAACGTTCGATATGCAATACGTTCGATTTTTGAGGTTCCACTGTACTCGCTATTGATAACGAGGTATGCCACGAAACATCTAAGGTGGCAAATTGCTTTAATTCCTTCTACACATCTGTTGCATCAACACTAGTAAGTAAACTACCAGCTGCATCAATTTCCTTTAACACAGACTCTGATAAGTTTAAAACATACTATACCAATAAAGGGGTAACCCAAACAGTTGTCAACTAGAAAGTGTATTCATGACTTTATTCAGAAGAACTAAGGTTAAACCCAACTAAGAGCATGACCGGACAACATCCGTCTAAGTTCCAAAAGATGGTGCTTCTGAACTGTCAATCCCTATTGCTCACATAATATATCTATCAATCACCACTAATACCATACCAGATGGGTGAAGGGGGCCAGAGTTACTCCTATCTTCAGAAAAATAGTAGGTCTGATGTAAGCAACTATAGGCTGTTAGTATACTCAGTATAATATCTAAAATTCTAGAGAGGGGGGGTGTATTCTAAAGTAGTTAAGTACCTTAAGGGACACAACATTCTCCATAGCTATAAATCGGGCTTTAGAAGATCTTACTCAACCGACACCTCCCTAATTAATCTGGGGGTTGCCCGAGAACTGAAATGTCAAAGGGGAACCTCATAGGTATGGTAACCTTAGATCTGCAAAAGGCCTTCGATACTGTCAACCACAATAAATTGTGTAAGAAACTTCAAGCTATTAGTATAGGTTCTGTTGACTGGTTTAAGTCCTACTTAGCAACAGGAGACAAATTGTCAAATCAGCAAAAGGAATCGGAACCCCTCCCGTTTGCATGTGGGTTCCCCAAGGTAGTATTCTGGGTCCCTTATTATTCTTATGTTATGTCAATGACTGTTGCGAATAAGAAATTTTTTTTAAAGAACTTCAGAATGTGGCCTGTTACCATTCATTTCTTATGCAACAAAATTTTTGGATCCAAGTTATTTAAAGTTTTAGAGTCTAGGGGAAATAATTTCAACTGGGAAACTCCATAGAATAATATTCAAATTTATTAAAGTATTTAAATACAATTACTTTATCTTTTCTCTGTAGTTAATGTAACTTAGTACTTTGTACAAAAAAATTTACCATATACTTTTTAGTTCAAAATCATGGAAATGTCACATTAATAAGGAAGTTTAATTATTCTTCCTGTAATTAAGTCTTCATTAACATTTACGTCTTGGTTTTAACAAGACTGAAAAACTCAAAATACAAAAGGTACAAGATTTAACAAGACCTTTGAATTTTGGCCCGCAAAGTATCTCTATGGATTACTGAACTGACCAAGAATATAAATATCAAAAGAATCTTTCAGAGCAATGAGGAAAAAATTGAGTCAGCTCTATAGTCCAATTCTCAAAACCATTCAAACTGTACCCCGTAAGAGCCAATATACGATCAGTTGTCAGGGCTAGAGCGGGGAGCAGACTGACTACTTGCCAGTCTGTTGACGCGTCGTCAGGTTGGATCACCTGACGAACGTCAGTCAGCCGGACATAAAAAAATTTGAACAATTCACTGGATGGTTCCGGAGACTTAAACTCTACTCTATATACACAAGAAATCCTACCTAACAAAAATAGTAAAATAATAGTGATAATAACAAAATAGTGATAATAGTGATAATAACGATAATAGTGATAATACCATGGTATTTTTCATATATTAACAGGTAATAATATAACGCCGAAAGTCTCTATTTTAGCTATAAATGGGGACTTTCGCGCTATAATATTAAGTGTTTAAAACATATTCTCTTACAAATAGTTAAATAACACAGGATGACCAATTTCGAAGATATAAAAACCCCCCGTACGACAATAGGTCGCAGTAGGGAGTTTGCAAGCGTCCTTGGTAATACATGTATCTCCTTTATAATAAGCGTCCTCTTGGTAAATAAGGCATGTAGTATGACGGAAGAATGAGAAAAAATAACTCGATCAGCATGGTTTTTTGCCAGAGGATGAGCTTTTGGAACAATGGCCAGAAGAACTATCTGGAGTGGCTCCATAAATAATTCGAGAATAGGAGTCTGGGACATGACTGTTCAGGGTCATCCATGGGGGACTTAATACTTGTCCCATCAACGAAACGGCTTTTCATAGTCATACGGGTCAATATAAAAGAAAATCATTAACAAAAATATATAATATACATATAATTGGCTTTTAAGGGTATTTCATTTCTTAACTTTACATTTTAAGGTATACATTTTTTTTTCAGGGGTGAGAAAGGGCATCAGCATTATGTTAAGGGATCCACTTAAGTGTTGAATACTAATCAGATAAGGTTGGACCCTCAGAGCCCACCTGAGGATTGGTGTTCTTTGATTTCATAAAAATTAATATAAATTAATGGGTTTGTTTCAGAAAATACCATAATTTTATGGGGGGAGGTTCCCAGTTTAAATGTAAAAATTTGTTCCCAAGATATTTTTTAGGGCAAGAGCTTCTTTCTCTACAGTGGCGTAATTCTTTTGGTGACGTTTTAACTTTGAAGAAAAATAAGATATAGGATGCAAATTTTCAGTAGAGGGGGATTTCTGAAGTAACACCGCCCCCACAGCATAACCGCTGGCATCGATGTGTAAATAGAAGGGTGATGAAGTCAGGACTTTCAATAGGGTGACGAAAAAAGCAACTGCTTCAAACCGATTTAAAGATATCTCACAATCTTTCGTCTAGCAAAACTTCATCTTACTACTGGTTAACTCAGTAAGGGGAGATGCAACCTGAGAAAATTGGGGACAGAAACGTCGAAATAACCGTCATTCCAAGAAACCTCTGTTATAGACTTTCTATCTTGAGGATAGGAAATCGGCAATGGCTCTAACTTTACATCAACAGGACGTACCTCCCCCTGACCTATACAAAAACCGAGGTATTTAATTTTGGGGCTTGTCCAAACTGACACTTGGCTAAATTTATGGTGAAGTTGTTACTTTTCTAACTTTTTTAAATAAGGTTTCCAGACGAATTAATTTTGGGCTCCCTCATTGCTATATATAAAAAGATCATCTAGATATGCATCCACTCCTTCTAAATCTTTTGGCAGCAGGTTCATCAGGCGCTGAAAGGTAGAGGCCGCGTTACACAACCGAAGGGCATAACACGATAATTGAAAAATCCTCCTTGTATAGTAAATGCAGATATTTCTTGGGCTCGCTGGATAAGCGGCACTTGGTAATAGCCCCTTAATAAATCCAGGCAGGTGACATAGGCGGCTCCTGATACTCTATTAGATCATCAATAGGGGGTAGGGGGAAAACCATCTGGGTACCGTGAGAGCATTACCTTACGACAATCGGTGCACATTCTAGAGGTTCCATCAGGCTTGGGAACTAATATACGGGGTTTGAGGCCACGGACTTTTACTCCGTTTATGAGTCCTGGGACAACAAAAATTTTTACTTCTTTGTTTAATGTTTTTTGTTTGAGTGGACTTGCCCTATAAGGTAAATGTTTGCAAGGCTTTGCTCCTTGTACATCTGTGTCGTGAATTCCCAGTGTACAACCCTAGGGACGTCCCTCGAATAAAACCTCATAACGTAATATCAAGTCTTTGATATCTTTTGCTTTCTTCAAATCAAGGTCCATAAGAAAAAGGGATCAAGAGGTTGCAATGTGTCTGAATTTTTTGAAGTACTTGTATCGCTTTAGAGATGCTGGGCAGACTTACATTTTCAGTTTCAGCTAAAGGAAAGAACTGTCGAAATGGTACGATACTAGGGTTTGGGGAGCCTTAAGTTGGTTTATGTGATTTAAGTACGTTTTGCTTTTTCTTTTTGGAGTTTGTACAGTGGTCCCTCAATAATCGTCCGGCCTGAAAGTCGTTCCCATTTCGGAAAACCTGTTTTTTCGTCAAAAATATTGGCTCGGAATGGTCCGGTAACTCGCTATAGTCCTTCGTCCCCAGACGCGTATGCATGGTCTGAGCGGCCTCGAGCTGCCTCAGCCTTTCCTTCCCAGCCAGTGTGCCATTGTTTACCCGTGAGCGACAGTCCCTCACGTGCTCCAGTGAAATATTTCATAATATTTCATTTACAGTGGAACCCCGATACCGATTTTTAAACCGTGCAAGAGGGGTAATTGTTATGCGAAATAATCGGTATGTGAAAGAATTTTCCCCATAAGAAATAATGGAAATAAAATTAATCCGTGGGAAGACACCCAAAAGTATGAAAAAAAAAAAATTTTACCACATAAAATTTTTTAATTTTTAATACACACAAACTGAAAAAGGCATGCACACTTACATGACCTTACTTTTATTGAAGATCTGGTGATGATTGATGGGATGGGAGGAGGGGAGAGAGAGTGTTAGTGTTTAGAAGGGGAATCCCCCTTTCCCTTAAGACTTGAGGTGTCGAGTTCTTTTCTGGGGTTACTTCCCTTCTTTTTTTAATGCCACTAGACCAGCTTTAGAGTCACTGGACTTCTTTCGCACAACATATTGTCCATAGTGGCCTGTACCTCTCGTTCCTTTATGACTTCCCTAAAGTGTTTCACAACATTGTCAGTGTACAGGTTGCAAAAACGGCTTGCAATAGCTGTGTGAGGGTGATTTTCTCAAAAAAAAGGGTTTTCACTTCAAGCCACTTTGACACATTTCCTTAATCTTTGTAGTAGGCAACTTCTTCAATTTCTCTCTCCCCTCCTCTGAGCCAGTTTCCTAGGTCTGGCCTCTTGCTCTTGAAGTTGATCTATCAGCTCATCAGTGGTTGTTTTTTCATTGTCCTCCTCCACCAACTCTTCCACATCCTCCCCACTAACCTCCAACCCCAAGGACTTTCCCAATGCTACAATGGATTCCTCAACTGGCATAATCCTCTCAGGGTTAGCCTCAAAAACCCTTTTAAAATCCCCTTTTTTCTACACATTCTGGCCACAGTTTCTTCCAAGCAGAGTTCAAGGTCTTCTTAGTCACTCCATCCAAGCTTACCTATAAGGTTTACACAATTGAGGATATTAAAGTGCTCTCTCCAAAACTCTCTTAGAGTCAGTTGATTTTGAGGTCACTACAAAGCACCTTTCAAACAGAGCTTTTGTGTACGTTTTTTGAAGTTTGCAATAACCTGCTGGTCCAGGGCTGCAGGAGAGGAGTGGTATTTAGGAGGCAAAAACTTCACCTTAATGAAGCTCATGTCCCCATAAAGTCGCTCTGCCCCATCTGTAGGGTGACCAGGGGCATTGTCTAACACCAGGAGGCACTTAAGTTATAATTTCTTTTCAGTTAGGTAATCTTTCACATTGGGGGCAAATGCATGGGGTAACCAGTTATAGGGAAAAGTCCCTAGTGACCCATGCCTTACTGTTTTACCCTCCACAGCACACACAAATTATCCTTGAGGACATTCTTTTTTCCTGAACGCTCTGGGGGGTTTCAGAGTGATACACTAATAAAGGCTTAACTTTGCAATCAAACCCCTAGCATTGGCACAATCAACAAAGTAAGCCTGTCTTTCATAGGCTTATGTCCTGGGAGTGCCTTTTCCTCCTGAGTTTAAAGTAGGTCCTGCTTGGCATTTTCTTCCAAAAAGGCCTGGTTCATCACAAATTAAACACTTGTTCAGGTTTCAGTCCTTCACTGTCTATGTACTCCTTGAATTCATGCACATATTTTTTTAGCCCCTTTGTGGTCCGAACTGGCAGCCCCCCATGCCTTATCACACTATGTATGCCACTACGCTTCTTAAATCTCTCAAACCAACCTTTGCTGGCCTTAAATTTTACTCACATATCACTAGTTGCAGGCATTTTTTTAATTAAATCCTGATGCAACTTCCTAGCCTTTTCACATATGATCGCTTGAGAGGCGCTATCTCCTGCTAGCTGTTTTTCATTTATCCACACCAATAAGAGTCTCTCAACATCTTCCATCACTTGCGATCTTTGTTTCGAAAACACAGTTAAACCTTTGGCAAGAACAGCTTCCTTGATTGCCTTTCTGGTTTGCCCACAATAGTAGCGATGGTTGATTGGGGTTTCTTGTACAACCTGACCAGGCCCGGCGATACGACTCCACTTTCATACTTACAATGATCTCTTTCTTTCATTTCTATTGGAATTCTCACCCTTATTGGTGTACGGTTGGCACTAGAAGCTTTTTGGGGCCCATGGTCATTTTTTCCAGAAACAGCACCGGGAAAGCACTGTAATAATACGAAATATTCCGTTTGTATGCTTGGATGTTACCGCGGAGGCTGGCTGGTAAACAATGGCACGGGCGGCACATGTGAGGCTGGCTGAGGGCGCACTTTGGGACGGTCTCGACGAAAATCGGTGAGCGGTTTTAAGCGGTATGCGCGGCAAAATTTTTTGCGATTAAAGAAGCGGAAATGCGGATTAATCGCTATGTGACGCCATCGTTATGCGGGGGTCCACTGTATTTTAGTGCTTGCAAGTTATTTAAGTGCTAATAAGCTACCATGGCTCCAAAGAAAGCTCCTAGTCCCAAGCCTTTGGTAAAGAAGGTGAGAAATATGATTGAATTTAAAAAAAACACCCATTGAAACAATATGATAGTGGCATACGTGTGGGCGAACGGGCCAGATGTATAAAATCCCGTACAACCCATACCCTTCCATCATAGCCAAGAAAAAGGAAATAAAGGACGCTGTTTTTGGGCAAAGGGGGTAAATATGCTGACAAAAATGAGATCACCAGTACTCGAAGATTTGAGAAGTTTTATTGGTGTGGATAAATGAGAAACAATAGCAGGAGACAGTCTTATGATGTCGCTTATTTGTGAAAAGGCTAGGCAGTTGCATGACGATTTGGTAAAAAAATTTCCCTGCAACTAAGTGATGATGTGAGGATTAATGCTAGCAAAGGCTGGTTTGAGAGATTTAAGAAGTTGTACTGGCATACACAATGTGGTAAGGCATGGTGAGGCTGCAGTTCGGGCCACAAGGCGGCTGAAAAATATGTGCGGGGAATTCCTTAGTACATAAACAGTGAGGGACTGAAACCTGAACAAGTGTTAAATTGTGACGAAACAGGCCTCTTTTGGAAGAAATGCCAAAGAGGACCTTCATTACACAAGAGGAAAAGGCAATGCCAGGACACAAGCCTATGAAAGACAGGCTGACGCTAATGTTCTGTGCTAATGCTAGTGGGGATTTCAAAGTAAAAGCCGTACTAGTGTACCTTTCTGAAAACCCCAGTGTTGTTCAGGAAAAAAATGTTATAAAGAGTAAATTGTGTGTTTTGGAAATCTAATAGTAAGGAAAGGGCCCACGAGGGAAATTTTAGTAGAGTTGTTCAACAAAGGTTTGGCCCTAGTGTGAAGAATTACCTCCTAAAAAGAAATTGGATCTCAAGTGCCTCCTAGTAATGGACAAAGCACCTGCTAAACCTCCAAACTTGGATGACCTAATTCTGAAGGAGTTTGGGTTCATCACAGTAAAGTTCTTGCCCCCGAATATCACTCCCTCCTCCAACCCATGGACCAGCAGGTCATTGCAAACTTTAAAAAACTCTACACCAAAGCAATATTTGAAAGGTGCTTGAATGTGCCCTCGGACCTCGCTTGACCCTACGAGATTTTTGGAAAGAACATTTCAGTATTCTCCATTGTGTAAGCCTTATAGGTAAGGCTTGGGAGGGAGTGACTACCAGGACTTTGAACTCTGCTTGGAGAAAATTGTGGCCAGATTGTGTCCACAAGAGGGATTTAAAGGGGTTTGGGGCTGACCCTGATGAGCCTATGTCAGTTGTTAAATCCATTGGGGCACGGGGGGCTTCCATGGGGTTGGATGTGAGTTTGGAGGATGTGGAAGAGTTGGTGGAGGACCACAACAAAGAGCTAACCACTGGAGCTGCAAGAGCTTCAGCAGAACAGCAACAGATGGCACTCAGAATCTTGCTGCAGAGGAGGGGAAGAGAGATGGAGGAAGGTGCCTTCTTCAGAAATTAAGGAGATTTTTGAAATGTGGGGTAGGATGGAAAGTTTTATGGAGAAACATCACCCAGAGAAGGATGTTGCAAGCCATATGGGCAACTTGTACAGTGACAGAGTCTTGGCCCATTTTAGGAGTTTTAAAGAGACACCAGAAACAGAGCTCTCTGGACATTTTTTTTTGCGAGACAGGACTCCAGTGACTCTAAAGGTGGTCCTAGTGGCATTAAGAAACAGAGAAGAGAAGTAACCCAGAAAAGCAATTTGGGTTTACCCAAGGTTTTTGAGGGAAAGGGGATTCCCTTCCAAACAGTAATTCATCCAATCAGTCTCCTTCTCCATCTTCCATACACAAAGAAGAATCCCCTATAAAAGGTAAGTGTTATTCTGTTAATGTTTAATTCATCATGTGCCACTGTATTGTTTATGTACTACATCTATATTTCATGTAAAAAAATTTTTGTTTTAATACTTCTGGTGTCAGGAACGGTTTAAATTGAATTTACATTATTTCTTATGGGGAAAATTGATTCGTAAATCGCCCATTTCGATAATAGTCCCACTTCCAGAACGGATTACGGACGATTATTGAGGGACCACTGTAGTACAAAATTTTTCCCTTTCATTGAGCTGCTCAATCATTTCCCAAAAGGACCTCGTATCTAGGTTGCAGAGCGTGTCCAGGTAAAGAATTTCTGTGCCATCACACTGTCACCTGGTTTGAAGAAACGAGAGCATGTGTGTTTGTCATAACAATGCTTCATCTTGGTTTGGGGCCTTAGCTAAGTTTTTTGAGGCAAATTTCCCTCAGTTGTGACAAATGCTTTTGCATTAGAGTTGGAGTTTGTTTTAAGCGAGGGTTCGGATTTTCTGGTCCATGAATCTTTTAGTACGGCGAGGGGCCGGTACTTGGTGTCCGTAAATTAATTCAATGGACTGAACCCAGTGCTTTCTTGTTCGCTTTCCCTTAAGGCAAACAAGAGGAATGGTTTTCCCTTCGTCCCAATCTCTGGAAAACTGCTCGCAGTACGCTCTCATCATTGATTTTAATGTTTGATGAAATCGTTCGAGGGCTCCTTGCGACTGAGGGTAATATGCAACAAAAATACGACTTAATTCCGAGGCGAGATAAGGCATCACAAAACATCTTAGAGGTAAAATTTGAACCTTGATCGGATTGAATTATTCGGGGAATCCCACCTGTGCGAAAAATTTTTGCAATGCTCGAACAATGATGCGAGAATTAATTTTCTCAAAGGGATAGCCTCTGGATATCGAGTAACGACATCCATAATTGTTAACAG
Organism: Cherax quadricarinatus; assembly: GCF_026875155.1. Lineage (NCBI taxonomy): Eukaryota > Metazoa > Arthropoda > Malacostraca > Decapoda > Parastacidae > Cherax > Cherax quadricarinatus. The sequence goes on from NC_069409.1 coordinate 17,255,172, forward strand.
ATATTGATTCCCTTGTTTAGTCCTGGGTAACGGCCCAACACAATCATTTATCAGGCGTGAGAAGGCTCACCACTGATGGGAATCGGAATGAGGGGAACTGGTGGAGGTGTGTGCGAAGGTTTGCCGGTAAACTTGGCAGACTTGACAACCTTTTAGATAGCTTTCCACAGTCTCCTTCATTTTGGGCCAATGAAAATGCTTTTACTATTTTGCCCAGCGTTTTCTTTTCTCCCAAATGTCCCCCCCATGGGACTATGGTGGGCGAAACTAATAGCCAATTCTCTAAAAGGGGCTAGGTAGCACTACTAGATATTTGCTGGTAGAAGATGGGTCGCGGAAGACAAGAGACTTTCCTTTCTCATTAATATACCATTAGCAAGAAATAACAATGTCCAGTCTTGGGCGTCGTCTTTGTAATAGCTATCTCCCCGTAATTTTTCCCAGGGGTGGATCAAGGAACTGATCCTTATTAAATCTTCTTTCGATAGCTTTTAATATCAAAATCTGAAAAGGGCCGATCATAGAAAATTTCAGATTTTAAGATCCAGGTTGTAAGGATCGTCTGAACAATAAATCGAGACCTAAATCTTCGCCTTCCCCTTAGGACTTCAGTTGACAAAGGATTTTGAGGCGCTCTAGACATTGCTCTAGTTATAACATTGAGAGGAAATAAGGTAGAGCCTCTTTTCGAGCTTCTATGGCATAGTTTAAATGTCAGTAGAATTATCAATAACTAGAGGCTCTCGGCTTATACCCGATAGTCTAGATCATTGCCTACGAGTAAGTCAACCCCCTGAATAGGAAAAGTTTCACTGGATATTACCTACCGACACAAAGCCAGTAAGGTTGGTGTTTGGAAAGTATTCCTGTGAAGAGGGACTCTTTAATGGTGCCTCCATAGGCTTCTAATAAGACATCTAGCTTTGTGCGAGTCATAGCACTTAAAGGGAAGTATGTCCTGCTTCAACAATGTTAAATAACTTCCAGTATCACGGAAGGAATTAATTTCAGCTAATTGAGTCTCGTCTATTCCAAACTTTCAAATTTAGCAAAGTAGGGACTCATAGCTGAGTGAATACTTTTTCTGAAACATCTAGTTTGAGTCATCTAGAATGACTACTGATTCGTTCTGGTGAACCTTGTTCGGTACTAGGGGTTTAGTTTCTTTTGATTTGTCGATGAAGATATTACCTGAGTTGGGAAACAAGTCGCTCGTTCCTGGGATCCCCTCTAGCCAATAACAGTGTTTCCTTAAATGCCCTTTCTTATTACAATAAGTGCAGTTCAACTCACTGTTATGCCTTAGTGGTTTTGAACTTTTTTCCCAGAGTTGATCTAAATTTATTATTAATGGGCGTGGAGGCGTCATAGGAGGTCGGGCAAGGATTCTGTATGCAATGCATCTCTGTAAGATTGGATCGTCCTTTCTTAGGGGCATATTTAGTCACTGTTTCCTTACTTTTTGTTTCGCCAATCAATTGTTGAGATATTTATAATTATCGGCAAGCGAGGCTGTTTCTAGTATATTTACTATGGGCAACTAATCAAATACCTATGCAAGTTTTCTGGTAAATTATTATAGAAATCCTCATGCAGGATCAATTGGGAAAGACTTTCCATAGATTTACAGTTTTGAAGCTTACACCATCTCTCAAAAGCGATTTTCTTTTCACGAGCAAAATCCACATACGACTGAGTTTTGGGTGGCGTTTTAATGCTCTAAAGGTTTTTTTGATAACTTATTGGGGGATCTAAGCCTCTAGGATAGCCTTCTTAACGGAAATATAATCCACATATTTCTCAAAAGGTAACGTAGCCATACAACTTTGAGCTTTACCAGAAAAACGAAGTATGTAATAAGGTTTCCCAGTGTTTTCGGGGCCAGCGCATAGCACGTGTTGATTCTCAAAAAACTTTCAAAATAAGTATCTAAATCTCCATCATTAAATCTTGGAACCATAGATGCGCTTTTTGTATATTGAAAGAATCATTTGAGGATTTAGTAATCTTTCACTCCCCATTTTTCCCTTGTTGTTGTTGTCTTATTTTAGCGGAGCGTTTCCCTTTGAAAGTCTTCTTCATTTAATTTATGCTGAGCCTCAATTTGAGCAGTCTGTAAATAAAAAGTCTCTCTAATTTCTCAAACTGACTTTGAGAAATAGCCCAATGGTATCGAAAATGAGGGAATTGAACTGGCGGGTATGTGGATATTCCTTTGGACGTGCACCTTTGGGAAGGGCCAGGCTGACCATTAATAGGAATTCCTTCAGTAACGGGCGAATGCCGAACTGCGGCTGCACCTGCAATACTTCATCTACAAAGCGGGACCTAATCTATCTGATTCAATTTCAAGATCAACTCTTTGAAATTGTTCTTCTAATACTTCGATTTTTCAACTGGTAGCTTACTTGAGAAACTAAACTTTCAGAGTCAGAATCTCCTGCTACATGATGGTTAGAGGCCCCTGGAAACAATTTGGGTTTTTAATTATTGCCCTTACAGTAATTGGCAGTATAATATCTATGTATGGTACCCAATTTACGGGCTATCTGCCAGCACGTTTGAAGTTTCAAGGAGTCCAGCTTTGACAATGTTAAATCTTCAAATAACTCTTTAACCCTTGACTGTTTCAGGCCCCTCTCTGAAACTGTCATTCTATGTCGCTCAATTTTTGAAAAAAAAATTATTTTTTCTTATGAAATGATAGAGAATCTTTTCCCGATGGTAATGACAAACCCAAAAATTCGAAATTTGGTCGAAAACTCATGGAATTATGCTCCCGTGAAGTTAGCGTCCCCCGGCGACATGCGTATCGCCAATTTCGCCCACTTTGAGCCCTATTTTCAGCCAATTCCATTGTTCCAGTTGACCAAACTTTATAGCTATTTCTTTAGAACTCCATTTTATCTATCAGCTGAGTACAAGAAACCTCCCATTTACTAAATTTGGACTACCAATATGGTGGTCAGAATTGGCAATTTGGTCAATTTCACGCAAACTAAAAAAGATGCCAAATTTAAAAAATGGGGTTTTCCAGAAAAAAACAAGGGTGGGACATTCGTGGCATTAAAAAAATTTTTACGCTTTTTATTTGAATTCTCTGGGGCCCCTTTATATTATTATTGCTTTCTTTTTGGATTTTTTTTTTCATAAAAAAAAATTTACAAATTTATGTTATGCGGGACTACTGCATTTTTTGTAAAAAGGGTTATAAAATAAATATCGGGCACTAGTAAAAAGAATTTTTAGACCCCCCATTTGGAGTGTATTGGACGTGTGGTTTGATTTTTTTTTACTCCTAAACCCAATTGGGTTTAAAAATGGAACATTTCCGCTCTTTGAGTCAGTTTAAAGGGGTCGTTTTCATTGTCAAAGAAATAAAAAAACATCTTTTTTCTGTAATATGTTTTCCTTTTTTCCCAACTTAGCCTGAAAAACGCGAATACAACGATAAAAAATATACAAAAATTACACCTCAAAGTCCGCGTTTTTTTCCCCAAAAAAAACGATCATTTTTTTTTTTCTCATTACGCAATGTGTGGGGAGGATTTTTTTTATTTTGGTGCCCCACGGGACCCACGGGCCCCATTCTTCACATGGGGGCCTACCAGCTTTCCCGCTGATTTAAAAGCCGCTGGGAATTAGGGGTTATTTTACGTAAAGAAACTTTGGGGCTCGAAAGACGTATTTTAAAAGTCGAAAACATTAAAGGGTTTAAATGTGATTTTCCCCAGGATCAATTTTTTGAAATTAACTAAAGATAAATTCCCCGTACATGATATAATTTTAATATTGTTTTTTTTGATCAATGTTTAGAAAAACGGGGGTTCCCGGGGGTACACCATTTTTTTGCGAAAAGAAATTTTTTTTTAAAAAAACTTCAGAATTGTGGCTGTTACCTTTCATTCTTTATGCAACAAGTTTTTTGGATCCAGTTTTTTAAAAGTTTTGAGTCTAGGGGAAATAAATTTAAAATGGGGAAACTCAAAAGAATAATATTAAAATTTATTAAAAATATTTAAAAAACAAAACCCTTTTTCTTTTCTCTGTAGTTAATGTAACTTAATACTTTGACAATAAATTTACCAAAATTTTCATTTAGTTCAAAATCATTTGGGAAAAGTCACTTTTAAAAAGGAAGTTTTAAATTTTCCTTTTCCGTAATTTTGTTTATTAACAATTTTGTCTTTGTCTTTAAAAAGGGCTGTAAAATCAAATTTTCAAAAGGTACAAGATTTAAAAAAGACCCTTTTAATTTGGCCGTAAAGTATCTCTTTGGATTACTGAACTGACCCAAGGAAAATAAATTTTCAAAAGAAACTTTTAGAGCAAGGGGGAACCCAAAATGGGTCGCTCTTTGAGTCAATTTCAAAACATTTTAAAAATGTACACCGTTTTTAAAAGGCCCCTATAGATTCCCGTTGTCAGGGCTAGAGCAGGGAGCAGACTGACTACTTGCCAGTCTGTTGGGGCGCGTGTAGGTTGGATCACCTGACCCCAAAGTCAGTCAGCGGACATAAACAATTAAACAAAATTTTCCCCGGGTGGTTCCGAGCTATCTATAAACAAAAAAATCCCACCTAACAATAATAGTAAAATAATTTGTGATAAAAAACGATAATTTGTTTATAATTTCCATGGGATTTTTCTTTATTAAAAAAATTTAATATAAAAGCCCAAAGTCTCTATTTTTGCTAAAAAAGGGGACTTTCGGCTATAAAATTAAGTTTATGAAATATTTTTCTTAAAATAGTTAAATAACACGGAAAGACCAATTTTTAAGAAAATAACCCAAAGCATGCCTATCAAATGTTTAAGTGCAAAAATCCTTCTGTATGCAGTTGGGCAGTGCTGTTTTGTAAAGGTTTAAAAACCCCGAAGATATTGCTAATGTTTTAACATGGAATGGAGTCCTGCGCCAAAAGGTTTGTAGACAAAAAAAACTATCCCTTACACCCCGGGAAAAATGAAGCCATTCTCCCTTTTGGGACGAAAATAAATGAGAAGGGTAAATAAAATTTTAAAGTCCCGTGTAATGGGGGGGGATATCACTTTGGTTTCATCAGTAAAAAAATCTGGGGAAAACCCTTTTACCCTGCATGTCAGGAGAAAATTTATAGGGAACAGTGTTTGGGAAAAGTTAAAAAAAAAAATACCGATGAAGTTCCCCGTATAGACAAGCACGTGTCTACCCATGAGGCTCGCAGAAACCTTTGTTAGCCCTTATTTCAATTTTCCATATTTGGTTACGGGTTGCTCTTTATGGGAAATTTCCTTTAGAAAAAACTGAAAAATAGATGCAAAATTTAACCCCGAACAAAATCGTTTAAAATTCCCTGTGGGGCTTTGGGGCCAAGAGAGCATGTAGGCCCGGATGAATTACAGCAGTTAGATATGCTGAATGTTGAAGACAGAGTAAAACAACTGAAGCTAATCAAGTTTGTAAAATTGCTCACAGTGTCCAGAATATCTTGCTGTCAGTTTTGTCAGGTTGGGAACCAAAGCAATCATAGTACTAGGGGAGAGAGAGCACAACTTTGTAGTACCACAGTCACTGGCCAGGCTTCAAACACCTTTTATTGTACAGCAATAAAGGAATGGAACAGACTGCCTGTACATGTCAAAGCCAGTCATTGCATGAACCAGTTCAAGAAGAGTACCAAAAGGTGTCTGATGAATGTAGCTACAGAAAGGGAGGGGATTGATTTTCTATTTTTTTTTTTTAGCTAACATACGTGTAAATTTTACCTTATTCCTAGTAATGGACCTCGTATTTTAGATAGTCTTAATGACCCTCGTGTAGTAGATAGTCTTAATGACCCTCATGTAGTAGATAGTCTTTTTAGTATGATAATAAGATGTTATCTTCATTTTAGAATAATAAGAAAAAATTATAACCTTTATATTGTAATAATAAGGTAAAAGGACCCCAATGAAAATAGGTCACTCTGACTTTTTTTGGTTATCCTAGGTTCTCTACACATATGCTGCTATGTATGATAATTCTATAACTGTATTTGTGTATACCTGAATAAACTTACTTATTCCCTCCTTGCATCACTTCTACTTTGTAAAAACCTCTCATATGCTAACTTTTTCTCCCTTACTACTCTCTTTACATCATCATTCCACCAATCGCCCCTTCTTCCCTCCCGCACCCACTTTCCTGTAACCACAAACTTCTGCTGAACACACTAACACTACATTTTTAAACCTGCCCCATATGTCTTCGACCCCATTGCCTATACTCTCACTAGCCCATCTATCCTCCAATACTTGTTTATATCTTACCCTAACTGCCTCCTCTTTTAGTTTATATGCCTTCACCTCTTACTTGATGCTTCTATTTTCCTTATATCCCATCTACCTTTTACTCTCACTGTAGCTACAACTAAAAAGTGATCTGATATATAAGATAAGATAAGATTTCGTTCGGATTTTTAACCCCGGAGGGCTAGCCACCCAGGATAACCCAAGAAAGTCAGTGCGTCAACGAGGACTGTCTAACTTATTTCCATTGGGGTCCTTAATCTTGTCCCCCAGGATGCGACCCACACCATCGACTAACACCCAGGTACCTATTTGCTGCTAGGTGAACAGGACAACAGGTGTAAGGAAATGTGTCGAAATGTTTCCACCCGCCGGGAATCGAACCCGGGCCCTCCGTGTGTGAAGCGGGAGCTTTAGCCACCAGGCCACCTCTGTGGCCCCTCTGTAAACATGTACATCCTGAAGTCTTCTCAACAGTCTTTTATCTACCAATACATAGCCCAACAAACTACTGTCATTACATCCTGCATCATATCTTGTATATTACTTATTTATCCTCTTTTTCTTAAAATATGTATTACAGTCCTCCCTCACAAATCCGGCATCATTGGGGCCTGTAGTGTACCGGATTACTGAGTTTGCCGGATTACAGAGTGGTTAGGTTAGAATACACTTAATAAAATTAACCAACTTGACTTACACAAAGTTCATTGAACATCAGCAAAAATCAAACATTTCTTCTACTTTGAGCTCAATTTCAAGGTACTTTTTGTCATGAAAGCAATCAAAATCATGTCTATTTCTGTGATATATCTTCCATTCTATCAAATGAGTCCAAAAAAACGAGAATACAACCATAAAAACCATACGAAAATATACTTCAAAGAGGCGGCTAATGGCTGAGAAGTTAACTCCCTTATTTATCGTCCGTCTTTTTTATTTTTGTTGTACGTTAAGAAGCATCTTTCCATCAAACATTGCCCAAGTTTCAATGAGATAGCCCAACAAACAACTGAGAAAAAAAAATATTTACCAAAAATCGTATATGGCAAGCCCAAGCCAGGTACTGGAAATAAGTCACTTTGTCTGACTTTTCTGGGTTATCCTAGGTTCTCTATACATACACTGCTGTGTATGATAATCTATGTAACTATACATACACTGCTGTGTATGATAATCTATGTAACTATACATACACTGCTGTGTATGATAATCTATGTAACTATACATACACTGCTGTGTATGATAATCTATGTAACTATACATACACTGCTGTGTATGATAATCTATGTAACTATACATACACTGCTGTGTATGATAATCTGTGTAACTGTATTTGTGTTTACCTGAATAAACTTATTTACTTCTAGTCTGTCAACTGAGTACAAGAAACTGCCCATTCACTTATTTCAGCTACCCAATAAAGTGGTCAGAAATTGGCAATTTGGCCAATTTCACACAAATTTCAACAGATGCCAATTTCAAAATAGGATCCAGAATAAACAATGCAGACATTCCTGGCACTAAAATAACATTTTCTCTGTTCATTAGTCACGGCTACAGGCCCCTCTTATATTACTCTTGCTTACCATTTGGAATTTTTACTCACAGAAAATAGAAGATTTACTGTTATGCAGACTACTGCATTATTGTAATAATTGTAATAATGTCAATCCATTCTTGACTCCGTACTGGAATTTGGACTGGCAGGTGGACAGGTATTGGACGGTGACGTCATTTGTTTACTCTTGAGCTTCGCTAAAGAATAGAACATTTTCGCTACTGTGAGCGCAATTTTAAGGTACTTTTCAGCATGAAAGCAATCAAAATCATATCTATTTCTGTAATATATCTTTCATTCTATCAAATGAGACCGAAAAAATGAGAATATAACCATAACAACCATACAAAAATATACCGCTAAGCGGCCGCTAATGGCTGAGAAGTGAACTCCGCTATTTATGGTCTGATTTCTTTCATTTTTGGTGTATGTGAAGAAGTATCTTTCCATCATACATTGCCCAAGTTTGAATAAGATAACCCAACAAACAACTGAGAAAATAATATAATAATTAATAATAATATCTTTATTTACTACACATACATGTACAAGGTATACAGGGCCCAGCTGACATCAGTGCAAATACGATAAAAGGCTCTTTTTTGTGATTTTTCAAGAAATTAGGTCATGTCCCGGATAACACCCACAC
>NC_069409.1:17264151-17325154 GCF_026875155.1 Cherax quadricarinatus
GCCAAAAGACGCAAACCTCACCAAGGAAAAAGATCGGGGGGTGAATAAAAGCCCACATATCTCCGAGGCGCACATCAATCAATAACTGCTAAAGCATACGGGCGCCTGGCAAACTAAGGGATAGCGTTCCGAACCTCAGAAAGGGATTCGTTCAAGACTCTGATACCATTTCCAGGCCCTACTGGATATGCAGCACCATTTTGGAACCACACCTAGTCAAGCACCAAAAAATTTAAGAAAGTGCAAAGGTTTGCAACAAGACAGCCCCAGAGCTACGGGGATTGTCCACGAAAAAAGGTTGAGGGAAACGGCCGAGAACGGGGGACAGGAGGGTAGGGGAGACAGATAACACATAAAAATACTGCGCGGAATAGACAAGGTGGACAAAGATGGGATTTTTCCAGAGAAGGTACACAACAAAAGAGGTCACAGTTGGAATTGAAGACTCAATAACAAAGGATTTGGGAAGTATTTCTTCAGTATAGACATCAGGCCGTGGAATAGCCTAGAAAGGACGTAGTGGAGGCGGGAACCAAAACGTATTTTTAAAAGGCGAGTATAAAAACCGGGGGCGGGGAGAGAGAGGACCTAGTAGCAATCAGCGAAGAGGCGGGGGCCGGGAGCTATACTCGACCCCGCAACCACAAATAGGGATACAAATAGTATACACACACACACACACGACCCTCCGACCCAGAAACCAAACTGATAACATGTAGAACACCACACACACACACCACACGCACACCACACACCACACACACACAACACAACAACACACACACACACACCACAACACACACACACACACATACACCACACCCATGAACATAGAGAAAGAATAACAAAGGGAAAGCCATATAACAACAACAAGATACAAGGAAAGTGATCGAGAACAAGGGTCCACAAATGGGAATCTAAGCCAGGAAGAGTGACGGGGGATTTGGGAAAATTTCTTGATACTGAGGATAATGAAACATGGTATGATAAACAAATGGGGTGAATTAAGCACCATGGTACTAAGAGGAAAGCTAAAACCAGGCTCCCCCCCTCTTTTTCGCATTAGCAAAAATGTGAAACAAATAGACGGTACAACGGGAGTCTGATTCGACTCCGTAAAAAAAAATTTTGGCGATAAACAATACGAAAAAAAAAAAATTTTTTAAGATTTGGAAACAAAAATATCGTTTAAAGGAACAAAAGGGATGTACAACATTATAAAAAATGAAAAAAAAACTAAGACGACGTATCGCCCGAGAACTTTATAAATTTTGAACATGGCCCAACGTTCTTTACGAGAGAACAACTTCCCAACCAGGGTCGATCCTCACCAAGACTCATCACCACACGTTTTTGGTAAGTTTTACTCCCCCCCCCCCCCCCCACACACACAGTAAGGATCCGTACATTACTCTCGGGGATTTAGCCCAACGAATGGAAAAAAGCGAAATCCCGAGTGATGAACAGGAATCAACAAAGCGAATAACAAGACGGGAAAGTATGAAAGAGTAAAAGAAATGCATTTATTTTTAAGAATACTAACGAAGAGGCAGAAATACCGACCAAGCAGCAGCACCCAACACACCCATGTTAATAATTTGAGGCTTAAAGGGAACAGCTCACCTTAATTTTTCTGGCAATATAAGGAGTAAATTTTATGGGAATAAAAAAGATAAACCGGAAAAAGAACAATTTTAAAAGAAGGGAATAAAAAAAACTAAGGGTTGAAGAGGGTTGAAAAGATGGGCGTAAAATACTGAAACCTAAGTTTTGCTTTGATGCACTTTGGGAATGAGAGGAAAACATAAGATAAAATAAAAACACATTGGGAAAATAATAAAGATAAAAAAAAGAAAAGGAAGAGGTCGAAAGAAAAAACCCGGGAGGTGAATTTTAAGGGGACAAAGGAAATAAAAACCCGGGGGGCCCACTGCCCTCAAGGAAGGTTTCCTCATGTCGCCAGGGGCCCACCCAAAGGAAAGGAAATTGTCCAAAAACCTTTTTTTTGGTTCAAACCCGTTACCTCTCTTTCCCAGGTGCTATGGACTTCTAAAGGAGGGGGTTTTTTCCCTAAATTTAATAACGGGGGAAAAACGGAAGAAGAACCGGGAGTAATGCGTGGGGCAGGGGAAACCCAAATTAAAAAATTAAAAAACAGCTAAGGGGTAACAGTTTTAAAAAAAGCGTTAAAGGGTAACATGCTAAAAAAGCAGATAAGGGGTAACAGTATTAATAAAACAGTTAAAGGGTACAGTTTTTAATAAAGCAATAATAAAGCAAATGAAGGGATAACAGTATTAAGAAGACAACAAGGGTGTCAGAGACGGGGGGTATCGTACACATAAGAGGACAGACGAAACAAGACAGAAAAATTTTTTTAAAATTTTTTTGAACAAAGGGGAAGATTTGGAGGAAGCGGAATCAAGTGTCGATAACAGGGCCGACAACAAAAACCACTTAAAGAAGCTAAATTGATTAAGACAAGGGGGAAACCTTGATCAAGTCTATGACAAGGTGACGGCGTATGCGAGAGAGAGAAGAGAAGAGAGAAGAGAGAGAAGAGAGAGAGAGAGGGGAGAAAGAGAAGAGAGAGAAGAGAGGAGAGAGAAAAAGAGAGAAAGAGAGAAAAGAAGAGAGAAGAAGAAGAGAAAAGAGAGAGAGGAGAGAAGAGAGAGAGAGAGAGAGGGGAGAAGAGAGAGAGAGAGAGAGAGAGAGAAAGAGAGAGAGAGAGAGGAGAGAAGAAAGAGAGGAGAGAGAGGAGAGAGAGAGAGAGAAGAGAGAAGAGAAGAGAGAGAGAAGAGAGAAAGAGAGAGGAAGAGAAAAGAGGGGGGGTTTTATTTCTTTTTTTCCTTGGCTGTAAAAAGGTTTTTTGACACAGTTAAAACATTTTAAACAAGTCAAGATAGCTTTACAAGTCTAATTGACTCGTTTAAGCCGTAATTGAGTAAAATTTGTTTTAATAAAGATTGTGGTCTTTATTCCCCCGCGTTGGGGAAACATGGGAGTGAAAAACAGGAGTAGCAAAGATAAGAAAATCAAACCAATGGACAGGGCGGAGAAAATAAAAAATTTTTTTTAAACCCAGGCCTTTCATATAAAGGAAAAATTGTCCATTAAATCACTTTGATAACAACCGAAATATATTATACATGAAATAGGGAATCACAATATTTTCCTCAACAAGACAGACAATCAGAGACACAGACTTGTTTTGAAAGTGACGGGGACAAAAAGGGCGATTAAAAAAGACATTTGAAAACATTTTTTGCTGAGACAAGATTCCCGGAAGGTTTTCATAAAGTCAGTGGTTAATAAAGCTCTATACTGAACGAAGCATTTTTTCCCCCCCCCCCCCAACTAAAAAAAAAGCTTAACCCGCACCGGGAATCTTTTCTTTCCTCCTCTGATCACAAAAGACATACGACACCAAGGATAAAAGGCAGATACGAGGGAAAACAACGGGAAAAGGGGCATTAAACACTAAAGAAGGGGCTTTCACTATACCCACCCGGGAGGAAGAAATTATCACTTTAAAAAGCATGGGGCTAAGAAACATTTAGTTTTTTCACCACAAAATAAATATTACACAACACTTTTAAGTAAATCCCCAAAAAGAAAATCCAAAAAAAAAAAGCCCACCGAATTACACGCTGTTTCAAAAATGCATACCCTGAAGCAGACATCTCCTGAGAATCTAGATTTTAGGGATTGATCTCCCTCTAGCAAAATCACCTGTGCTATTTAAAAATTTAAAATCAATTTTAATGCACTTTGGGATCACAATTGATTGAACGCTAACGAAATAAAATTTAGATTTTTAAAAAACGAAGTTGCTAGGGGACCCTCAGCACTGTTTGTGTGCTGATGGTTCATGACAGTCTGGGAGTGAGACAGTGGGAGACATCCCTAAAATTTCCTGTACAAAAAACCCAAAAAAACTCAAATGCAAAATTGTAGGAAGAAACTTCTTAATTTTACAAAGCTCCTGGAGAGCGAAACGTTTCCACAATAAAATGTCACATTTGTTTTCACTTGGTTCCCTTTCACTTTAAAATTTTGTCTAAACTAGCAGCGTTTTTAAAACACCTTAACACTACCCTTCTTCTACCTACTATCAAACCCCTCTCTCCTTTACTTTAAAATTTTTTCGGAATTCTGCCTTAATCACCTTTAAAACCCTTCTTCTACCTACTACAATTTCCCCCCTCCCTTTATTGACCTTTCTCATCAACCCCTTTTCTTTCCCCCCCCTTTTTTTGTCATCTAAAAAAAAACTGACAAGTCTGTCTGTTTTTCCTATGAACCTACCCCCTTAAACCCCCCATTATCCAACCTTTAAATTTGTTCCAGTTTAAAAACTGGAGAAAAATTTCTTTCCCTTGAACAGCTAACACTACAAAACCTGTCCTGAAAAAAATGTACCCCATCCTCACATACATGTTAACCTTAAAAAAAAATCCTTTCTCTGCTTCATCTCCTGCCATTCCCCACTTTTCAAATTTTTTTCCTCTACCTTAACAGTTTTTCTTTCACTCTATAGCTCTCAAAACCCCTTTCCTGACGGTTTTCCATAACTTCCAATCGGGTTTCCCTTTTATTTCCATCATACCCTCTCTGCCTCATCCCCCCCCTTTCCCACCAACCTTACTCTTACACATCAAACCCCCCGCCTCCATCGCAACCCACTATTTAACTCTCCCCACCACTCCAAGAACCCTCTGGGACCCCCATCCCACCCTTGCCATAACATATTTTTATATTACCCTGACGCCCGCCCTCTATCTTCTTTCCCGATTTAAAATCTTTCTTTAAACTCCATTAAAGCCAAGAAAAATCTTCCCCCCACCCAACTCAAGCCACGTGGAATGGTGTCCCAAAAAAAAAAATTCACAAATTTCGCCAAAATAAACAAATTCCTTTTATTTTTCGTTATGGTGGGGAAAAGGTTCTTATTCCACGAGATTTTTTTTTTAGGGTTTTTTTCCTGGGACTTTTTTTTTCAAGTGAAGCTTTTGCTCTTGAGGACCTTTCTAGGGGTTTTAACCAAACCCTTTTTTCTTTGGGGGAGAGTAACACGGCTTTTGTCTGATACTCAGGGTCTAACTACAACCCCCCTTGTTTTTTAAACCACAAACCCCCCCACACCTCCCCAGCTCTACACCACAAACCACCACACCCGCCAGCTCAACTACAAATCATTACATCCGCCAGCTCTATACCACAATCCACTGCGCCTCAAACCAGCTCCAAACCACGACCCACCACCTCGTCATCTACAAAACCCAATCCACGCACCCGCCCGTTCTCAAACCCCATCCACTATACCCGCCGCCTACACCACAATCCACTGCACCTCGCCATTCTCACCCGACCCTACACCTCGCCCGCCTACACCACAATCCCTGCACCTCGCCAGTTCACACCACGACCCCAACCCTCGCCACTCACACCACAATCCACGCACCCGCCCTTCTACACCCGATCCCCTACACCCTCGCCACTCACACCACAATCCCCTGCCCCTCGCCATTTTTACACCCAAAAAAAACTGCACCTCGCCAGTTCTACACCACGATCCATATACCTCGCCACTCTACACCACAATCCCTGCACCAGCCAGTTCTACACCACGTTTCCCCCACCTCGCCAGCTCTACAACCAAATCCACTGCAAACCCGCCATTTTTACACCACATCCACTATCCTGCCAGCTTAAAAACCCTAATCCACCACCTCCCATTCTACACCAGATCCACTACAAGATCGTCAACCTTGGGGAATGAATGCCAGCCGGAGGGAGAACTCTAGTCAGCCAACCAAGGGCACCGGGGGCCACGCTTTTTTCCCAAAATAGGGCCCCCCCTCGGGGAGGCAAACTACTCTGGGGGCATCTCGACAACATACCAAGAACACCACCAAAACGACACCATTTGCAACGTCAACAGGAGTAAAGGGGAACCTGTCCCTCTCTTTAGGTGCAAAAAATAGGGGCACAAACTTTTCCCAAAGCCCCCCTAAAAAACCCAAAACCCCTTGGGGAAAAACTTAAATCCCCCAGTAACTTTTCCCCAAAAGAAAAAAGGATGGCCCCTTATTATTGCAAAATCTTATTTTCCCTTCAGGAAAACCAAAACAACTAAGGAAAAAACCTTTAGAGATACTTTGGCATATTCTCCCCTTTTAAAAGAGGGAAAAATTACCCCTTTCAAGAATACTTTTTTAATTCCTCTGTTTTATTGGAAGCTTTTGGGAGGAGCAAATATATTTTTTTTCCTTTTGGCAAAAAATTTTTTATGAAAAGTGCAAAAAATTTACACGGGGTAACTTAAACCGGGAAAGGTGTCTAAAAAAAAAATTTCCCCCCTAAAAAAATTTTGCAGGGGTTTTAACGGGGGTAAAAAACATTACAAACGGGTTTATTTTTGGGTGTCCTAAATTTAATAATGTTTTAATTTTTTTTCCCCCCGGGGGTTTTGGCCAAAACCCTGGGGGCAACAACCCATTTGGTTTTTTGGGAAAGAAAAAACTTTTTAAACCTACCCTTTGGGGACGACCTCCCGACCCCCTCAATAGCCCGTTTTTTTTTAAAAACGGGGCCCACAACCCGGCCAACCCCCCGGGTAAATCAATTTGGAACAAAACCCCCCCAAACCAACCCTTTCCTTTTCCCCGGGGGTTGCGGGAAATTCCCAAAGTTTGCCCTCTTTTTTTCCCAGGGGGCCCGAGGGCCCTGCCCCTTCCGGGGGAGGAACAACGAAAGGCCCCCCTTTTTTAAAATTTCCCCCCTTTTTGAGGCAGCCATGGGGAAAAATCCCCCTTTTTTTTTTTCCTTTTTCCCCCCCGGTCAAGAAATGAATTAAAAACAATTATTTTTTACTGCAAAATGAGACTGGTAAGGAGAAAAAAGAGGGGGGGCCCGGCCCAAATTTTAAAAGACAGGTTTTTGTGGGTTTCCAACAAAGTATAACCTCAAAATTTTTAAAAAAAGCTCATAAGAAAGTTTATTAGGAAAGGCCTTTTAGGAAAATTTTTCAAAAAAAACCCCCTTTTAAAAGAAAACACAAAAAAAATTTTTAAAAATTTGGGCCAAAAAATTAAAAAAAGATGGTTTAAGAAATCCCTATTAGGTGTTTTCCCAGAATTTTCCCCGCCCAAATTGGAAAACCTGGGCATTCCTGCACCCTTTTCCAACCTATTTTCCTGCTGGAAAAGGGGAACCTTTTTTCAGGGAAAAAAAATTTTAGATTGGGGTAGGTCCCAAATAAAACCCAGGGTCAAATCCGGAAATCAAATTTAAATTTTCGAAATTTTTTTGGGTAAAGTAACCAGATATCCTGAAGCAAATTTTCCCAAAGCTAGTAATTTTAATTTCTAAAGCTATTTTTCCAAAAAACTTTTTTAACCCAAAATTTTATTTTTTTTTTTTTGGCCCTTTCCCCAAAACCCATTTTTTAAAATGGGTCCCCAAAGGTTTCTAACCTTTTACTGCCAAAATTTTTAAAGGGGAAGGTTTTTTAAATAGGTTTTTGGGATAATCCACAACTTACCACTGGGGGCCAAACCCTCCTCAGTCCCCCAAAGGGGCCCCTTTGGGAAAAATTCCATAGACATTAAAAAAACAATGATAGAAGTTTTTGCAAAGCACTTTCCTAAAAGACTGGATGAATCACTACCTTTTGTTGCTGTTCTCAGTACGAGAAACGGTGCCAGAAGTTCACAGGGTAAGTCCCCTTTTGAGCTGATCTTTGGCACAAATGTACGAGGCCTCTTCGGGTGCTCAAAGAAAGGATGGATGTGGGAGAATACGTTTAGCTCAACCTCTACAATCCGCTTCAAGGTTGCGGTGGCCAACGTCAGTTAGCCAAGGCTAACCAAAGACAGCACAAAGCAAGATGAAACAGAGGTATACAGAATGCAACAATTCCGCTCCTTCCATCCAGGAGACAAGGTGTTGGTGCAGGAACCCTAAACCTGGCCACACCTTGAAAGATAGATTTACGGGACCTATGCAGATTGTTAAGTAGATTATCTTGCTGTAAATTATTGGTAGCTCCATGATAAGACCTCAAAAACTAAAACTTACCACATTAATCATTAAAATACCTCCGTACACCAGATAAAGTCCCAGTAAATGACTCTGTCCTCTACCTCTAAGGACACTTTCCTGACTCCTCTGCACTCGTAATCTCTGAAAATTAAATAAAACTTTCAAATTCTGTCCTCCTCAAGGATCCTAGCCCTTTTAATGGAGAGATTATCTGAAACGCAAGCACAAATATAACTGAGGTCTTCTACAGTCATATCCTAATATTTTTTCGGATGTTCCGAAAAAAGTACGTTAGGTTACCATGATTAATGTGGGAGACTCTAAACCAATTAAACTCTCCCCCTACAGAGCCTAATTCCTGAAAAGCAAATGCTACTTCAGCAGGAAGTAGAATTTTTGATTAAAGCATGGTTTTAGTGGAGGAGTCATCTATTCCATGGGTTTCACCGTTCACCTTGTGAGAGGCTGGTGGATGGTTTCGTATGTGTATCAAGACTACCGTAAAGTAACGAGGTCACCAAATTTTTTACAGATGCTTACCCTCTTCCTCGGTCTGATGACGTAATTGAACTTTGTTGGTAAGGCTACTTTTGTGTCCAAATTAGATCTCCCTCAAAGGCTACTATCGGTACCTCTGTACAGATAAGGCGAGGAAATCTCTGCCCTTCGTAATTCAGGAGGTCATTATCATACACAGTTACAACCCTTCGGAATGAAAAACTTCCCCCTCTTTCATTCCAGAACTTATCCATCAGGCTATTAAAGACTCTTAAGCACGGCAGCGTACCTAGAATTGATATTGTTGTGGTGTCCTATACTTGGGATCAACACCTACTTTAGAACTTAAAGGCTCTTTTTGAGAGAGACCTTTAAAGAGTTCCCATTTAAACAAGTTAATTTATCTAAATCTTCCTTGGCCAGGCCACTGGTCACTTTTCTAGGCCATGAAGTAGGTAGTGGTAAAGTTGCATCCTAAACTTGCTAAAGTTCTTTCTATTAAAGATTTATCCAGTTTCCTCATGTAGGAAATCTCTTCAACGTTTCCTAGGCATGATAGGATTTTAACAGAAGATTCTTGTAAGAAATTTCTCAGATATTGAGCCCCTCTTACCTCTCTTACCATCATAAAGTTCCATTTATTGGACGTCAGACTGTAACCTGCTTTTAATAAAGCAAAAAGATTATTGTGTACCTGCAACCCTTCTCTTGTCTCCAGACTTCTCCAAACCTTTTTTCATTAACAGGTTGATGCTTGTGATCTGGGGTTGGGGCAGTACTAATTATTACAAATCGGAACAAGGAGTTGCAGCCTGTACATACTTTCAGCCAAGTTCCAGCCGCATCAGAGGCTTATTCTACCATTGAAAAAGAAGCCCTCGCGCTGGGTACTTGGGCTTTGGAGCATTTCGATGTTTATGTGGGCCAACAATCCAAGGTGGTCACAAGTCAACAGTGATCACAATCCTCTAGTATATCCTCCAAGCCATGAAGAACCACAACACAAGGCTTATGCGCTGGACGCTAAGGCTGCAGGGCCCTACAATTTTTATTAAATATATCGCCGGCAAGAAATATGTTGGCAGAACCTCTTTATCTAGAGTCTAATATTATTTAGGTTAGGGTGTTATTTGTGTAACCCCTTTTCATGCTCTTTTTTTTTTATTCCCCTGTATGGGGGTTTTTTTTTAGTGAGGGGATGCCTGGCTTACCGTCCGCCTGTATCTTGCTCTAACTAGCCTTCTGACTCTGTCTCACTCTAAGTTTAGGGTTTGGCTTTTGGTCACGAGAAAAGATGAGCTCTATCAAAGAGTTTGGATGGTGGAAGGAAAGCTGGTCCCATTATTTGTGCCCATGGCGCACGGTACCAATGGGAGTGGCAGCCTAATCCTGAGACCTTCTCGGGGTGGGGTGTGGCATGCAAAGAGTACGTAACGCTATTATTCGGCGCATGTAGCACACCCTCATTACATCACGGCCTTATCTCCCCCAACCAGCGAACCAGGTTGCTAAGAGTTGATGATGGGGCCCGTCGTTTCAACTATGACCAGGTTCTAGCAATAAGATTGGTTTTTGGCAATCGCAGAGTTATGTGGGTACCCGCTCTCCTGTCTGCCCTTGTCATTCCCATTCTAGAGCTGGTTGAAGCACGGTCTGCTATCTTGTGGCTTCTATTTCTGCTTTGCTTACCGTGGAGTGCACTATACTTATCTCTGTACATAGTGTACATATTGCTGTTATAAATTGGTGAAGGATAATATGTCTAAACTTTTTTCCTAACTGTGTTTATTGTTGCTCCATTACAAAACCCGGGGTAACAGGCCATTTGATCCCTGGGTTGTAATACTGTCCCAACTACTGGACCACTATTACTAGGTCCTGGATGCTCTAGAAGACAAACAGAATGCAGACTTTGAGAAAACCTTCGACAAGTGTGACCATGGTGTGATAGCGCACAAAATGCGTAATAAAGGAATAACAGGAAAAGTTGGTAAATGGATCTATAATTTCCTAACAATCAGAACACAAAGAGTTGTAGTCAACAGAGTAAAGTCTGAGCGGCTACAATGCAAAAGCTGTTCCACAAGCACAGTACTACTCAGCTCTTCATCTTGTTCCTCAGCCACATAACGGTCATAAGGGAAATAAACCAGCAGCGCTGTGTTCTCCTTTTCAGATGGCCATACCGAAATTACATGACAGTGTCCTCCACTGAAACACCAAAAGACTCCTCACTAATAATTTTATTAAAAATAAAATATTAATTATATATATATATATATATTTTATATATATATTATATATAAATATATATAATATATATATATATAATATATATATATATATATATATATATATATATATATATGAGTATATTTCGCCTGCTCTTGCGAATTCCTTGCATTGTTAAAATCTCTAGTAAGGCTGATGCATGCAGGGGATGAGATGAAAAGCTGTAAGCCTTCTCTCTGAAAGCTGGCTGCCTTGGATCAACGTGTAGCGCAAGCTGCACACCAAGGTATTGTACAGTGTGGCGAGATTGGTATAGCACTGTGTACCTTGTTCCAAGGTTCGTAGATTCTAGTCTCCTTCAGCCAGAGATCAGTGTTTGTGTATATTTCGCCTGCTCTTGCGAATTCCTTGCATATATATATATATATATATATATATATATATATATATATATGTGTGTGTGTGTGTGTGTAACCACAAACAAGTGGTATTTAATCAATAACCACACTGCTACTAGCCGGGGGTATCAAACCCGTGTTGTTTTAGCCCGCCTCAAAGTGAGCAATAATTCACTATGCTCAAACCCACAGGACCATACAGTCCTAGAATTTTCACTCACCATGAGACGGGCTAAAACAACACAGGTTCGATCCCCCGGCCATGTCGCAGTGTTGTTATTGATTAAATACCACTCGTTCTTTGATACTGATTGTGGAGGCCTTTACTCCAAACAGGGAGTGGAATGAAATTAGCTCTGAGGCATCCTCACCATCGTATGTCTTCGGATCACGGTACAACACCTAGCTCTGCTGGATGCAATATCTTTGTAGGATTTTATGGTCCAGTGGGTTAGTGCCATGAATTTTTGCTCACCATGAGGTGGGCTAAAACAACACGGGTTCGATCCTCCAGCTAGTTACGGAAGAAACGTTTTTGCCACACACTGGCTTCTTCAGTTCATACAAAGGAGAATGGTGAAGAACATGATGAGTTTGAGGTAATCAGTCCCTCAGCCTTGAATCAATGTAATCAGTCCATCAATCTTGAAACAATACAGCATATGTGCAAAGAAATGGCTTATATGCTGTAGACAGGTGAGGTGAAGCAGTCGTAGGAGGTATCACACTTGACAAATCCAAATGTAGGACGTTGGTCTTCTCCCAAAGGTTCAAATTCAAAGTTTATTCTCTATAACGATTACAATGCTGAGTTTACAGAATTTGGTTATTGTGTGGTTTACATGTAGTAAAATAATGATTACAGAGTGTACCATTAGAACACCTAGCATGGCTGGGCATTTCGGGCAGACTTAGTTTAATTCTTAATTTTAAAATATTACAAACTATAAGGTAAGTTGGTATTATGACTAAGTGACTAAATACTAGTTTGTGAGTTTAGCAATGTGAATGCTTTTGTTTTGGCACAGTACATAGTTTCAGTATGGGAGTATCACAGGATTCATTATTTTAAGATTGAGATTAATATTTCTGTTTATGGTCAAATGGGTGGGTAAGTGTGTGAACCACCAGGAGGTATTCGTGTAATTAGTTGACGGGGTGTATCAGGGAGATAAGATGGTGTCTAATGGTAGTTTTGAAGGTGATGAATGTGTCTGCAGTTCTAGAGTTCTCAGGTAGGGTGTTCCAGATTTTAGGGCCTTTGACATACATTGAACTTTTGTAAAGGTTCAGTCGGACACGGGGAATGTCGTAGAGATGTTTGTGTCTGGTGTTATGCCTCTGGGTTCTGTCACAACTATCAAGAAAGCGTTTTAGGTCAAGGTTGATATGGGAGTTTAAGGTCCTGTAGATGTAGATTGCACAGTAGTAAGTGTGGTGTACTGAACAGGGAGAAATTTTAGATCTTTGAAGAGGGGGGGGGGGGGGTGTTGCCAGGGATGGGATTTAGTGATTATTTTTACGCAGCTTTTTTTTGGGGTTATTTTGGGCTTTAGTTGTGTTCTGCAGTTCATCCCCAAGACAAATACTTTGGTGGGTTTTGGTAAATAAGTGATGTTTTTAGTGTGGAAGGCATTTTGCGGCCGTAGTATCTTTCTTTGGGGAGGATCCCAACTGTTTTGGAACTTTTTGGGGGGTTGGATATGGGTGCTGAAATTCAGGTTGTTGTCAAGGTATAGGCCTGGGAATCTGCCTCTTATGTCTGGTAATTAGAGTGTTGTCGATCTTAATTTTAAATTTGTGCATTCCTGCTCTGCTACCAAACATAATATAGTAGGTTTTGTCGTGTTAAGCGTAAGTTTATTGGTTGTCACCCAAGTCGATATTTTGATCAGCCCCTCGTTAACAATGGTGTTGAGGGTGGCAAGATTAGGGTGAGAGATGACGTAAGTCGTGTCGTCAGCAAAGAGAATGGGTTTCAGGTGTTGGGATACGTTTGGAAGTCATTGATGTATATGAGAAAGAGCAGGGGACCAAGGACACTTCCCCTGCGGAACTCCGTATCAATGGCCGTGTTGTTGATGCTGTGTCTTTAATGGTGACATTTGGGATACCTATTAGTAAGGTAAGATTTGAAAAGAAAGCGCATGGCCGCTTTTACCGTAATGGTCAAGTGTGTGGGGTAGGATGTCATGGTTACTGTGTCAAAAGCTTTTCTTAGGTCAATAAAAATTCCTAGTGGATATTCCTTATTTTCCAATGCTTTTGTAAAGAGATCTAGAATTTTTATGATTGCTTTCATCAGGTGCTTTTTTTTTCCTGAATCCAAATTGGCAGGGGTCGAGTAGTTTTGTCCCCGTTATAAATGAATATATTCTCCTATGCACGGTTTCTCAAAGATTTTGGATAGCAAGGGTAAGTTTGATATTGGCCTTTAGTTGTTTAAGTCTGTGGGGCCCACACCTTTATGTATTGGTGTAACCCTTGCTGTCTTGATTTAGTTTCGGGAAGGTGCTAGTTTCTAGTGACTTGTTAAAAAAGTAATGAAAATAGCCATGCAAAAAGGACATGGGCCGCCCCTTTTTGTACAGTAATGGTGGGACAGAGACAGATTCCCTGAGTTATTTTGAAATGACTTTATATCTCGGTGATTTCCGGGGGCTCAGTTGGTGCAAGATAGAAGGAATTTGGGAAATTTCCCCATCTAGGTATCCCCGGCATGGGCATTGGTATGTTGGATTTTATTGGCGAGTTTTAGACCCTATGGTTGACAAGAAGTCGTTTATCTTGTTAGCTGTGTCAGGGGGATGTAGTGGTGTTTCATTAGGTTCAGTTAGGGCAATATTCTTGTTTTTTTTCGTTTGTGGGTCCCTATATCTGAGAGTGTTTTCCGGGTCTTTTTTTATATCCCCTCTAGTGTCTGTGAATCTACTGGTGTAGTATGTTGTTTGGCTTTCTTTTTACTTTGGTGAGAACTGATGAATAGTGTTTAAGAATATCTTTGTGTTTTAAGCCCTGTCTATATTGCTTTTCTTATTGGTGTTTCTTATCAATGGATTTCAGAAGGGTTTGCTGGTTAGCCATGGGCAACCAAGCTGTTTGTGATCTGTTTCGTTTTTATAGGACAATGTTTGTTGTATAGTCAAAGTAATTTGTTAAGAGAATGTCTGTCCAGTCATCAATACAATTGGCCTTGGAGAATTCTGTAGACCAGTCAGTAGTCTCTAGGTCAACTGTGAACTTCCTTATTGAGGCCTCGTCATGGAGTCTAAATGAGACTTTGTTGTATTCAAGTGGTGGTTTACTAATGTTTTTTCAGGAGGAAGGTGGGGTGAGGTCTGTAGTGCTATCTGTGATTATCCCTGTTTTAAAGGGGGGCTAGTATATTGGTCCATATGTGGTTATTATGGTTGCACTTGTCTCAGTGAGCCGGGTTTGGGTTTTAGTTATTGTTATGAGAAGTGTGTTGTTCATATTGTTGATGAAATCAGTTACAGGCTGATCATCTGTATGCAAGGTTGATGTTGAAGTCTCCAGCTAAGAGAAGGTGGTGCTTATTCATTTGTCTGTTTGTTATTGTGACTTTAATTCTCACTGAAATTTGGGATGTTTGTGTGAGGTATCCGGTAAATGGCCCCGGGTTTGTTATAGGTGTCTTAAGGTTTTTTTACATTTAAATTAGCAAAAATGTTTTCCCATATTCATCACTAAAGCAATGGGCTAATACAAGATAACTGGTTAGAGTAATAGACTGCAATACCACCCCAACTTGGTTTGGTCTGCAGTTGTGAATTGCTGTGTATCCTGGTAGAGGGTAGATATCTATTGTGTCCTGCTTAAGCCAGGTTTCAGTAAGAATAATGCAGGAGAAGGGTGTCTTTAGTGATTCAAGGAGTGCCAGGAGGTCATCATAGTTTTTGCTTAAGGCCCTGAGTTGTAGTTAAGAACTGATAGACTTTTAGCATTGTTTAGGATAGTGCTGGCTTGTGATGCTGTGTAATAAAGGCAGTTACTTTCCAATAGGTTTTGATTGGGTCTCAGATTATGGAGATTTAGATCAGGGTCAACGTGATCAATCATCTTCTAGGTTTAAATTATGGTTATTTATATCCTGAGTTGTGTGTTGAGTTCTAGTATGATATCTGTAGTGGTGGGAAGTTTGGACAAGTATATAGCTAGAGTATTTTGGTCATATAGAGTATAGTCACTAGTAATGAAGTTGATGTTGTCTATGTGTTGTGCTGGAATGAACTAAAGTACAACTAGGTATAAACTAGTAATATAAAAATACAAATTAAAAATAGAACAAGAACTCACTTGTAATTTTCACTAAGGTCTAATATAATGACTTTTGTGGAGTATATGTTTTGAGCTAGAATGAGCTATAGTACAACTAGGTTTAATCTAATAATATGAAAAAAACAAATTAAAAATAGCACCCGTCTCTCACTAGTAATTGCACTATGGTCTAATATAGTGAATTTGGTATTGACTATGTATTGAGCTAGAATGAGCTATAGTACAATGAGTTTAATCTAATAAATAAAAAAGGCACCCAAAACTCTCAATTGTAATTGAACTAAGGTTTTTCATAACTTGTTTTCAAGAATTAGAGTATAACTAGATTTAAATTGACAGGATAAAATACACAAGTTAAGATAGCAAAAGATAATACAAAAAAATGATAAAAATAAAAATGGCAATGATTTGGGTTTTAATATGCTAGTAAGATGGTTTGACAGGATAATAAAAGTTGTAGCTGAAAAATACTAGTTTAAAAATATAGAATAAAAATGGTCAATAAAAGGAAGTTTACAATAAGTTTTGGTCAATATAGTTTAAAGCAAAATTGGGCAATAATAGAGATTTTAGAAAATAAATTGGGGAATTGATATTTCTTAAAGTGAGGTAGAATTATTGAGGACAAGTTATGGTTAGTTTATAATAAGATAGAACAGTGATGTAAGTTGTAAAAAAGGAGATAGATTCTGTAGATATTAAACACAATTAAGACTAGAGGTAGAAAAGGTCGTTGAATACAACAATGACAATCAAAAGTAGTTGGGGTATTAGAATTTTAGGGGGCACAAATTTATGACAATATAACACTAATGGTGGGTATTATCTGCACTTTACTCTGATTCTGTTAGTCCAGCCTCACTTAGGAATGTTTTAAGGTCATGTTCTGTAGAGATGAAGTATCTCTTCCCCGTGGGCTGTTTCCTAACTGCGATTTTTCCACCCTCACAAAGCACTGGGGGGATTTTTTGAGCATAGCGTAATTTTTCTTAGCCGATAAAGGTTTTGTCTTGTTTTGGTAAGGCACTCATTGACGTAAACATCAGATTTCATAGAAATAGATGTTTTTAGTAGGTTGTTTCTTTGTAGGGTTTGTTTGTAATTTTAACAGCACCTTTTTTTACCTGCTTGGTAGCCCATCAGTTTGCAATCCTTTAGGTCATTCACTACGTATGTTAAGGCGAAGTGGTCCTTGATAAGCTGCAGGGTGGTCTCCATGCAGGTCTCTTGGGTGATGTGGCTGGGAGATGTTTGCTGTTAACTACAAAAAGCGTCAGATAGCTGCTGTTGGTCAATTATGGTCTTGGAAGTTGGTTATGACATTGGCAAGTTGTTGGTCCACCTTGATCTTTCCCCTATAATGTTGGTAGTAAGTAGGGTGACTTGGTCTTTTAGAGTGTTGATAGTGTCTAGGGACTGGGGTGTGGGTGTTGCTTTGTTGTTCCAGGTGTCTAGTTTATGTTCAAGAGCAGTGATCTTTTGAGGTAATCTGCATTGCTAACTTTTAGTTCCTGCATTTCTTGAGTTAGTGTGGTGATCGTTTGGTTCTGAATCGTAAGGAGTTTAGCTATTTCTGGGTCGGTGATGTTCCTAACATCAAATACTGGGGAAAGGGTTATCTTGGACTGTGGTGGCGGCCATGTTTGTTGTTGTCTGTTCGTGTGTTGTGGTGATGCCGGTGGGTGATGAGGGGTTGGTCCTGGCTGCCAGTACCACAAGTTTTTCTCGTGTTATTACTGCTCTCACCTTTGATGATAGGAGTCCTTAGCTGGTTACTGGATCTTCTTTTATTGCTCTGACCCTTGTCCATTGGCTGTGGCTTCGGGTGAATAGTAGGCGATGGGTGATGGGTGAATGTTGTGGAGTATCACTTCAGTGGCAGCGGGGTAGGAGGCGATAGTACGAGTCCTATTAGTTGGTAATTTGTGAACTTTTGGGTAATTTCTGCAGTTGATTTATATCATTCTGGGTATCCACACATGTTAGTGTTATGTGGGTATTGATTAGGTCATCACTGGGCTGCTGGGAACCTCAGGTAGAAGTAAAAATAGAGGACAAGGTTCCTGTTGCCGCTGCCACTGCCAACATCAAGGAAGGACAAGGTTGGACAAGTCTTGAAGAATTCCTTGTATCAAGATCCCATGATGTTGCAGTGACTGGCAGATGTGATACACGGTTTAAAACCGACAAATTAAAGATTGAGACACCCACGTAACTTATGGGAATCTTTATTGAAGAAACGTTTCGCCACACAGTGGTTTCATCAGTGCCCCGTGGCCTGATCGCTAAAGCTCACGTTTCACACGGCGAGGGTTTGTGTTAGAGATGTAGTGAATGTGAAAATTAAGATATGTAGATGTAAGAAATTGTGTGGATGTTCCGCAGATTCGGATGAGGATGTATATGAGGATATCTGTTTACAGGAAATTGCAGATGCAGTTGCGGATGTGGATGTAAGAAATTGTGCGGATATCCAATACATCACTAGTCTGCATTTGATTCCCAGTGTGGGTAGAAACATTGGGCGTGTTTCCTTACACCAGTTGTCTATGTTCACCTAACAGTAAAATGGGTACCTAGGAATTAGTCGACTGGCGTGAGTCGCATCCTGGGACAATGACCTAATTTGCCCGAAATGCTCTGCATAACAAAGGGCTCTCTATACAGTAGTTTGTCTTTGATGTCAACTAGGCCTGTATATCATGTACATGTACTTTTAGTAAATAAAGTTATTATTATTATTATGCAATGAAGAATGATGAACAAGACGAGTTTGAGGTAATCAGTCCCTCAGCCTTGAGTCGATGTAATCAGTCCCTCAGCCTCGAGTCGATGCAATCAGTCCCTCAGCCTTGAGTCAATGTAATCAGTCCCTCAGCCTTGAGTCGATGTAATCAGTCCATCAATCTCGAAAAGAATACAACATATGTGCAAAGAAGTAGCTTATATACAGCAGACAGATGATGTGAAGCAGTCGTAGGAGGTATCATACTTGTGAAATCCAAATGTGAAGGTAGGTCTTCGTTTAAAGGTTGGACAAGTGTTGAGGAATTCCTTGTATCAAGATCCTATGTTGTTGCAGTGTCTGACAGATGTGATGCATAAGTGTTTGCATAAGTGATGGCATGTCTTAATTATCAACTTGTTGGTTTTAAATCATTGTGTGGTGTTAAATCATTTGTCACATCTGTCAGACACTGCAACATTATGGGGTACTGATATAAGGAATTCTTCAACACTTGTCCAACCTTTGGACGAAGACCTATTTCCACATTTGGATTTGACAAATATGATACCTCCTACGATTGCTTCACATCACCTGTCTACAGTATATAAGCCACTACTTCGCAAATATACTGTATTCTTTCCAAGATTGATGAACTGATTACATCAACTCAAGGCTAAGCGACTGATTATCTCAAACTCCTCCTCTCCTTACACCTTTCTGCTTTGTATTGTATTGATGAAACCACTGTGTGGCGAAACGTTTCTTCAATAAAGATTCCCATATGTTGCATAAGTTTCTCAATCTTCAACTTGTCGGTTTTAAACCATTTATCATGGGATCTTGATACAAGGAATTCTTCAACACTTGTCCAACCTTTGGACGATGACCTACTTACACCAGTGGATGGTTCCACTATGACCCCGCCTCCTCCTGCTTCGACTCACCTGACTACAGCCCTATGCTGTACTTTCTACAAGATTAATGGACTGACTACATTGACTACAGGCTGAGAGATTGATTACCTCAAACTACTCCTCTCCTTACACCTTTCTGCTTTGTATTGTACTGATGAAGCCACTGTGTGGCGAAACGTTTCTTCTATAAAGATTCCCATATGTTGCATAACTTTCTCAATCTCCAATAAATGACATGCCCATGCACTCTGCCTCAGGTCGACTCGTGGAACTCTGTGTTCATAAAGAACCTTTAGCTTTCTATGACAAAGTCTTAGATGCTCTCGTGTACACAGACCTTGCGAAACCCTTTGACAAGTGAGACCATGGTGTAAGAGCGAGAAAAAATGCGTGAAAGAGGAATATCAGAAAAAGTTCGTATATGGGTCTATAACTTCGTAAGAGAACACATACAGTAATAGTAAACAGAGTAAAGTCTGAGGCGGCTAAAGTGAAGAGCTCTGTTCCACAAGGCTCAGTACTCACACCCATCCTGATCCTTATCCTCATATCTGACATAGGGATGTTAGCCTCAGCACCGTGTCTTCCTTTGTGGATTATACCCGAATTTGCATGGCAGTGTCCTCCATCGAACACGCTGCAAGACTACAAGCGGACATCAACCAAATCTTTAAATAGGCCACAGAAAACAATGTGAAGTTCAATGAAAAAAAAATTCACTCCGATATGGAACACTTGAGGAAATTAAAATTATATTGGAGTGTAAAATAAATACAGTCACACAATAGAGCAGAAAACTAATCTGAAGGACCTGGGAGTGATAATGTCAGAGGATCTCACTTTCAAAGGTCACAACAATGTATTTACCACATCTGCTACAAAAATGATAGGATGGATAATAAGAACCTTCAAATCTAGGGACGTCAAGCCTATTATGATTTTCTTCAAATCGCTCGTTCTATCTAGTCTGGAATATTGCTGTTCACTAACGGCTTCTCCATGTCAGTGAAATTACTGACATGGAGAATGTACAGAGAACTTTCGCAGTACACTTAACTACGATAAAACATCTAAATTACTGAGAACAGTTGAAGTTCCTTGATTTGTATTCCCTCGAACGCAGGAGGGAAAGATACCTGATAATATACACATTGAAAATGCTAGAAGGATTAGCACCAAATTTACAAACGAGAATCACTCCTTACAGAAGCAAAAGACTCAGCAAGTGGTGCAACATCCCTGCAATAAGAAGCAGGAAAATCACTAATACTAATAGACAATGCAGTAAGTGTCAGGGTCATAAGACTGTTTAACTGCCTCCCAGCATACATAAGGGTGATTACAAATAGACCCCCTAGTTGTCTTCAAGATGGAGCTGGGGAGGCACCTAAAGTAAGTACCAGACCACCTAGGCTGTAGTTCGTACGTCAGTTTACGTGTGGCCAGCAGTACTGCTCGGCTGACCACTCCCTGATCCACTGCGATACCTGGTCACAGACCGGGCCACGGTCTCCTGCCTTGTCTTTTAATGAATTAATAATGAGTGAGATTTCACTAGGATTTGTAGGCGCTAGATATAGAGTATATGGGTAATTTCCAGTGAGATAATCTTTCACCTGAGTATCTGAGTTTGGGATTTTACTCTCTAGTTTTGATCCTACAGTAGAGAAAAAGATATTTAGGTTGTTGGAAGAGTCTGTAGGCTGGATGTGAGATTTATCTGGTTTCATTAAGTTAATACCAATGTTTCTGGATAGTTGTCTAGAGCCCAAAATTTAAGACATTTGAAGATAATATTTCTAAACCATGGGTATGAGGTCCCCTGTCTGCAAATCAATTAAGGGCTATACTTAAAAATCATCTCATCTCCCAAAATTAGTCATTCCAACACTGTGTTAAATCATTTAACCAGTGTGAAACGGCTCAAAGTATCTGCAAATATTTATGACCGATTAATCAATTGAAAAATTAATACATACTTAAAGTTGTGCTGTTGTATCATTATAAATTGTACTAATTATAATACAGTTACTTGCTATGTGCTACCTCACTACTATAAATCTTTTCAATTATAAAACTTGGCTACGTGACTGTAGTAATAAGGTTAAAATAATGAATAATTAAAATTTACCACTCTTTATCCTGTCTAGTTTTAAGTAGTCTGTAAACATTAGAATTAGTCTGCCTGAAATGCCCCGGCGTGTTAGTAGCTTCCTTTGTACTTAAGAACTCTCAATAAAATGTACTCACAAATTATAACTTTTGCAAAGAAACCAGATTTCTTTTGTTATGTTTGCTAGAAAGTGATTTTTTTTTTTTTAGAAAAATTGTCAGTGTTCTCCGAAGACCATGAGAAAAGCCTGGCTAGTAAATGCCATGAAAATTTGTTGATCTGGTGAGGAATGATAGCACAGATCATGTGAAGCATGATGGAATAAATCATAAAACTGTCATAGATGATGTACAGAGTAGGTAAGGAGACTGCACAAAGTGCACAAACATAATGTAGTCTTGAGTGTTCAGTGTTGGAAGCAATAATGTCAGACAACAAAAATCAACATCTCAAACTTGACTGAAAAGTCATGAAACTTGTAAGAATCTTGTATGTAATATTAACAATTCTAAGAATAGTTTAGGTATTAATACAGACAATGAAAACTATGTTTTTATTACGGCTAAAATTAAAATTCTAAAATAGATTTGCAGTAACAAATGATGTTTGCACATTAAATTTTCTGTCAATAAAATAAAAATAAGCTGTATTGTAAAAAATAATGTTGAATAATTTACAGTTTATACCTACAATAGCTGAGTTGTTTATGCTGCATGTTGCCTCAGCCGATCCTTCATTTGTTTATTTAAAGCATATATAGCCACAAGGTCGGTGTCAACGGGGGCACCGCCTCTTCCTATTACAAAGCCACCTAAGCCCCCTGAATTTTAGGACGAAATCCATCGGACTGAAAATAATCAGTTGTGAAATAAATAAAACGGTACCATAAATTGTGGGCTAATACACGTCTCCCATTGTTATAATAAAACTCAATGGGTATTTTTTGTTGGGTTCTTTCTGTTCTTTCTGAGAGTCCAGATGATCTACAACCCCGTTTACTTAGTATTTGAATTTAGCATTATTAGTAACATCGTCACAACACTACACTTGCCGACACACTACATTAGTAACATCTTCACAATACTACACTTACCGTCACACTACATTAGTAACATCTTCACAACACTACACTTACCGTCACACTACATTAGTAAACATCTTCACAACACTACACTTACCGTCACACTACATTAGTAACATCTTCACAACACTACACTTACCGTCACACTACATTAGTAACATCTTCACAATACTACACTTACCGTCACACTACATTAGTAACATCTTCACAACACTACACTTACCGTCACACTACATTAGTAACATCTTCACAACACTACACTTACCGTCACACTACATTAGTAACATATTCACAATAATACACTTACCGTCACACTACATTAGTAACATCTTCACAATAATACACTTACCGTCACACTACATTAATAACATCTTCACAATAATACACTTACCATCACACTACATTAGTAACATCTTCACAACACTACACTTACCGTCACACTACATTAGTAACATCTTCACAAACTACACTTACCGTCACAACTACATTAGTAACATCTTCACAAACACTACACTTACCGTCACACTACATTAGTAACATCTTCACAACACTACACTTACCGTCACAAATACATTAGTAACATCTTCACAATACTACACTTACCGTCACACTACATTAGTAACATCTTCACAACACTACACTTACCGTCACACTACATTAGTAACATCTTCACAAAAACTACACTTACCGTCACACTACATTAGTAACATCTTCACAACACTACACTTACCGTCACACTACATTAGTAACATCTTCACAACACTACACTTACCGTCACACTACATTAGTAACATCTTCACAACACTACACTTACCGTCACACTACATTAGTAACATCTTCACAACACTACACTTACCGTCACACTACATTAGTAACATCTTCACAATACTACACTTACCGTCACACTACATTAGTAACATCTTCACAATACTACACTTACCGTCACACTACATTAGTAACATCACAACACTACACTTACCGTCACACTACATTAGTAACATCTTCACAACACTACACTTACCGTCACACTACATTAGTAACATCTTCACAACACTACACTTACCGTCACACTACATTAGTAACATCTTCACAACACTACACTTACCGTCACACTACATTAGTAACGTCTTCACAATACTACACTTACCGTCACACTACATTAGTAACATTTTCACAACACTACACTTACCGTCACACTACATTAGTAACGTCTTCATGACACTACACTTACCGTCACACTACATTAGTAACGTCTTCACAATACTACACTTACCGTCACACTACATTAGTAACATCTTCACAACACTACACTTACCGTCACACTACATTAGTAACATCTTCACAACACTACACTTACCGTCACACTACATTAGTAACATCTTCACAATACTACACTTACCGTCACACTACATTAGTAACATCTTCCCCAACACTACACTTGCCGTCACACTACATTAGTAACGTCTTCACAATACTACACTTACCGTCACACTACATTAGTAACATCTTCACAACACTACACTTACCGTCACACTACATTAGTAACGTCTTCACAACACTACACTTACGTCACACTACATTAGTAAAGTCTTCACAATACTACACTTACCGTCACACTACATTAGTAACATCTTCACAACACTACACTTACCGTCACACTACATTAGTAACGTCTTCACAATACTACACTTACCGTCACACTACATTAGTAACGTCTTCACAATACTACACTTACCGTTACACTACATTAGTAACGTCTTCACAATACTACACTTACCGTCACACTACATTAGTAACGTCTTCACAATACTACACTTACCGTCACACTACATTAGTAATATCTTCACAGTACTACACTTGCCGTTACACTGTGTGTATCTGGAAGTTTCATACAAACAAAACACGTTACTAGCAGACAGAAGAAACAGTAATTACCTGTAGATAAATGTTACTATGACTTACCAACAGTGTGTAGTAACTATGACTTCACAACAGTGTACAGTAACTCTGGGTTGCTAACAATGTACAATATCTACGACTAAACGACAGAGACTAGACTTACTTCCTTCCTTATCATTACGTGCAACTGATAACTTGTGTCGGGCCACACGACACACAACAACCTTATTCTCAGTTTCATGTATATACTCATATTCGCATTTTTAAGTATGATCATAGTTGCACTTACACACACACACACACACACACACCACACAACACACACACCACACCACACACACCACACACACACACACACACACACACACACATATATACACACACACACACCTACACATACGTTCGCGCGCACACACACAC
This sequence comes from Cherax quadricarinatus, assembly GCF_026875155.1. Classification (NCBI taxonomy): domain Eukaryota; kingdom Metazoa; phylum Arthropoda; class Malacostraca; order Decapoda; family Parastacidae; genus Cherax; species Cherax quadricarinatus. The sequence goes on from NC_069409.1 coordinate 17,288,780, forward strand.
ACACACACACACACACACACACACACCACACACACACACACACACACACACACACACACACACACACACACACACACACACACCACACACACACACACACACACACACACACACACTAGAAAGACGGAGAGGTGGGGCACACCACCAAGTGCTGGACACAGTACCCACAACCAAGGAAGAAGTGAAGAGGCTTATGAGTGAGATAGATTCCTCAAAGGCAATGGGGCCAGATAACATCTCTCCATGGGTCCTGAGAGAGGGAGCAGAGGCGCTATGTGTACCTCTAACAACAATATTCAATATATCTATCGAAACAGGGAGATTACCTGAGGCATGGAAGACAGCAAATGTAGTCCCAATCTTTAAAAAAGGAGACAGACATGAAGCACTAAACTACAGACCAGTGTCACTGACATGTATAGTATGCAGAGTCATGGAGAAGATTATCAGGAGAAGATTGGTGGAACACCTAGAAAGGAATGATCTCTTCAACAGCAGCCAACATGGTTTCAGGGACGGGAAATCTTGTGTCACAAACCTACTGGAGTTCTATGACATGGTGACAGCAGTAAGACAAAAGAGAGAGGGGTGGGTGGATTGCATTTTCTTGGACTGCAAGAAGGCGTTTGACACAGTTCCACACAAGAGATTAGTGCAAAAACTGGAGGACCAAGCAGGAATAACAGGGAAGGCACTACAATGGATCAGGGAATACTTGTCAGGAAGACAGCAGCGAGTCATGGTACGTGGCGAGGTGTCAGCGTGGGCACCTGTGACCAGCGGGGTCCCACAGGGGTCAGTCCTTGGACCAGTGCTGTTTCTGGTATTTGTGAACGACATGACGGAAGGAATAGAATCCGAAGTGTCCCTGTTTGCAGATGACGTGAAGTTGATGAGAAAAATTCATTCGATCGAAGATCAGGCAGAACTACAAAGGGATCTGGACAGGCTGCAGACCTGGTCCAGCAATTGGCTACTGGAGTTAAACCCCACTAGGTGCAAAGTCATGAAGATTGGGAAAGGGCAAAGAAGACCGCAGACGGAGTACAGTGTAGGGGGCTAGAGACTACAAACCTCACTCAAGGAAAAAGATCTTGGGGTGAGTATAACACCAGGCGCATCTCCTGAAGCGCACATCAACCAAATAACTGCTGCAGCATATGGGCGCCTAGCAAACCTCAGAACAGCATTCCGACATCTTAATAAGGAATCGTTCAGGACCCTGTACACCGTGTACGTTAGGCCCATATTGGAGTATGTGGCACCAGTTTGGAACCCACACCTAGCCAAGCACGTAAAGAAACTAGAGAAAGTGCAAAGGTTTGCAACAAGACTAGTCCCAGAGCTAAGAGGTATGTCCGAGGAGGAGAGGTTAAGGGAAATCAACCTGACGACACTGGAAGACAGGAGAGATAGGGGGGACATGATAACGACATACAAAATACTGAGAAATTGACAAGGTGAACAAGGACAGGATGTTCCAGAGATGGGACACAGCAACAAGGGGACACAGTTGGAAGTTGAAGACACAGATGAATCACAGGGATGTTAGGAAGTATTTCGTCAGCCACAGAGTAGTCAGGAAGTGGAATAGTTTGGGAAGCGATGTAGTGGAGGCAGGATCCATACATAGCTTTAAGCAGAGGTATGATAAAGCTCACGGTTCAGGGAGAGTGACCTAGTACCGATCAGTGAAGAGGCGGGGCCAGGAGCTTGGACTCGACCCCTGCAACCTCAACTAGGTGAGTACAACTAGGTGAGTACACACACATACCCACACATGCACACACACATACCCACACATACACACACATACACACACACACAACACAACACCCACACACACACACACACACACACACACACACACACACGCTGAGACTCGATCCCTGCAACCACAAATAGGTGAGTACAAACACACACACACACACACACACACACACACATGTGTGGTATACAAATGCAGAGGGAATAAAAAATAAGTATGAGGGGGGCAAAAAGAATCGAGACATCCCCAGACTTTAATAGCACCACAGAAAAAAACTCCCCAGAATAATAACAGATGCAGTTTTTTCCACCCAGATATAAAAACCCTCGGGAAAAGGGACAGAGGGAGGAGAGGGGGAGGAGGAGTTGCACTGCTCATTAAAAACCAGAGGGGTTTTGAGAAAATGGGCGAAAGGGACTACTTGGTAGGAACAATCCAGTCTGAGGGACATAAGGTGATAATTGCAGTAATGTACAACCCCCACAGAACTGCAGGAGGCAAAGAGAAGAAACGTGAGAGAAAAACAGGCAAGGGCGACCCTAGCGGAGGTGGCCAGAAGAGAACACAGGGGGGGAGCAAAGTTACTAGTTATGGGTGATTTCAATCACAAGGAGATTGACTGGGAAAACCGGAGCCCCATGGGGGTTCCGAAAATGGAGAGCCAAGGAGGTGTGGTGCTGGAAAAAACCCTGCCCAACTTTAGAGACACTACCAAGAGAGAGGTAGGTGATCCAGCAAAATGGGCGTATTTTACCTTGAGAGTTGGAAAACGAGGATATCATGTATGAAAGGCCCCTAGGAGCTAGTGATCATTTGGTTCTGCGCTTTTACTACATAGCTGAGCTTTAGTGGAAGAGTAGCAGGAAAAAGGAGGGAAAAACAAACTACAAAAAGGGGGAAATATTTTAGGCATGAGGAACTTTCCTGCAAGCATTCAGTGGGAGGGGAACTGAAGGAAAACCTATAAGAAATGTGGACCGTGGGGAAAAAATGCAAGGAAGCAGAGGAGGGTTTGTTCCCCAAAGGGAAACAGAAATAATGGGCAGAACGATTCTTTTTCACCCAAAAGGGGTAGGGAGGCAAAAATAGGTGTTTTGAGAATGGAAAAAGGTACAGAAGACAGAAATTCAGGAAAAAAAGAGTTTGCCGAAAGCAGAAACGAATAGCACAGATAAGAAGGGGGTTCAGCGACAATATAAAATGACAAAGTATCTAAATTTCAAGTTGCCCCAAGCGTTGTATAGCCACATCAGGAGGAAAACAACAGAAAAGGACCGGGGGGGTTTAATCAGACTGAGGAAGTGTAGGGGGGAGCTCACAAAAACCCCAAAGGGGTATTGAGGAGTCAAACAAAATTTTAAAGAAATTACATGGAAACCAGTAGGACCCCGGGAAAATCAGAAAGGGGGGTCACCAGCAAGTGCTGGATGGGGTACAATAACCAAAGGGGAAGAGGTGAAGAAGTACTAGTGAATTGGGCCCCCTCAAAGGCGGGGGCCCCAGAAAAACATTCTCCTTGGGTCCTTAGAGAAAGGGGCAGAGATGCTGTGTGTGCCATTTTAAAAATGATTTCAATACATCCATTTAAAAAGGGCAATCCCCCAGGTATGGAAGTGGCAAATGTGTCCCAATTTTTAAAAAGGGAGAAAAACATGAGGCACTAAACTCAGACCTGTATCACTAACGTGCATATAGCAAAGTCTTGGGGAAGTCATCAGGAGGAGAGTGGTGGAGCACCCGGAAAGAAACAGTTATAATTTACAACCGCCCCATTTTCCCGGGAAGGAAAAGTCCTGTGTCCATACCCACTGGGGTTTTATGACAAAGGGGACAGAAGTAAGAAAGAGAGAGGGGGTGGATCGACTGCATTTTTTTTGGGCGCAAAAAAGGCCTTCGACACAGTTCCTCACAAGAGGTTACTGCAAAAGCTAGAGGATTCAGGCACACATAACAGGAAAGGCATTGCAATGGATCAGAGAATACCTGACAGGGAGGCAACAACGAGTCATGGTACGTGACGAGGTGTCAGAGTGGGCGCCTGTGACAAGCGGGGTTCCACGGGGTCAGTCCTAGGACCTGTGCTGTTTTTGGTATATGTGAATGACATAAAGGAAGGGATAGACTCAGAAGTGTCCTTGTTTGCAGATGATGTGAAGTTAATGAGAAGAATCAAATCGGACGAGGATCAGGCAGGACTACAAAGAGACCTAGACAGGCTACAAGCCTGGTCCTGCAACTGGCTCCTTGAGTTTAACCCCGCCAAATGCAAAGTCATGAAGATTGGGGAAGGGCAAAGAAGACCGCAGACACAATATAGTCTAGATGGCCAAAGACTGCAAACCTCACTCAAGGAAAAAGATCTGGGGGTAAGTATAACACCGAGCATATCTCCTGAGGCGCACATCAATCAGATAACTGCTGCAGCATACGGGCGTCTGGCAAACCTACGGATAGCATTCCGATACCTCGGTAAGGAATCGTTCAAAACTCTGTATACCATTTACGTCAGGCCCATACTGGAGTATGCAGCACCAGTTTGGAATCCACACCTGGTCAAGCACGTCAAGAAATTAGAGAAGGTGCAAAGGTTTGCAACAAGACTAGTCCCAGAGCTAAGGGGATTGTCCTACGAAGAAAGGTTGAGGGAAATCGACCTGACGACACTGAAGGACAGGAGCGTCGGGGAAGATTGATAGCGACATATAAAATACTGCGTGGAATAGACAAGGTCGACAAAGACGGGATGTTCCAGAGATGGAATATAGAAACAAGAGGTCACAATTGGAAGTTGAAGATTCAGATGAATCAAAGGGATGTTAGGAAGCATTTCTTCAGTCATAGAGTAGTCAGGCCGTGGAATAGCCTAGAAAGTGACGTAGTGGAGGCGGGAACCATACATAGATTTAAGGCGAGGTATGATAAAGCTCAAGGAGCAGGGAGAGAGAGGACCTAGCAGCAACCAGTGAAGAGGCGGGGCCAGGAGCTATGACTCGACCCCTGCAACCACAAATAGGTGAGTACACACACACACACACACACACACACAACACCAACTTATATATATATATTATATATATATAATATATAATATATATATATATATATATATATATATATTATATATATATATATAAGTGTGTGTGTGTGTGTGTGTGCAAACAATCGCAGACGGGCAATTTTAACTATGCAGGATAAGCCACAGGGGAGTGGAAATCTTTAGCTCAAGTACTTTCAGACTTCTGAGTGTGTCATCAGGAGCTGTGCAATGCTGCAAGGGAGCAACCAAGGCAGGAAGAGAGGTCTCAGAATAGCGTAGGTGTCACTGTCCACGTTTGCCAAGTTCACAATCCTTAAGAGTAGTGCATCCAGCGCTTGTATGGTCCAGTGGATTAAGGCATCATGAAATTTAGCCCACCATGAGGCAGGCCAAAGCAGCATTGGTTCGAGTCCTTGGGTAGTCGCAGTGTTTTTACTGATTATATATATATATATAATATATTTATATAATATATATATATATATATATATATATAAATATATATATATATATATATTTATTAACACACTAGCCGATTCCCACCAAGGCAGGGTGGCCGGAAAAAGAAAAACTTTCACCATCATTCATTCCATCACTGTCTTGCGAGAAGGGGGTTTTACACTACAGTTTTTAAACTGCAACATTAACACCCCTCCTTCAGAGTGCAGGCATTGTACTTCCCATCTCCAGGACTGCCGGTTTCCCTGAACTCCTTCATAAATGTTACTTTGCTCACACTCCAACAGCACGTAAAGTACTAAAAACCGTTTGTCTCCATTCACTCCTATCAAACACGCTCACACATGCCCGCTGGAAGTCCAAGCCCCTCGGATACAAAACCTCCTTTACCCCCTCCCTCCAACCTTTCCTAGGCCGACCCCTACCCCGCCTTCCTTCCGCTACAGACTGATAAACTCTTGAAGTCATTCTGTTTCGCTCCATTCTCTCTACATGTCCGAACCACCTCAACAACCCTTCCTCATCCCTCTGGACAACAGTTTTTGCAATTCTGCACCTCCTCCTAACTTCCAAACTACGACTTCTCTGCATTATATTCACACCACACATTGCTCTTAGACGTGACATCTCCACTGCCTCCAGCCTTCTCCTCGCTGCAACATTCATCACACATGCTTCACACCCATATAAGAGCCTTGGTAAAACTATACTCTCATACATTCCTCTCTTTGCCTCCAAGGACAAAGTTCTTTGTCTCCACAGACTCCTAAGTGCATCACTCACCCTTTTCCCCTCATCAGTTCTATGATTCACCTCATATTTCTTAGATCCATCTGCTGACACGTCCACTCTCAAATATCTGAATACATTCACCTCCTCCATACTCTCTCCCTCCTATCTGATATCCAATCTTTCATCACCTAATCTTTTTGTTATCCTCAAAACCTTACTCTTTCCTGTATTCACTTTTTATTTTCTTCTTTTACATACCCTACCAAATTCATCCACCAACCTCTGCAACTTCTCTTCAGAATCTCCCAAGAGCACAGTGTCACCAGCAAAGAGCAACTGTGACAACTCCCACTTTATGTGTGATTCTTTATCTTTTAACTCCACGCCTCTTGCCAAGACCCTCGCATTTACTTCTCTTACAACCCCATCTATAAATATATTAAACAACCATGGTGACATCACACATCCATGCCTAAGGCCTACTTTTACTGGGTAAAGATCTCCCTCTTTGCTACATACTCTAACTTACCTCCTTCCTCTAAAAAAATGTTCAGGATGGCCGGGCCAGGGGGTTGACTGTTGTTCAGGGTGGCCGGGCCAGGGTGTGGTGTTGGTCAGGGTGGCCGGGCCAGGGGTGACTGTCGTCAGGGTGGCCAGCCAGCCAGGGGTGTCTGTCGTTCTGGGTGGCCCTGCCCAAGGGGGGTGATGTTGTTCAGGGTGGCCGGGCCAGGGAGTGCTGTTTGCTCAGGGTGGCCGGTGCCAGGGGTGACTGTTGTTCAGGGTGGGGGGCAGGGTGACTGTGGTTCAGGGTGGCCTGGCCAGGGGTGACTGTGTTCAGGATGGCCAGGCCAGGGGTGACTGTTGTTCAGTGGTGGCCGGGACAGGGGTGACTGTTGTTCAGGGTGGCCGGGCCAGGGGTGACTGCTGTTCAGGGTGACGCCGGCCAGGTGTAACTGTTTTTCAGGGTGGCGGGTTATGGTGACTGTTGTTCCAGTGTGGCCGGTCTCTAGGGGTGACTGCTGTTGTTGAGGGTGGCCGGGCCAGGGGTTGACTGTTGTTTGAGGGTGGCCTGGCCAGTTGTGACTATTGTTCAGGCGTGGCCGGGCCAGGGGTGACTGTTGTTTTCAGGTGGCCGGGCCAGGGGTGTGACTGTGGGTTGGGATGCCGGGCCAGGGGGTGGCTGTAGTTCTGGGTGGCCGGGCCAGGGGTGACTGTTGATTCAGGGGTGGCCGGGGCCAGGGGTGACTCTTTGTTCAGGGGTGGTCGGGCCGGGGTTGACTGGTGTTCAGGGTGGCCGGGCAGGGGTGAACTGTTGTTGAGGGTGGCCGGTCCAGGGGTGACTGTGGTTCCGGATGGCCGGGCCCAGCGGTTGGACTGTTGTGGAGCGGTGGCCGGGTCCAGGGTGACGGTGGTTCGGGTGGCCGACCAGGGGGTGACTGTTGTTCATGGTGGCCTGGCGTAGGGTGGTGACTGGGGTTCAGAGTGGTCGGGCTCAAGGGTGACTTGGGTTAGGCGTGGCCGGGCCAGGAGTGACTGTTGTTCTGGGTGGCCGGTCCAGGGGTGACTGTGGTTCAGAGTGCGGACAACGGTGGACTGTGTTTCAGGGTGGCCAGGCCAGGTAAGGAGTGACTGTTGATCACGGTTGCGGGCCAGGGGTGACAGCTGAGTCAAGGCGGCGGGCAGGGGTGACTGTTGTTCAGGGTGGCCGGGCCCGGGGTGATGTTGTTCAGGGGTGTGCGGGACCAGGGGTGACTGTTGTTGAGGGTGGCCGGGCCCTCAGGGGTGATTGTTGTTCAGGGTGGCCGGGCAGGGGTTTGTCTGTGGTTTCAGGGTGGCCCGGGCCAGGGGGTTTGTGTGGTTCAGGATGGCCGGGCAGGGGTGACTGTTGTTCAGGGTGGCCGGGCCGCCAGGGGAGACTGTGGTTAGGGTGGCGTGGCAGGGGTTGCTGTGGTTAAGGTGGGTGGCCGGGCCAGGGGTTGACTGTGAGTTAGGGTCGCCGGGCCGGGGGTGCCTGTGGTCAGGATGGCCGGGCAGGGGTGACTGTTGTTCAGGAGTTTGTGCGGGCCAGGGTGACTGTTGGTGGGTGGCCGGGGCCAGGTGTGTTAGTTGTTCTCAGGGTGGCCGGGCCAGGGGTGTTTGTGGGTTCAGGGGTGGCCGGGCCAGGGTGCCTGTGATTCAGATGGCCTGCCAGGGGTGTGTGACTGTTGTTCAGTGTGGCCGGGCAGGGGTGACTGTGGGTCACGGTGGCCGGGCCAGGGGGTGCATGTGTTTAGGGTGGCCGGGCCAGGGGTGACTGTTGTTCAGGGTGGCCGGGCCAGGGATTGACTGTTGGCAGGATGGGCAGGGCCAGTGGGTGACTGTTGGATTCAGGGGTGGCCGGGCCAGGGGTGATGTTTGTTCAGGGTGCGGGCCAGGGGTGACTGTGGTTCAGGGGTGGCGGGCCAGGGGGGTGGACTGTTGTTCAGGGTGGGCCGGGCCAGGGGTTTATGTTGTTCAGGGTGGCCGGGCAGGGGTGACTGGGTGTTCAGGGTGGGCCTGGCCAGGGATGGATGTTGTTCAGGGGTGGCCGGGCCCAGGGTGTGACTGTTGTTCAGGGTGGCCGGGCCAGGGGTGACTGTTGTTTAGGGTGGCCGGGCAGGAGTGACTGTGGTTCAGGGGGCAGGGCCAGGGGTGACTTGTTGTTATCCAGGGTGGCCAGGCCCAGGGGGTGACTGTTCAGGGTGGCGGGCCAGGGGTTACTCTGTGGTTCATTTTGGCCGGGCCAGGGGTGCCTGTGGTTCGGGTGGCCGCGGCCAGGGGTGACTGTTGTTCAGGGTGGCCGGACAGGGGGACTGTTGTTGGATGGCCGGGCCAGGGGTGACTGTTGTTCAGGGGTGGCCGGGCGGGGCCAGGGGTGATGACTGTAGTTCAGGCGTGGCCGGGCCAGGGGTGACTGTTGTTCAGGGTGGCCGGCCCATTGGTGTCTGTGGTTCAGGGTGTGGCCGCGGCCCAGGGGGGTGACTGTGGTTCTGGGTGGCCGGGCCAGGGGTGACTTTGTTCAGGGTGGCCGGGCAGGGGTGACTGTGGTTCAGGGTGGGCCGGGCCAGGGTGGATGGTTGTTCCAGGGTGGGGGGGGGGTCGGGCCAGGGGTGACTGTTTATTGTTCAGGGTGGCCGGGCCAGGTTGACTGGGGGTCAGGGTGGGCCGGGGCCAGGGAGTGACTGTGGTTCAGGGTGGCCAGGCCAGGAGTCACTGTGGTTCATGGTGGCCGAGCCAGGGGTGACTGTTGTCAGGGTGGCCGGCCCAGGAGTCACTGTGGTTCAGGGTGCCGGGCCCGAAGTGATGTTGTTCAGAGTGGTGAGGCAGGGGTGACCGTGGTTCAGGGTGGTCGGATCAGGGCGTGACTGTGGTTCAGGGTTGGCCGGGCCAGGGAGGTTGACTGTAGTTGATAGTGGCCCGGCGAGGGGTGACTGTGGTTCAGAGGTGGTCGGGCTAAGGTTCGACTGTGGTTTCAGGGATGGCCGGGGCAGGATGTGACTGTTGTTCAGGGTGGCGGGCCAGGGGGTGACTGTGGGTAGGTTGGCCGGGCCGGGGGTGACTGTTGTTCAGGGTGGCGGGCCAGGGGGTGACTGTTGTTCAGGGTGGCCGGGCCAGGGGGTGTTGGTTGTTCAGGCGTGGCCGGGTTTAGGGGTGACTGTGGTTCAGGGGGGCCGGTCAGGGGGTTGATTGTGTTCAGGGTGGCCGGTCCAGGGGTGACTGTTGTTCAGGGATGACAGCGGGGCCCAGCGGGGTGTGGACTGGTTGTTCGGGTGGCCGGGCCAGTGGGGTGACTGTTGTTCACGGGTGGCCGGGCAGGGGTGGTGACTCTTGTTCAGGGTGGTCGGGCCAGGGTGATCTGTTGTTCAGGGTGGCCGGGCCAGGGGTGACTGTTGTTCAGGGTGGCTGGGGGGTGGGGGCAGGGGTGACTGTTGTTCAGGGGTGGCCGGGCCCAGGGGGTGACTGTTGTTTCCGGGTGGCGGGCCAGGGTTGACTCTGGCTCAGGGTGGGAATTTTTTTTTTTGATTTTGTTTTTTCCTGGAGCTGCCCCTTGCTCTCCTCTCAACGCGGTTTTTTTATATTTCGTTATTTTTCTTACACAAATGAAGAAACATTAGCTTGGTGAGGCAATATTCATTACTGGCATTCCTTCAAAACACCCCTGATAACAAGAGAACTTCAGTAAATCCATCACTACCAGGGGACTCTCCGCTGATCCCTGAATCGAAGCCAGGGATAAGGGGAAAGACGGGTATAACCAAAGGGGGGATATGAATAATGTTTTGACGATATCCCTCAAGAGAGATACCCGCAATAATGGATTCAAAATTAGATAAGATTTAGATTTCGGAAAGGTATTAGTGAAAGTACTGGGTTCGTAATATGGAAGTTGATGAGTGGGAACAGTCGCCTCTAATAGGGGTTATCGAAGCTTAAAGTTGGGTTATTTTTCAAATTTTGGTGGATAATACCCTATCACCCCTACTCTGATGGTGTCCAAGGGTAGTCAAGGAAAGCCAAGAACTGCAATTGTCATAGTTACAAAATCAGGGAGCACCATGGGGAGGGGGGGTCTCTAATATGGGATATCCACTGAGATCGTTGCAAAACTTGACAGAGGTTGTTCTCAATAGTCTGACTTGTTCGCGGTTCATCTCCGTTTGTTTCGGTAAATCCAAGCTTGTTTCTCCAGTTGTTCTCGGTAAATCCGAGCTTGTTCTCCGTTGTTCTCGGTTCGTCTCGGTTTGTTCTCGGTAAATTTAGTAGAACCCGATTAAAATTACAGCGTATTCCAGAAACAGGGGCTCTGCCATGGGTGTTTGGGGACGTCAGGGTGGGGGAAAACTTCGTTTTGGGGTTGTGACGCTATCCACGCCCTGGCAACATCCCTGCGTGACGTGTGTGGAAGACTGTAAGCGACAAACTGTACAGACTATTGACGCGACATGACTAGTTAACAACACACCTTGTCGAAGTCATACGCAGACAAAAACTCACACAACCTATTCTACGCCCTGCTTTAGACCCTGCCTCAAATCCCCCCATTTAACGTTAAATCTGCTGCCCCCAAACAACCAGAAAAACCATCTGTATTAACAGTTGTGGACCTTAAAACAATGTCTTTTTAAGAATATGCCCCGGATGGTACCTTGCCAGTTATCGCGGAATTGTGCCTCCCTGCCCGCAAGGTCTTGTCTTGCACTCCTTGCGCGCCCACAAAACTCCTGAAAACCCCACTATTCTGCTAGCAAACTGGCGTTTTAGCCCTGGTACTATCCCCTACCTACTAACACCCTTTCCTCTCAACCAACCTATTCTTCTCTCTCCCCACTTCCCCGGGCTGACCCGACAAGGGTCTTACCCATTCTCTCTTGATCTTTGACATTTGAAGTTTATTATGTTACATACGAATAAGAAGGAACTTTGCAGAGGCCTACTGGCCATGCGAGGGAAGTCCATGTCTCCCCCCGGCTTAAGCCACTGACTCAAACTATGCAGGTCAGGTCACATCCCACTAAGGAAGGAGCAAGCCAGGGCATCACAACCCATTAGGTACAAAAACTAGTCAGGGTCCCAACATTCACACCCAACTCATGTATTATCTTAACCTATTTTTAATTACTGACAACAATCTTAGCCTCCATGACAGTTACTCGAAAGTTTGTCCCCTCTCATCCACAACTCTATTACCATAACCAGGGACTTGCAAAAGCCTTCGACATGTGTGGACCATGGGTAATACACACAAATGCGTGGCAAAAGTAATACACAGGAAAAGTTGGGTCGATGGATCTATAATTTCCTCACAAAAGAACCAACAAAGAGCAGTAGTCAACAGAGTAAAGTCTAAGGCGGCTACGGTGGGGGGAAAGCTTTTTTCCACAAGGCACAGTACTTGCTCCCTTCTTGGTTCTCATCCCTCCATATCTGGACATAGATAAGGATGGTCGGCCACAGCAACCGTTTTCTTCCTTTGCAAAATGACACCCGAATCTGCATGACAGTTGTTTCATTTGCAGACACTGAAGGTCAGGTGGAGCCTTGCTGTGTCAAAATAGAGCGGAAAAAACCACGTCAAAAGACCTGGGAGTGATCATGTCGGAGGATCTCACCTTCATAGGAAATATAACATTGTATCGCAATCGCATCCTGCTTAGAAAAATGACAGGATGGATAATGAGAATCTTCAAAACTAGGGGATGCCAAGCCCATGATGACACTCTTCAGGTCGTTTGTTCTATCTTTAGGCTGGGGAATATTGCTGCACACTAACAAGCACCTTTCAAGGGCAGGTGAAATTGCTGACCTAGAAAATGTTACAGAGAACCTTCACGGGGCAATAACGAAGATATGGTCGGACTTTATTTCCTGAGACTATCATGATGGTCGTCTTTATTACCTGAGGACTATAATGATGTCGACTTTTACCTGAGACTATCATGGGATGGGTCGACTTTACTTACCTGATACTATCATGATGGTCGGACTTATATTAACCTGAGGACTATCATGATGGTCGACCTTTATTACCTGAGACTATCATGATTGTCGACATTATTACCTGACACTATTCATGATGGTTCGACTTTATAATACCTGAGGACTATCATGGGATGGTCGACTTTTATACCTGAGACTATTCATGATGGGTCGAATTTACTTACATCTGACTAACTTGGCTGGTCGGACCTTTATTACCATGAGGGACTATCATGATGGTCGACTTTATACCTGAGACATCATGATGGTCGACTATATTACCTGAAGACTATTATGATGTCGACTTTTTTACTGAGACTATCATGCTGGTCGGGGACTTTATTACTGAGGACTATCATGATGGTCGACCTTATTTCCTGTAGACTATCATCATGGTCGACTTTATTACCGATAACTATCATGGATGTGTCGACTTTATTACCTGAGACTATCATGACTGGTCGACTTTATTACCTGACACTATCATGATTGGTCGACTTTATTACCTGAGACTATTCTGATGGGTCGACTTTATTACCTGAGATGTCATGATGGTCGACTTTATACCTGGGACAATTATGATGGTCGACTTTATTACCGGGAGACTATCATGATGGTCGGACCTTATTCCTGAGGGCTATCATGATGGTCGACTTATTTACCTTGAGATATCGTGTGAGGTCGAACTTTATTACCTGGAGACTATTCATGATGGTCGACCTTATTACCTGAGGGACTATCATGATGGTTCGACTTTATTACTGAGTGATGAATGGTTTGAAAAACCGACAAGTTGAAAGATTGGAGACCACTTTATGCAGCATATGGGAATCTTTAGCAGGGAAACGTTTCGCCACACAGTGGCTTCAATCAGTCCAATACAAAGAGAAGGGTAAAGGAGAGGGAGGAGTATGAGGGTAATCAGTCCCTCAGCCTGGTCGATGTGTTCCGTCCATAATCTTGTAGAATGTACAGCTAGGGGGCCGTAGACGTGGTTATATTACTGTAGTGTGGTGACTTGAAGCAGACGGAGGGGGATCTAGTGGTAACATCCACTAGTCGAAGTAGGGTCTTTGTCCCAAAGGTTTGAACAAGCGTTGGAAGAATTCTTTGTAAGAAGGATCCCATGATGCTGCAGTGTCTGGACAGTTGTGTTGAATGGTTTGAAAAGAACCGACAAGTTGAAGATTGAGACACTTATGGCGCATATGGGGAATCTTTATTCGAAACGTTTCCTGAATAAAGATTCCCATTGCTGCATAAGTGTCTCAATCTTCAAACTGTGTCGGTTTTTCAAACCATTCATCACAACTGTCAGACACTGCAGCATCATGGGAAGATCTGATTAACAAAGAATTCTTCAACGCTTGGTTCAACCTTTGGGACAAAGACCTACTTCGACTAGTGGATGTTACCACTATGATCCCGCCTCCGTCTGCTTCAAGTCACCTCACTACAGTATATAAGCCACGTCTACGGCCCTATGCTGTACATTCTACAAGATTGATGGACTGAACACATCGACTCCAGGCTGAGGGACTGATTACCTCATACTCCTCCTCTCCTTACGCCTTCCTCTTTGTATTGGACTGATGAAAGCCACTGTGTGGCGAAACGTTTCCTGAATAAAGATTCCCATATGCTGCATAAGTGTCTCAATCTTTTATTACCTGAGACTATCATGATGGTCGACTTTACTACAAGAGACTAACATGCTGGTCGACTTTATTACATGAGACTATCATGATGGTCGACTTTATTACTGGGACTATCATGGATGGGTCGAACTTTGGAGTGCTGACCACCTGTACTTTTGGAGTGCTGACCTGTACTTGACTCTGTGAAGAAGTGTCTTGTTTGCTCCCGTGGACTGAACCAAGATGCCCTCCATCGAGCAACTTTACCAGCAACTTAAGGAAGAATTGAAGGAGCGAAGATGGAGATATCGGCGATAGGACCGAGGGAAAACAGAGGATTCGTAGTAGTCCTCCTGTTTTCGAGTCCTCAGCGGGGTCAAGGAAGGGAATCGTGGTGGTCAGTGGCGGACAGCAGGGGACGACGAAGTGTGACGATCAAGAAAGACGAATGGGAAAGCCAGAAACGATGAAGAAGAAGAAGAAAGAGACTGCTGTGGTACTCCCGTGGGAAAAAACCTTCCAACGGCATTCTCGGTGCTGACTTGCCCGACGAAATAGTGAGTCTCTTACTGGGATCGTCAGAAGGGAAACGACAAAGGAAGGTAAGGAATATGTTGTTGTTGGGGATAAGCCAGGTTAGATAATGGATAGGGGCATTCTGCTTGAAGGACAGGAGTAGGAGCAAAGGGGTATGCTTTTCCTGGGGCTGGGGATGGAGGACTTGTTAGCCGGTACAACCTCATGAACGGTTTAATGGGATCAATTATTATTGGGCCTCAGTGTGGGAGGGCAATGATGTAGGCAAGCGTTCATAGAAGTGAGGATTTAGTTAGGAAAGTTCAGGACAGCTATAGGACATGGATTAGGAAGAAGGGGGGGCGACTGTTATATGTGGCATTTTGCCAAGAAGAGTTGTTGGTAAGGAATGGTTGTCCAGAGCCAATTGGTATTAATTGTTGGCTGGATAAATACTGTAAGGATTTTTAAATGGCAGTACCATTCATTGACAACTGGGGGGACAAACTTTATGGCCGGAAATGACATGTATGCCAGGGGATGGGGTTCACTTAGCCAGGGCCGGGTGGGTTTTCTTGCTACTCGTTGAGGGGTTGTGTGTTAGGACTTTAAACTAGGATTAGTTAGAGGTATTATGGGGTTTAGAAGTGATTAATAATGAGTATGGATATTATGGACTTATGCTCGTATTAAGAATCTTAATAGTAAACATGTCATGGAGTAACTTCCTGGGGGTAAAGTTATTTTCAGAAATTGTGTAAAAACAAGATGAAATAGGAAAATTGTGCAAGAAAAAACATTATGGATGGTATTTTATATAACAGTAGAAGTGCAAGAAATAAAAATTAATGGAACCTACGTTCTGGTAGCATGTGCTGGGGAACTTTGTATATTGGCCATTAACTGAAACGTGGTTATGATTTAAAGAGTGGGATATGGATGCTGAGTGTAAATATCAGGGATTTAAGTTTATTCAATGTGGATAGATGTAATGGGAAAGGGGGGGAGGAGTTGCATTGGTATGGTTTCGGAGAATATTAATTGTTTGCATTAAAAAATGGTATTATAAAAATTAGAGGAGCAGTAACAGAGTCTGTTTGGGTAGAGTTCGTTGGTGAGGGTCAAGAAAAATATTCTATGTGTAAATATACCGAAGCCTCAAGGCTTGCATCACGTTTAGAGGAGACTTATTTGGTGGGACCGAAATTTTAGGGGCTTCTGGAACACAGTAAACGTAGTTATAGTAGGGGGACTTTACTTTAGCCAAATTGACTGGAATTTCTTTGACCAGGTTAATCTAGAGTCATGACTTCATGGCCAAAACAGTTCAGGGAATGTTTTCTGAACCAGAGTGTAAACTGAAACCTACCAGGGGGTAATAGTTTGCTAGACCTAGCCTTGTAAATAAGGAAACACTAGTGAATAATCTGGAGATCACTGAAGAGCTGGCGCAAGTGCTCACAAATTCCCATCACCTTGGAGCATTAATTGGGAATGCAAGAACAATGATAATACAGTAAAAATCCCCGATTTCGTATTCTGGGCCGATTCTTGATTGGGGTTATCTAGCTAATGATTGTATTGACGATTATCATATTATGAATATGAAGGGAATCTGCTTTTATGATTGGTTTTCTTAATAATGTACACAGTGCCGGCGTATATACATTCCCCAGAGAGAAATTAGGGTTCTAATAATAAGATCCCAAATGGGTTAACACGGAGGTTAAAGCATTCTTAGGGGAGGAAAAGGGGAATTATAGGGGGCGCATCGAAGAGGAGAGGTTAACCTTACTGACCATATGTTCAGCTCTTTAAAAGAGAGTAAAAAAGGCGGATTAGAAAGGCTAAAACGTTGGACTATGAAAATTAGAGTCGCTAATGAAATCAAATGTAACTAATCCAAAGGGGTTCTTTTTCAAGTGTATAGGACGAAGGAGAAGGAAAAAAAGTTTAGGAACCTCTGAAATCTGGGAATGGACAGCTGACGGATAATGGAAAACTGGAAATGTGTCCTTATTTAATGACCCTATTTTTTGTCCAGTTTTTTCACAGGAAGATGTAAATGAGATCAGTAATTAACAATTATTTGGTTCCTGATGAATTTAAGTTACACATAATAGTTACTGACGAGGGACATGGTTATTAAACCAGATAGACAAACTGAAACAAAATAATGTCCCCGGGACCGATGAGTTGTTTTCAAAGGGTACTTAAGGATCAAGATGGAGCTTAGTCAGCCATATAACGTGTGTTTCAATGGCGTCCATCTTACCAGTGTTGTGCCAGAGATGTGGAAGATGGCTAATGGTGGTTCCTATTTCAATTCAGGGAGATAAGTCCACTCCTTAAAATTACCGTCCAATAAGCCTGACATCTATAGTGGGCAAGTTATTTGAATCAATTTTGCTTACATTATCAGAAAGTCACCTTTGAAGCGCATAACTTGATAAATGGTATCCCAGCATGGATTCACGGAGAGGTCTGTTTCCTGGCCTAACAAACTTATGACGGTTCTTCCAAAATTCCCAATTTTTAATTTTTTATAGCAACATTGAGGCAGTTGACATGATAAGGGAATATGATATTGTTTATTTGGATGTTAGTATAATAGCCTTCGACAGAGTACCTCACAAGAGAAGATCCTCAACAGGCGATCTCCTCGGCAGAGAGGCAACAGTTCGTCAGATCCAGTTGCACGATGGGTCTCTTCTAGAATATTGTAAACAGAGTAGGTATTAGGCTTTGAGGTCCTACTACTCTGGGCCTGTTTTGTAACGAGACTTTGTCGCCATAAAAGAAAGGCTGAGGGCACTTAGAGTTGTGGCAGGTTTTCATCCAGTATGGTGCTAATGTTAAAATTGTGAAATGATGTATCTTGCTTATATTAGATCATTGGTTGATTTATGCGGCGCCACTACTTGCACTGTGTCTGACTGGAAGTTGGGAGGGCTGGAAAAACTGCAAAACGAAGCGATGGGATCATCCTCGGATGCCTTCGTACATGCCAAAATTTTAAATATGCGGAAAGAAAGGACTTAATCTTCCAGCAATTAGATATCATGTTACTTAAAGAAATATCTTATGGGGTCAATATGCTTAGGTTAGCCCATTCAAAACCCCTGCACAGAAGCCCTCCAAACTTTCCTAGCACTGGTGAACCATCCTTCCAGATGGATCGAAAAAACTGGAAAATGACCTCCGCTTGAACCAGCTACATGATCTATGTCAAGTTAGACAACAGAGGACATTTCCCCTGCTCCATGGGATATTGCCCCATTCCAAACTACCATTTCTCCATTTCCCCCAAAACTGTTCTTCAATCAAAACCAAAGCTTCGTCTTGAAGCAAAAATGATTGGCTGTTTTTAATAGCTTGTATTGATAACTTTAAGTCACACAGAACACTCTTTCACAAATTATTTACGTTGATGGTTCTGTTCCCAGTCCACTGGTGAAGCTGGTTAGTGCTGCTGTCATACATAGGTGCAGCTGGTTAAGTGCTGCTTCATTTTTCACTGTGCAGGTGGAGTGCTGCTGTTGTTACACTGGTGCAGCGGTAGTGCTTGCTGTTGTCATACACTGGTGCAGCTGGTAAGTGCTGCTGTCATACACTGGTGCAGGTGGTTTGTGTTGCTGTTGTCATACACTGGTTTTTGCTAGCTGGTAGTTGCTGCTGTCATACACTGGTGCAGGTGGTAGTGTTGCTGTTGTCTACTCAATGGTGCAGCTGGTAGTTGCTGCGTTTGTCATTAATGGTGTGCAGGCTGGTTAGTGCTGCTGCTGTCATACAGAGTGATGGCTTCTCATAAAGAAATTGGAGCACGCTTCAATAAACTGGGCCTCTACCCTTCAGATCAGAAACTGTTTGCCGTATCCTTGCACTCAAATGCGTCCTTGTATCAAAGTTGACACTTTTAATGTAACTGATTCTCTGTCATCATAAATGCTCTCAACGCATTAGTATAAATTGTGGCATGCTTGTGTCAGAAGCAGGACACAGGTATGGTAAGATGTGGACAGTGGAGGTCAGAGTGCACATGCTGTGGATTCCATCTCACAGTGGTCTTAGATTGCCTGATGGAAACTGTAAATTGACTAAAGCTGTCTGCTTTCAAAGACGGGGGTAGATTCATCTTGGGTTGTCAGTTAGCAGTTTGAGAACAATATACGAATAGAATTCAGATGAACTGTTATTGACTTAAGAACTTAGGGAGAGATTGGACACAAATCAGTCCATCTATCATCATTCCATCTTGCAGGTGGGCCACATGTCTATGGTGCATCCAACAAGATAAGCAGGACTCTTGGATGTCACTACTGCAGGCTCCGGGCTGGGTTACAAGTTTCTATGGCAGCGTTAAATCACCACCCACAGATGTAGACCAAACGAAATGTAAAAATTTGCCAGTGGGGTATTGTCACCCCTGCGTCTTATGTATGGAGTGTGTTCAAATTAATGAATTTAGAAAACAACTCACTCAGGAAGTGTTCAAGAAATGGCAAAGGATTTTATTCACAGTGGTTATATACAGATCATTCTGGAGAAATACCCTGACTTTGATAGCTTGTAAAATAATGCTTTAACATGGTGTGTACTCACCAGTGTGTGTGTGATGTGTGCAGTGTGTGTTGTGTGTGTGTGTGTGTGTGTGTGTGTGTGTGTGTGTGTGTGTGTGTGGGTGTGTGTGGGTGTGTGGGGTGTGTGTGGGTGTGTGTGGGTGTGAAGTGTTGTGGGTGGGAGTGTGGGTGTGTGTGTGGGTGTGGGCTGTGTGGGTGTGTGTGCGTGTGTGTGTGGGTGTGGGTGTAGTGGGCTGTGTGTGTGAGTGTGTGTGTGGGTGTGGGTTGTGTGGGTGTGTGTGTGCGTGTGTAGTGTGGGTGTGCGTGTTGTGTGTATGATATTTTTGTACGCTCGTGTGATGTGCTGTGCGTGCGCCCTCGTGTGTGTATTGTGCGTGCGCGCGCTAGTGTGGGTATGATCCACTTAATATTTGTATTTATATAGATCAATCACAATTGTGACCAGGTGTGGACGCATCAGTGGTTCATTACTTAGTTAATTTGTTCATGACTGTTAACCTTGTATAGGAGTGTGAGGCTGATTCATTACCTTGGTAACTTGCCAATGATTGTTACCAGGAATTACTCTGCAGTTTTAACCTTTGTAACTTGTTCAGCTATCATAACTTTGGGGGTCCAGGTCCCTGGACCCATTATGTACTTTGTTATCTCTTTTGGCTTACCGCCCACAGGATGGGTATGGGGTGCATAAGTAAAGTTATAAACTGTAATGAATAATTTGGAGGGTGATGAAACCTGGGAACATCGGCCTCGCTTAGTCGGATCAATCTCAACCCAGGAAGATGAGTACCCAGAACTTGTGACATATTATACTAATTTAGAGGTAAGATACAGTGCAGAAATATACTCTCCCTCAGATCTGAGAGGGGAATCTGGGGATATACTTTCTTGTTATAGGGAATTATTATATAGATTTCATATGCGAGAAATATTATTTATTAAAAGTTTGAGGCGAAACTATCAGGTGAAGATTCAAAAAATGGTCAGTTTGTAATTAATTTAGGGGTGGACTGTTGTTCATGGGATGGCGGGCCAGGGTGGCTGTTGTTTAGGGTTGCCGTGGCCGGAAGTGACTGTGGTTCTGGGTGGCCGGGGCCAGGGGTGACTGTATGTTCAAGGGTGGCCGGGCAGGGGTGACTTGTTCAGGGTGGCCGGGCCAGGAGTGACTGTGGGTTCAGGGTGGCCTGGCCAGGAGTCTCTGTGGTTCAGGGTGGCCGGAGCCCAGGGTGACTGTTGTTCAGGGTGGCCGGCCGGACAGAGTCACTGTGGTTCAGGGTGGCCGGGCCAGGGGGTGTACTGTTGTCAGAGTGGTGGGAGGGGTGACAGTGGTTCTGGGTGGTCGGATCAGGAGGAGTGACTGTGGTTCAGGGGTGCCGGGCGGCCAAGGGGTGACTGTAGTTGTGTTGGCCTGCGAGGAGTGACTGTGGTTTCAGGAGTGGTCGGGCCAAGGTGTGAATGTGGTTCAGGGTGGCCGGGCCAGGAGTGATGTTGTTCTAGGGTGGCGGCGCCAGGGTTGACTGTGGGTCGGGTTGGCGGGGACAGGGGGTGAATGTTGTTCAGGGTGCCGGGCCAGGGGGTGACTGTTGTTCAGGGTAGCCGGGCCAGGGGTGTCTGTTGGGTGTGGACTGTGTTGTGGGTGGCCGGGCCAGGTGGTGATGTTTATTCAGGGAGGCCGGGCCAGGGGTGAACTGTTTGTTCAGGGTGTCCGGGGCCAGGGGTGACTGTTGTTGAGAGTGGCCCGGCCAGGGTGACTTGTGGTTCAGGGTTGGCCGGGCCGGGGTGACTGTTGTTGAGGGTGGCGGGACAGGGGTGACTGTGGTTCAGGTGGCCGGGCCAGTGGTGACTGTTGTTGAGGGTGGCCGGGCCCCAGGGTGACTGTGGTTCAGGGTGGCCGGACAGGGACGGTGACTGTTGTTCAGGGTGGCGGCCCATTGGTGGACTGTTGTTCAGGGTGGCCGGGCCAGGGGTGACTGTTGTTCTGGGTGGCCGGGCCAGGGGTGACTGTCGTTCAGGGTGGCCGAAAGCCAGGGGTTTGACTGTCGTTCATGGTGGCCCTGCCAGGGGTGATGTTGTTCAGGGTGGCCGGGCCTGGGATGACTGTTGCTCAGGGGTGCCGGGCCAGAGGGTGGGGGGGGGGGGGGGAAAACTTGGGTTTTTGTTCGGGTGGCCGGCCAAGAGGTGACTGTGGTTCAGGGTGGCCTGGCCAGGGTGGACTCTTGTTCAGGATGGCCGGGCCAGGGGGGTGACTGTTGTCAGGGTGGCGGACCAGGGGTGTGAAGTTGCTCAGGGTGGCCGGGCCTGGGGTGACTGCGGTTCGGGTGACCGGGCAGGTGCTAACTGTTTTTCAGGGGTGGGCCGGGCCATGGGTGACTGTCGGTTGTTCAGTGTGGCCGGGCTAGGGGTGATTGTTGTTGAGGGTGGCCGGGCCCTTGGGTGACTGTTGTTCAGGGTGGCCGGGCCAGGGGGACTGTTGTTCAGGGTGGCCGGGCCAGGGAGTGACTGTTGTTCAAGGGATGCCGGGCCAGGGGTGACTGTGTTTCAGGGTGGCACGGGCCCCAGGGGTGATGTTGTTCAGGGAGGCGGGCCAGGGGTGACTCTTGTTCAGGGTGGTCGGGCAGGGTGTGACTGTTGTTCAGGGTGGCGGGCCGGGGGGACTTTGTTGAGGGTGGCCGGTCCTGGGGTGGTGGGGGAAACTGTGGTTCAGGGTGGCCGGGCCAGGGGTGACTGTTGTTGAGGGTGGCCGGGCAGAGGTGACTGTGGTTCAGGGTGGCCCGGACCAGCGGTGGCTGTTGTTCAGGGGTGGCCTGGCCAGGGGTGACTGTTGGTTCAAGGTCGGCCGGTCCAGGGTGACTGTGGTTCAGGGTGGACGGTCAGGGGTGGATGTGGTTCAGGTGGCCGGTCCAGGGTGTGGACTGTGGTTCAGGGCGGCGGTCAGGGGTGACTGTGGTTCAAGGGTGGCTGGGCAGGGTTTGACTGTGGTTCAGGTGGTGGCCTGTTCCAGGTTTGACAGTGGTTCAGGGTGGCCGGGGCCAAGGGTTGGACTGTGGTTCAGGGTGGCCGGGGCAGGGCGTGACTGTGGTCCAGGGTGCCCGGTTCCAGGGTGACTGTGGTTCAGGGGGCCGGTCAGGGTAAACAGTGGTTCGGGTGGCCGGTCCAGGGATGACTGTGTTCAGGGGTGGCTGGGCGGCAGGGTTTTGACGTGTGGTTCAGTGTGGCCGGTCAGGGGTTGACAGGGGTTAGGGGTTGGCCGGGGCCAAGGTGACTGTGGTTCGGGTGGCAGGGGCAGGGTTGACCGTGGTTCAGGGTGGTCGGGCCAGGGGTGGACTGGGGTTCAGGGTGTGGTCGGGCCAGGGGTGGGATGTGGTTTCAGGGTGCCGGGCCAGGGGTTGGACTGTGGTTCAGGGTGGCCGGGCCAGGGGTTTGGACTGTGATTTTTTCAGGGTGGCATGCCAGGGGTTGATGTTGTTCTGGGTGGCCGGGCCATGGGTGACTGTTGTTCGGCGTGGCCGGGGCCAGGCAGGGGGTGGACTGTGGTTTCAGGGTTGTCCCGGGCCAGGGGTGATTGTGGTTCAGGGTGGCGGGCCAGGGTGTGACTGTGTTCGGGTTTCCGGGACAGGGGTGACCTTGTTCAGGGTGGCTGGGGGCAGGGGGTGTACATTGTGGTTCGGGTGACCGGGCCACGGGTGGCTGTTGTTCAGGATGGCCGGGCCAGGGGGTTGACTGTTGTTCAGGGTGGCCGGGCCAGGGTGTGGTGTTGGTCAGGGTGGCCGGGCCAGGGGTGACTGTCGTCAGGGTGGCCAGCCAGCCAGGGGTGTCTGTCGTTCTGGGTGGCCCTGCCCAAGGGGGGTGATGTTGTTCAGGGTGGCCGGGCCAGGGAGTGCTGTTTGCTCAGGGTGGCCGGTGCCAGGGGTGACTGTTGTTCAGGGTGGGGGGCAGGGTGACTGTGGTTCAGGGTGGCCTGGCCAGGGGTGACTGTGTTCAGGATGGCCAGGCCAGGGGTGACTGTTGTTCAGTGGTGGCCGGGACAGGGGTGACTGTTGTTCAGGGTGGCCGGGCCAGGGGTGACTGCTGTTCAGGGTGACGCCGGCCAGGTGTAACTGTTTTTCAGGGTGGCGGGTTATGGTGACTGTTGTTCCAGTGTGGCCGGTCTCTAGGGGTGACTGCTGTTGTTGAGGGTGGCCGGGCCAGGGGTTGACTGTTGTTTGAGGGTGGCCTGGCCAGTTGTGACTATTGTTCAGGCGTGGCCGGGCCAGGGGTGACTGTTGTTTTCAGGTGGCCGGGCCAGGGGTGTGACTGTGGGTTGGGATGCCGGGCCAGGGGGTGGCTGTAGTTCTGGGTGGCCGGGCCAGGGGTGACTGTTGATTCAGGGGTGGCCGGGGCCAGGGGTGACTCTTTGTTCAGGGGTGGTCGGGCCGGGGTTGACTGGTGTTCAGGGTGGCCGGGCAGGGGTGAACTGTTGTTGAGGGTGGCCGGTCCAGGGGTGACTGTGGTTCCGGATGGCCGGGCCCAGCGGTTGGACTGTTGTGGAGCGGTGGCCGGGTCCAGGGTGACGGTGGTTCGGGTGGCCGACCAGGGGGTGACTGTTGTTCATGGTGGCCTGGCGTAGGGTGGTGACTGGGGTTCAGAGTGGTCGGGCTCAAGGGTGACTTGGGTTAGGCGTGGCCGGGCCAGGAGTGACTGTTGTTCTGGGTGGCCGGTCCAGGGGTGACTGTGGTTCAGAGTGCGGACAACGGTGGACTGTGTTTCAGGGTGGCCAGGCCAGGTAAGGAGTGACTGTTGATCACGGTTGCGGGCCAGGGGTGACAGCTGAGTCAAGGCGGCGGGCAGGGGTGACTGTTGTTCAGGGTGGCCGGGCCCGGGGTGATGTTGTTCAGGGGTGTGCGGGACCAGGGGTGACTGTTGTTGAGGGTGGCCGGGCCCTCAGGGGTGATTGTTGTTCAGGGTGGCCGGGCAGGGGTTTGTCTGTGGTTTCAGGGTGGCCCGGGCCAGGGGGTTTGTGTGGTTCAGGATGGCCGGGCAGGGGTGACTGTTGTTCAGGGTGGCCGGGCCGCCAGGGGAGACTGTGGTTAGGGTGGCGTGGCAGGGGTTGCTGTGGTTAAGGTGGGTGGCCGGGCCAGGGGTTGACTGTGAGTTAGGGTCGCCGGGCCGGGGGTGCCTGTGGTCAGGATGGCCGGGCAGGGGTGACTGTTGTTCAGGAGTTTGTGCGGGCCAGGGTGACTGTTGGTGGGTGGCCGGGGCCAGGTGTGTTAGTTGTTCTCAGGGTGGCCGGGCCAGGGGTGTTTGTGGGTTCAGGGGTGGCCGGGCCAGGGTGCCTGTGATTCAGATGGCCTGCCAGGGGTGTGTGACTGTTGTTCAGTGTGGCCGGGCAGGGGTGACTGTGGGTCACGGTGGCCGGGCCAGGGGGTGCATGTGTTTAGGGTGGCCGGGCCAGGGGTGACTGTTGTTCAGGGTGGCCGGGCCAGGGATTGACTGTTGGCAGGATGGGCAGGGCCAGTGGGTGACTGTTGGATTCAGGGGTGGCCGGGCCAGGGGTGATGTTTGTTCAGGGTGCGGGCCAGGGGTGACTGTGGTTCAGGGGTGGCGGGCCAGGGGGGTGGACTGTTGTTCAGGGTGGGCCGGGCCAGGGGTTTATGTTGTTCAGGGTGGCCGGGCAGGGGTGACTGGGTGTTCAGGGTGGGCCTGGCCAGGGATGGATGTTGTTCAGGGGTGGCCGGGCCCAGGGTGTGACTGTTGTTCAGGGTGGCCGGGCCAGGGGTGACTGTTGTTTAGGGTGGCCGGGCAGGAGTGACTGTGGTTCAGGGGGCAGGGCCAGGGGTGACTTGTTGTTATCCAGGGTGGCCAGGCCCAGGGGGTGACTGTTCAGGGTGGCGGGCCAGGGGTTACTCTGTGGTTCATTTTGGCCGGGCCAGGGGTGCCTGTGGTTCGGGTGGCCGCGGCCAGGGGTGACTGTTGTTCAGGGTGGCCGGACAGGGGGACTGTTGTTGGATGGCCGGGCCAGGGGTGACTGTTGTTCAGGGGTGGCCGGGCGGGGCCAGGGGTGATGACTGTAGTTCAGGCGTGGCCGGGCCAGGGGTGACTGTTGTTCAGGGTGGCCGGCCCATTGGTGTCTGTGGTTCAGGGTGTGGCCGCGGCCCAGGGGGGTGACTGTGGTTCTGGGTGGCCGGGCCAGGGGTGACTTTGTTCAGGGTGGCCGGGCAGGGGTGACTGTGGTTCAGGGTGGGCCGGGCCAGGGTGGATGGTTGTTCCAGGGTGGGGGGGGGGTCGGGCCAGGGGTGACTGTTTATTGTTCAGGGTGGCCGGGCCAGGTTGACTGGGGGTCAGGGTGGGCCGGGGCCAGGGAGTGACTGTGGTTCAGGGTGGCCAGGCCAGGAGTCACTGTGGTTCATGGTGGCCGAGCCAGGGGTGACTGTTGTCAGGGTGGCCGGCCCAGGAGTCACTGTGGTTCAGGGTGCCGGGCCCGAAGTGATGTTGTTCAGAGTGGTGAGGCAGGGGTGACCGTGGTTCAGGGTGGTCGGATCAGGGCGTGACTGTGGTTCAGGGTTGGCCGGGCCAGGGAGGTTGACTGTAGTTGATAGTGGCCCGGCGAGGGGTGACTGTGGTTCAGAGGTGGTCGGGCTAAGGTTCGACTGTGGTTTCAGGGATGGCCGGGGCAGGATGTGACTGTTGTTCAGGGTGGCGGGCCAGGGGGTGACTGTGGGTAGGTTGGCCGGGCCGGGGGTGACTGTTGTTCAGGGTGGCGGGCCAGGGGGTGACTGTTGTTCAGGGTGGCCGGGCCAGGGGGTGTTGGTTGTTCAGGCGTGGCCGGGTTTAGGGGTGACTGTGGTTCAGGGGGGCCGGTCAGGGGGTTGATTGTGTTCAGGGTGGCCGGTCCAGGGGTGACTGTTGTTCAGGGATGACAGCGGGGCCCAGCGGGGTGTGGACTGGTTGTTCGGGTGGCCGGGCCAGTGGGGTGACTGTTGTTCACGGGTGGCCGGGCAGGGGTGGTGACTCTTGTTCAGGGTGGTCGGGCCAGGGTGATCTGTTGTTCAGGGTGGCCGGGCCAGGGGTGACTGTTGTTCAGGGTGGCTGGGGGGTGGGGGCAGGGGTGACTGTTGTTCAGGGGTGGCCGGGCCCAGGGGGTGACTGTTGTTTCCGGGTGGCGGGCCAGGGTTGACTCTGGCTCAGGGTGGGAATTTTTTTTTTTGATTTTGTTTTTTCCTGGAGCTGCCCCTTGCTCTCCTCTCAACGCGGTTTTTTTATATTTCGTTATTTTTCTTACACAAATGAAGAAACATTAGCTTGGTGAGGCAATATTCATTACTGGCATTCCTTCAAAACACCCCTGATAACAAGAGAACTTCAGTAAATCCATCACTACCAGGGGACTCTCCGCTGATCCCTGAATCGAAGCCAGGGATAAGGGGAAAGACGGGTATAACCAAAGGGGGGATATGAATAATGTTTTGACGATATCCCTCAAGAGAGATACCCGCAATAATGGATTCAAAATTAGATAAGATTTAGATTTCGGAAAGGTATTAGTGAAAGTACTGGGTTCGTAATATGGAAGTTGATGAGTGGGAACAGTCGCCTCTAATAGGGGTTATCGAAGCTTAAAGTTGGGTTATTTTTCAAATTTTGGTGGATAATACCCTATCACCCCTACTCTGATGGTGTCCAAGGGTAGTCAAGGAAAGCCAAGAACTGCAATTGTCATAGTTACAAAATCAGGGAGCACCATGGGGAGGGGGGGTCTCTAATATGGGATATCCACTGAGATCGTTGCAAAACTTGACAGAGGTTGTTCTCAATAGTCTGACTTGTTCGCGGTTCATCTCCGTTTGTTTCGGTAAATCCAAGCTTGTTTCTCCAGTTGTTCTCGGTAAATCCGAGCTTGTTCTCCGTTGTTCTCGGTTCGTCTCGGTTTGTTCTCGGTAAATTTAGTAGAACCCGATTAAAATTACAGCGTATTCCAGAAACAGGGGCTCTGCCATGGGTGTTTGGGGACGTCAGGGTGGGGGAAAACTTCGTTTTGGGGTTGTGACGCTATCCACGCCCTGGCAACATCCCTGCGTGACGTGTGTGGAAGACTGTAAGCGACAAACTGTACAGACTATTGACGCGACATGACTAGTTAACAACACACCTTGTCGAAGTCATACGCAGACAAAAACTCACACAACCTATTCTACGCCCTGCTTTAGACCCTGCCTCAAATCCCCCCATTTAACGTTAAATCTGCTGCCCCCAAACAACCAGAAAAACCATCTGTATTAACAGTTGTGGACCTTAAAACAATGTCTTTTTAAGAATATGCCCCGGATGGTACCTTGCCAGTTATCGCGGAATTGTGCCTCCCTGCCCGCAAGGTCTTGTCTTGCACTCCTTGCGCGCCCACAAAACTCCTGAAAACCCCACTATTCTGCTAGCAAACTGGCGTTTTAGCCCTGGTACTATCCCCTACCTACTAACACCCTTTCCTCTCAACCAACCTATTCTTCTCTCTCCCCACTTCCCCGGGCTGACCCGACAAGGGTCTTACCCATTCTCTCTTGATCTTTGACATTTGAAGTTTATTATGTTACATACGAATAAGAAGGAACTTTGCAGAGGCCTACTGGCCATGCGAGGGAAGTCCATGTCTCCCCCCGGCTTAAGCCACTGACTCAAACTATGCAGGTCAGGTCACATCCCACTAAGGAAGGAGCAAGCCAGGGCATCACAACCCATTAGGTACAAAAACTAGTCAGGGTCCCAACATTCACACCCAACTCATGTATTATCTTAACCTATTTTTAATTACTGACAACAATCTTAGCCTCCATGACAGTTACTCGAAAGTTTGTCCCCTCTCATCCACAACTCTATTACCATAACCAGGGACTTGCAAAAGCCTTCGACATGTGTGGACCATGGGTAATACACACAAATGCGTGGCAAAAGTAATACACAGGAAAAGTTGGGTCGATGGATCTATAATTTCCTCACAAAAGAACCAACAAAGAGCAGTAGTCAACAGAGTAAAGTCTAAGGCGGCTACGGTGGGGGGAAAGCTTTTTTCCACAAGGCACAGTACTTGCTCCCTTCTTGGTTCTCATCCCTCCATATCTGGACATAGATAAGGATGGTCGGCCACAGCAACCGTTTTCTTCCTTTGCAAAATGACACCCGAATCTGCATGACAGTTGTTTCATTTGCAGACACTGAAGGTCAGGTGGAGCCTTGCTGTGTCAAAATAGAGCGGAAAAAACCACGTCAAAAGACCTGGGAGTGATCATGTCGGAGGATCTCACCTTCATAGGAAATATAACATTGTATCGCAATCGCATCCTGCTTAGAAAAATGACAGGATGGATAATGAGAATCTTCAAAACTAGGGGATGCCAAGCCCATGATGACACTCTTCAGGTCGTTTGTTCTATCTTTAGGCTGGGGAATATTGCTGCACACTAACAAGCACCTTTCAAGGGCAGGTGAAATTGCTGACCTAGAAAATGTTACAGAGAACCTTCACGGGGCAATAACGAAGATATGGTCGGACTTTATTTCCTGAGACTATCATGATGGTCGTCTTTATTACCTGAGGACTATAATGATGTCGACTTTTACCTGAGACTATCATGGGATGGGTCGACTTTACTTACCTGATACTATCATGATGGTCGGACTTATATTAACCTGAGGACTATCATGATGGTCGACCTTTATTACCTGAGACTATCATGATTGTCGACATTATTACCTGACACTATTCATGATGGTTCGACTTTATAATACCTGAGGACTATCATGGGATGGTCGACTTTTATACCTGAGACTATTCATGATGGGTCGAATTTACTTACATCTGACTAACTTGGCTGGTCGGACCTTTATTACCATGAGGGACTATCATGATGGTCGACTTTATACCTGAGACATCATGATGGTCGACTATATTACCTGAAGACTATTATGATGTCGACTTTTTTACTGAGACTATCATGCTGGTCGGGGACTTTATTACTGAGGACTATCATGATGGTCGACCTTATTTCCTGTAGACTATCATCATGGTCGACTTTATTACCGATAACTATCATGGATGTGTCGACTTTATTACCTGAGACTATCATGACTGGTCGACTTTATTACCTGACACTATCATGATTGGTCGACTTTATTACCTGAGACTATTCTGATGGGTCGACTTTATTACCTGAGATGTCATGATGGTCGACTTTATACCTGGGACAATTATGATGGTCGACTTTATTACCGGGAGACTATCATGATGGTCGGACCTTATTCCTGAGGGCTATCATGATGGTCGACTTATTTACCTTGAGATATCGTGTGAGGTCGAACTTTATTACCTGGAGACTATTCATGATGGTCGACCTTATTACCTGAGGGACTATCATGATGGTTCGACTTTATTACTGAGTGATGAATGGTTTGAAAAACCGACAAGTTGAAAGATTGGAGACCACTTTATGCAGCATATGGGAATCTTTAGCAGGGAAACGTTTCGCCACACAGTGGCTTCAATCAGTCCAATACAAAGAGAAGGGTAAAGGAGAGGGAGGAGTATGAGGGTAATCAGTCCCTCAGCCTGGTCGATGTGTTCCGTCCATAATCTTGTAGAATGTACAGCTAGGGGGCCGTAGACGTGGTTATATTACTGTAGTGTGGTGACTTGAAGCAGACGGAGGGGGATCTAGTGGTAACATCCACTAGTCGAAGTAGGGTCTTTGTCCCAAAGGTTTGAACAAGCGTTGGAAGAATTCTTTGTAAGAAGGATCCCATGATGCTGCAGTGTCTGGACAGTTGTGTTGAATGGTTTGAAAAGAACCGACAAGTTGAAGATTGAGACACTTATGGCGCATATGGGGAATCTTTATTCGAAACGTTTCCTGAATAAAGATTCCCATTGCTGCATAAGTGTCTCAATCTTCAAACTGTGTCGGTTTTTCAAACCATTCATCACAACTGTCAGACACTGCAGCATCATGGGAAGATCTGATTAACAAAGAATTCTTCAACGCTTGGTTCAACCTTTGGGACAAAGACCTACTTCGACTAGTGGATGTTACCACTATGATCCCTGGCCTCCGTCTGCTTCAAGTCACCTCAATACAGTATATAAGCACGTCTACAGGCCTATGCTGTACATTCTACAGATTGATGGACTGAACACATCGACTCCAGGCTCTGAGGGACTGATTACCTCATACTCTCCTCTCCTTACGCCTTCCTCTTTGTATTGGACTGATGAAAGCCATGTGTGGCGAAACGGTTTCCTGAATAAAGATTCCCATATGCTGCATTAGTGGTTCAATCTTTTATTACCTGAGGGACTATCATGATGGTCGACTTTACTACAAGAGACTAACATGCTGGTCGACTTTATTACATGAGAGACGGACTATCATGATGGTCGACTTTATTACTGGGACTATCATGGATGGGTCGAACTTTGGAGTGCTGACCACCTGTACTTTTGGAGTGCAGACTGTACTTGACTCTGTGGAAGAAGTGTCTTGTTTTGCTCCGTGGACTGAACAGATGCCCTCCATCGAGCAACTTTACCAGCAACTTAAGGGAAGAATTGAAGGAGCGAAGATGGAGATATCGGCGATAGGACCGAGGGAAAACAGAGGATTCGTAGTAGTCCTCCTGTTTTCGAGTCCTCAGCGGGGTCAAGGAAGGGAATCGTGGTGGTCAGTGGCGGACAGCAGGGGACGACGAAGTGTGACGATCAAGAAAGACGAATGGGAAAGCCAGAAACGATGAAGAAGAAGAAGAAAGAGACTGCTGTGGTACTCCCGTGGGAAAAAACCTTCCAACGGCATTCTCGGTGCTGACTTGCCCGACGAAATAGTGAGTCTCTTACTGGGATCGTCAGAAGGGAAACGACAAAGGAAGGTAAGGAATATGTTGTTGTTGGGGATAAGCCAGGTTAGATAATGGATAGGGGCATTCTGCTTGAAGGACAGGAGTAGGAGCAAAGGGGTATGCTTTTCCTGGGGCTGGGGATGGAGGACTTGTTAGCCGGTACAACCTCATGAACGGTTTAATGGGATCAATTATTATTGGGCCTCAGTGTGGGAGGGCAATGATGTAGGCAAGCGTTCATAGAAGTGAGGATTTAGTTAGGAAAGTTCAGGACAGCTATAGGACATGGATTAGGAAGAAGGGGGGGCGACTGTTATATGTGGCATTTTGCCAAGAAGAGTTGTTGGTAAGGAATGGTTGTCCAGAGCCAATTGGTATTAATTGTTGGCTGGATAAATACTGTAAGGATTTTTAAATGGCAGTACCATTCATTGACAACTGGGGGGACAAACTTTATGGCCGGAAATGACATGTATGCCAGGGGATGGGGTTCACTTAGCCAGGGCCGGGTGGGTTTTCTTGCTACTCGTTGAGGGGTTGTGTGTTAGGACTTTAAACTAGGATTAGTTAGAGGTATTATGGGGTTTAGAAGTGATTAATAATGAGTATGGATATTATGGACTTATGCTCGTATTAAGAATCTTAATAGTAAACATGTCATGGAGTAACTTCCTGGGGGTAAAGTTATTTTCAGAAATTGTGTAAAAACAAGATGAAATAGGAAAATTGTGCAAGAAAAAACATTATGGATGGTATTTTATATAACAGTAGAAGTGCAAGAAATAAAAATTAATGGAACCTACGTTCTGGTAGCATGTGCTGGGGAACTTTGTATATTGGCCATTAACTGAAACGTGGTTATGATTTAAAGAGTGGGATATGGATGCTGAGTGTAAATATCAGGGATTTAAGTTTATTCAATGTGGATAGATGTAATGGGAAAGGGGGGGAGGAGTTGCATTGGTATGGTTTCGGAGAATATTAATTGTTTGCATTAAAAAATGGTATTATAAAAATTAGAGGAGCAGTAACAGAGTCTGTTTGGGTAGAGTTCGTTGGTGAGGGTCAAGAAAAATATTCTATGTGTAAATATACCGAAGCCTCAAGGCTTGCATCACGTTTAGAGGAGACTTATTTGGTGGGACCGAAATTTTAGGGGCTTCTGGAACACAGTAAACGTAGTTATAGTAGGGGGACTTTACTTTAGCCAAATTGACTGGAATTTCTTTGACCAGGTTAATCTAGAGTCATGACTTCATGGCCAAAACAGTTCAGGGAATGTTTTCTGAACCAGAGTGTAAACTGAAACCTACCAGGGGGTAATAGTTTGCTAGACCTAGCCTTGTAAATAAGGAAACACTAGTGAATAATCTGGAGATCACTGAAGAGCTGGCGCAAGTGCTCACAAATTCCCATCACCTTGGAGCATTAATTGGGAATGCAAGAACAATGATAATACAGTAAAAATCCCCGATTTCGTATTCTGGGCCGATTCTTGATTGGGGTTATCTAGCTAATGATTGTATTGACGATTATCATATTATGAATATGAAGGGAATCTGCTTTTATGATTGGTTTTCTTAATAATGTACACAGTGCCGGCGTATATACATTCCCCAGAGAGAAATTAGGGTTCTAATAATAAGATCCCAAATGGGTTAACACGGAGGTTAAAGCATTCTTAGGGGAGGAAAAGGGGAATTATAGGGGGCGCATCGAAGAGGAGAGGTTAACCTTACTGACCATATGTTCAGCTCTTTAAAAGAGAGTAAAAAAGGCGGATTAGAAAGGCTAAAACGTTGGACTATGAAAATTAGAGTCGCTAATGAAATCAAATGTAACTAATCCAAAGGGGTTCTTTTTCAAGTGTATAGGACGAAGGAGAAGGAAAAAAAGTTTAGGAACCTCTGAAATCTGGGAATGGACAGCTGACGGATAATGGAAAACTGGAAATGTGTCCTTATTTAATGACCCTATTTTTTGTCCAGTTTTTTCACAGGAAGATGTAAATGAGATCAGTAATTAACAATTATTTGGTTCCTGATGAATTTAAGTTACACATAATAGTTACTGACGAGGGACATGGTTATTAAACCAGATAGACAAACTGAAACAAAATAATGTCCCCGGGACCGATGAGTTGTTTTCAAAGGGTACTTAAGGATCAAGATGGAGCTTAGTCAGCCATATAACGTGTGTTTCAATGGCGTCCATCTTACCAGTGTTGTGCCAGAGATGTGGAAGATGGCTAATGGTGGTTCCTATTTCAATTCAGGGAGATAAGTCCACTCCTTAAAATTCCCGTCCAATAAGCCTACATCTTAGTGGCAAGTTTTTGAATAAATTATAGCTGACATTCAAAAGTCACCTTGAAGAGCAAACTTGATAAAGAATCCCAGCATGGATTCACGAGAGGCGTTTGCCTGAAAAATTCTGCGTTCTTCAATAGAACTTTGAGGCAGTTACAGTGAAAAGGAATTTGAATTGTTTATTTGGATTTTAAAAAGCCTTCGACAGAGACCTCAAAAGAGACTCTTAAGAAAAGGGGCACTCATGGTTGGGAAAGGTAAAGTTCTAGCATGGATTGAGGCATGGCTTACCAATAGAAACAAAGTTACCAAAAGGGAGGAAATCTGAAGGGGGATTATCACTGTGGCTTTCCACAAGGATATTTTTAGGCCCCTCTCTTGTTCATAATTTCATTAATGCCCTTGATGAAGGGATTACTAGTGACATGATAATTTTGCGATGATACAAAGATGGGCCGTAAATTCACCTGAGGAGGATATAAATGAATCCGGGGACGATTTGAACAAAATTTTTGTCTTGGTCTAGAAATGGCAGATGAAGTTTAATGTGGATAATGAAGGTACTTTCCCCCTTTGGGAATGAAAATAACCCTCGAAGCTATAAAACTGGGGAAGTAGAGCTTTGGGCTCAGTTTGTTAGGGAAGACACATATCAACAGTTGGTACTTTATTTTAAAAAAGTTTCGCCCAACAGTAGGCTTCTTCAGTCGAGTACAGAAAAATTGTAGAAAAAGATATTGAAGACGATGTAATTGTCCTCACCCCAAAGTTTTGAGGGTCATCCCCTCAGTCTGGAGAAAAGCATTGTTCCATGAAAAGAAACAATTGGGGATGAAGTGAAGGATGGAGCCTTTTTTTAGCGCCCAAAAGGTGAACGTAGGTCACAGGAGAGGTAAAACTCGATGTTGGGAAAGGAGGTCCCTCTCAAAACCCGCCCTTCTCACTAGTAGAGGTTGTAGAAGTTGATTGTAGGTCGTACCAAGATCCCTTGTGTTCAGTGTTGACAGATTTAACATTAAAAGGATAAAATACCGACGGTTCTTTGGTAAGACACATAGCAAAAAGTTAGGTACTTTATTTGAAAGTTTCGCCCACACAGTAGGCTTCTTCAGTCGAGTACAGAAAAATTTGAAGCAGAAGATACTTGAAGACGATGTAACAGCCCACCCTTTTAAAATTTTGAGGGGGTCGTCCCTCAGTCTGGAGAAGAGCATTGTTCCATAGAATGAAACAATATGGAGATGGAGTGAAGGAAGGAGCCTTTTTAAGCGCCAAAGGGGAACTAGGTCACTAGGAGAGGTAAGAACTCAGATGTTGGAAGGACATCCCTCCAAACCCGCGTTCTACTATAGAGGTTTTAGAAGTTGAAGGTCTGTACCAAGATACCCTTGTGTTTCAGGGTTGACAGATTGAACATTAAAATGGTATAAAAAAAACCCCAGGTGTTAGTAAACAATATGCAACGTTAGGTATCTTTATTTGAAACGTTTCCCACCAGTAGGGTTCTTTAGTCGAGTACAAAAAATTGATAAAGCAGAAGTATTAAGAGAAGAATGGAAAAGGGGTGGTCAGTCCCCACTGGGGGAAAAAGGTTTTAAAATGAAACAAAAATTTTCGGGGGGGTTTTTTTGGCAAAAGGGGGGGGGGGGGTGGTTGGAAGGGGGGTCCCCCCCAAAACCCCCCTTTTCCATAGATTTTTAAAAATTGGGTTTTAGGTGACCCGATACCTTTTTTTAGCGAAAAGTTTAAAAAAAGGAAAAAAAAAAAAGGGAGGGAAGAACTTCCAGATTTTTTTTAAACGTTTTCCCCCAATAGGGGTTTTTTCAAAAGAAAGTTTAGAAAAAGGGAATTGAAAAATGTAACAGATACCCTTAAAATTTTTGGGGGCAGTCCCCTGTCAGAAGACTTTTTTAAAATGGAAAAAAAAAAATAAGGGTGGGTTTTAAAAGGAAATGAAAAATAGGGGGAAAAACAAGTTAAAACATTAAAACGTTCCCCCACAAAAGGTTTTTTATTGTAGGCTAAAAAAGGGTTTATGAAGAGAAATTAAAAAATTTAGACGTTTTTAAGCCCTACAAAAATTTTTAATTTTTTTAAAATTTCCCCCACGAGGTTTTTCCATAAAAAAAGAAAAAAAAATGGAGATGAAAGTAACCCCAGGATGGAGCCCTCCTTTTTTTCCCAAAAAGGAAACAAAGGGGTGAAAGGGGGCCTTTTTTGGCCAAAAAGGGGAGAAGGGGAAGGGAAAAACCAGAGTTGGAAGGACAAAAGGGCCCTCTCAAATCCAGCCCTTCTCACTAGTAGAGGTTGTAGAAGTTGAATGTAGGTCTGACCCAATCCCTTGTGTTTGAGTTCTGACAAATTTAAATTTAAAAGGTATAAAAAACCGACAGGTTTTTAGGTAAGACACATTTGCAACAGTTAGGTTTTTTATTAAAAGTTTGCCTCACATAGGGTTCTTATGAGTCAGAAAAGTTGATGAAACAGAAGATATTGAAAACGATGTAATCAGTCCATCCCCTTAAAGTTTGAGGTGCAGTCCCCCAGTTGGGAAGAGCATTTTTCCCTGAATGAAACATATGGGGAAAGAAGTGCGGAGGAGCCTTTTTATAGCCCAAATTTAACGGGAGGGCACAGGAGAGGTAAGAACCAATGTTGGAAGGACAGGCCCTCTCAAATCCAGCCGTTTTCCCCTAGTAGAGGGTTTTAGAAATTTTTAAGGTTTTAAAATTTTTGGCAGGTGCGGCAAAAAAGGAAAAAAACCGGGTTTTTGGGGGGGGAAAGTTTTGGCAAGTGGTTTTGGGGTACAGAAAATTGTGGGGGGAAGATTAAAGAAAAAATTGGGGGGGGGGGGGAGTTTTGGGGGGAAGTGACGATAGTTTTTAAAGGCCAAAAAAGGGGGGAACAGGGAAAGGGAAAAAAATTTGGGGAAACGTCCCTCCAAAAAGCCTTCCACAGTAAGGGGGAAAAAATTTATTGGGAAAAA
>NC_069409.1:17330654-17371681 GCF_026875155.1 Cherax quadricarinatus
CAGAAAGTTACTCGGCTTGTAGTGCAGAAGTTACTCGTTATAAGTGCGGAAAGTTTACTCGCTAGTAGTGCAGAATTTCTCACGCTAGTAGTGCAGAACGTTATCTCGGACTAGTAGTGGCAGAAATTTAACTCGTGCTAGTAGTGCAAAATTGTTACTCGGCAGTAGTGACAGAAAGTTACTCGTGTCTATAGTGCAGAACAAGTTAACTCGGCAGTAATGCAGAAAGTAATCGGCTAGAAGTGCAGTGAAGGTACTCGGCTAGTAGTGCAGAAAGTTACTCGGCTAGTAGTGCAGAAAGTAAGCTCGGCCAGTAGTGCAGTAAGCGTTAACTCGGCGACTAGTGCAGAAAGTTACTCGGCTAGTATGTCCGAAAGGATTTACTCGGACTATAGTGCAAAAGTTTCTCGCTAGTAGTGCAGTAAAGTTACTCGGCTAGTAGTTGCAGAACGTACTCGAGCTAG
Source organism: Cherax quadricarinatus (assembly GCF_026875155.1). Taxonomy (NCBI): domain Eukaryota; kingdom Metazoa; phylum Arthropoda; class Malacostraca; order Decapoda; family Parastacidae; genus Cherax; species Cherax quadricarinatus. Next base: position 17,331,119 of record NC_069409.1, read on the forward strand.
TATGCAAGAAGTATACTCGGCTAGTAGTGCAGAAAGTTACTCGCTAGTAGTGCAGAAAGTTCTACTCGGCTAGTAGTGCAGAAAGTATACTCGCTACAGTAGTGCAGTAAGTTACGTAGGCTAGTAGTGCAGAAAGTAACTCGCTAGTAATGCAGAAAGTTACTCGGCTAGTAGTGGCAGATCAGTACTCGCTGAGTAGTGCAGAAAGTTTACTCGCTAGAAGTGCAGAAGTTACTCGGCTAGTAGTGCAGCAAAGTTACTCGGCTAGTAGTGCAGAAAGTTACTCCGCTAGTGCAGAAAGTTTACTACGGCAAGTAGATGAGTAAGTTACTCGGCTAGTAGTGCAGAAAGTTACTCGGCTAGTAGTGCAGTTAAGTTACTTCGGCTAGTAATGCAGAAAGCGTTTACCGGCCTAGTAGTGCAGTACGGTTTACTCGGCTAGTAGTGCAAGAAAAGTTACTCGGCAGGAGTGCAGAAAGTTACTCGGCTAGTAGTTGCAGAAAGTTACTCCGGCTAGTAGTGGCAGAAAGTTACTCGGGCTTGTAGTGCAGAAAGTTCTGTTAGTAGTGCGGACAAGTTACGCGGCTAAGTAGTGCATAAAAGTTTCTCAGGCTAGTAGTGCAGAAAGTTACTCGGCTAGTAGTGGCAGAAATTTACTCGCTAGTAGTGCAGAAATTTACTACGGCAGTAGTGCAGAAAGTTACTCGAGGCTAGTAGTTGCAGAAGCAGTACTCGGCTACGTAATGCAGAAAGTTACTCGCTAGTAGTGCAGTAAGTTACTCGGCTAGTAGTGCAGAAAGTTACTCCGGCTAGTATGCAAGTAAGTTTACTCGGCTAGTAGTGCAGAAAGTTACTCGGCTAGTAGTGCAGTAAGTGATACTCGGCTAGTAGTGCAGAAGAGTTAACTCGGCTAGTAGTGCAGTAAGTTACTCGGTTAGTAGTGCAAAAGTTACTCGCTAGTAGTGCAGTAAGTTACATCGGCTTGTAGTGCAGAAAGTTACTCGGCTATTAGTGCAGAAAGTTACTCGCCTAGTAGTGCAGAAAGCGTTATCGGCTATTAGTGCAGAAAGTTACTCGGCAAGTAGTGCCAGAAAGTTACTCGGCAAGTATAGCAGTAAGTTACGCGGCTAGTTAGTGCAGAAAGTTACTCGGCTATAGTGCAGAAAGTTACTCGGCTAGTAGTGGTCAGAAAGTTTAGTCGTCTCGTAGTGCAGAAAGTTAACTCGGCTAGTGGCAGAAAGTTTACTCGGCTAGATAGTGCATTAAGTAACTCTCGAGCTAGTAGTGCAGAAAGTTACACTCGCTAGTAAGTGCAGTAAGTTACTCGGCTTAGTAATGCAGAAAGTACTCGGCATAGTAGTGCAGAAAGTTACTCGGCTAGTTGTGCAGAAAGTTACTCGGCTAGGAGAGCAGAAAGTTACCACGGCTAGTAGTGCAGAAGTTACTCGGACTAGTAGTTGCAGAAAGTTTTACTCGCTTGTAGTGGCAGAAAGTTACTCGGTTTAGTAGTGCCGGAAAGTTACTAGCGCAGTAGTGCAGAAAGTTTCTCGGCTAGTTAGTGCAGAAAGTTACTCGGCTAGTAGTGCAGAACGCGTTTACTCTGGGCATATATAGTGCAGAAATTTACTCGCGTAGTAGTGCAGAAAGTTACTCGGCTAGTAGTGCAGAAGTTACTCGGCTATAATGCAGAAAGTTCTCGGCTAGTAGTGCAGTAAGTTACTCGAGCTAGTAGAGCAGAAAGTTACTCGGCTAGTAGTAGCATAAAGTACTCGGCTAGTATGGCAGTAAGTTTACTCGTCTAGTAGTGCAGAAAGTTAACTTCGGCTAGTAGTGCAGACAAGTTACTCGCTAGTAGTGCAGAAATATTTTCTCGGCTAGTAATGCAGTAAGGTTACTCGGACTAGTAGTGCAGAAAGTACTCGGCTAGTATGGCAGAAAGTTACTCGCTATGTAGTGCAGAAAGTTTACTCCGGCTAGTAGTGCAGAGAAGTTACACTCGGGGCTAGTAGTGGCAGGAAAGTGCCTCGGCTAGTAGTGCGAGTAAGTTACTAGGCTAGCTAGTGCAGAAAAGTTACTCGGCTAGTAGTTGCAGAAATTACTCGGCTAGTTAGTGTCAGAAGTATCTCGGCGGCTAGTCGTGAAGAAAGTTACATCGGCTAAGTATGGCAGAAAGTTACCTTCGGCTAGTAGTGCATAAAGTTACTCGGCTAGTAGTGCAGAAAGTTACTCGGCAGTGCAGAAAGTTACTCCGGCTACGTAGTGCAGTAAGTTACTCCGGCTATAGTGCAGAAAGTTACACCCCCCCCACCTCGGCTAGTATGCAGTAAGTACACTCGGCTAGTAATGCAGAAAGTTACTCGCTAGTAGTGCAGAAAGTTACTCGCTAGTAGTGCAGAAAGTTACTCGCTAGGAGTGTGCAGAAAGTTTACTCGCTAGTAGTGTCTAGAAAGTTACTCGGCTAGTAGTGCAAAAGTTACTCGGCTTGTAGTGCAGCGAAAGTTACTCGTTAGTAGTGCCGGAAAGTTTACTTCGGCTAGTAGTGCAGAAAGTTTCTCGCTAGTAAGTGCAGAAAGTTACTCGGCTAGTAATGCAAGAAATTTAACTCGGCTTAGTAGTGCAGAATTTACTCGCTAGTAGAGCAGAAAATTACTCGGCTAGTAGTGGCAGAAAGTTACTCGGCTAGTAATTGCAAAGTACTCGGCTATAGTGCAGTAAGGTTACTCGGCTAGTAGTGCACAGAAAGTTACTCGCTACGTAGTGCAGAAAGTACCGGCTAGTAGTGCAGTAAGTTAACTCGCTAGTAGTGCAGAGAAAGTTACTACGGCATATAAGTGCAAGAAAGTTACTCGGGAGGGGGGGGGGGGGGGGGGGGGGAGGGGGGGGTGGTGAATAGTAGTGCAGAAAAGTTGACTCGGCTAGTATGCATAACTACTCGGCTAGTAGTGCAGAAAGTACTCGGCCTAGTAGTGCAGTAAGTTACTCGGCTGTTAGTGCAGACAATTACTCGGCTAGTAGTGCAGTAAGTTACTCGCTAGTAGTGCAGAAAGTTACGTCGCTATTAGTGCAGAAAAGTTACTCGCCTATACAGTGCAGAAAGTTACTCGGCTAGTACGAGCAGAAATTAATGCGGCAAGTATCAGAAAGTTCACTCGGCTATAGTGCAAGAAAGTTACTCGGCTAGTCAAATGACAGAAATTACTCGCTAGTAGTGCAGAAATTACTCTGGCTAGTAATGCAGAAAGTTACTCCGGCTATGTATGCAGAAACGTCTTACTCGCTAGTGCACGAAGTTACTCGACTAGTATGCAGTTAGTTACTTCGCTAGTAGATGCAGAAAGATTACTCGGCTAGTAGTGCAGTAAGGTTGACTCGGCTATGTAATGCAGAAAGTTACTCGGCTAGTAGTGCAGAAAGTTACTCGCTAGTTGTGCAGAATCTTTACTCGCTAGGAGTGCAGAAAGTTACTCGCTAGTAGTGCAGAAAGTTAACTCGGCTTGTAGTGCAGAAAGTTACCTCGTTAGTAGTGTCGAAATGTTTACTCGCTAGTAGTGAAGAAAGTTTTCTCGGCTAGTAGTGCAGAAAGTTAACTCGGCTAGTAGTGCATAAATTTTACTCGGCTAGTAGTGCAGAAATTTACTCCGCTAGAAGTAGCAGAAAGAGTTACCGGCTAGTAGTCGCAGAAAGTTACTCGGTCTAGTATGCACGAAGATTACTCGGCTTGTAGTGACAGTAAGATTACTCCGGCTATAGTGCAGAAAGTTACTCGGCTAGTAGTGCAGAAAGTAACTCGGCTAGTAGTGACAGTAAGTTTACTCCGCTAGTAGTGCAGCAAGTTCCTCGCTAGTAGTGCAGAAAGTTACTCGGCTAGTAGTGCAGAAAGTTACTCGGCTAGTAGTGTCAGTAAGTTACTCGGAAGTAGATGCAGAAAGTTACTCGGCTAGTACTGCAGTAAGTTGTAATCGGCTAGTAGGCAGAAAGTTAGCTCGCTAGTAGTGCAGAAAGTTACTCGGCTAGTAGTGCAGAAAAGTTACTCGGCTATTAAGCAGAAAGTTTTACTGCGCCTAGTAGATGACCGAAAGTTACTCGCAGTAGTGCAGAAAGTATTACTCGCTAGTAGGGCAGAAAGTTACTCGTCTCTAGTAGTGCAGTAAGTTACTCGCTAGAGTGCAGAAATGTTACTCGGCTAGTATTGCAGAAAGATTACTCGGCTAAGTAGTGCATAAGTTATTCTGCTAGTACTGCAGAAAGTTACTCGGCTAGTAGTGCAGTAAGTTTACTCTGCTAGTATTGCAGTAAGTTACTGCGGCTAGTAGTGCAGAAATTTACTCGGCTAGTAGAGCAGAAAGTTACTCGGCTAGTAGTGCAGAAAGTACTCGGCAGTAATGCAGAAAGTCACTCGGCCCCACCTAGTCTAGTGCAGTAGCGGAGTTTACAGTCCGGCTAGTAGTGCAGAAAGTTACCACACACGGCTAGTAGTGCAGAAAGAGTTACTCGGATAGTCAGTGCAGTAAAGTTACCGGCAAGTAGTGCATAGGAAAGTTACTGCAAGTAGTGCAATAAAGTTACTCGCTAGATAGTGCGAAAGTTACTCGGCTAAGAGTAGTGCAGAAGTTACTCGGCTAGTAGTGCGTAAGTTACTCGGCTAAGTAGTGCAGTAAGCTACCGGCTATTAGTGCAGTGAGCTATCGGTTAGTAGTGGAGTAAGTTACGTCGCTAGTAGGCAATAAGTATTACATCGCATAGTAGTGCAGTAAGTTACCGGCTAGTAGCGCACCAGTAGTCTTACATCGCCTAGTAGTGCAAGTAAGTTACACAGCAAGTTTTTATGGCTATTAAACTACAAAGTGAAAAAAAGTAAATAATTATATAAAAAATAATACTATATTGAAATGGCATATGATGTTAACACAAGAAAATTAAAAATAACGTCATTTGTATTAGGAACCTGGAAAGTGTCTGTAATATTTTTGTTATGCCTCTTTGTGATGTATATCGTTGTACAATGGTTGGACGCCGCAGAGCCCCGGCGCATAACACTTTCATTTTTATTTTACAGTCTATGAAAGTATGAGGCCTTCGGTCCGAGTAGACCATGATCTTATGAAGCGACATCCCATTACACCTCAGAATGTTCAAGATGAGTGCATCTTCACGATGTGTTGTGAATTTTCTGATGCTTCTTCATTTTTGCGAAGTAGAAACACACAGGGAGCAACATCTATTTGATTTTTGGAAGCAACACCACACCCAATACCCAAATCACTTGTATAAACTTGCACAATAGATGGAGCATTGAAATCAGGGCTCTGTATTATCAGAGCCATGGAGAGTTAATGTTTCGAATGCTCAAAAGTTCTCGGGGCAAACTTAATCCCATTCAAACTTCTGTTTGGACTGGTAGGTGAAGTGAAGGAGGAACCACATAGGATTGGAGAAGTTTTCTCCGGGAGGGAGGGGTAATCGGCGCCCTTAGGCCCTCTTTTCAGCAAAGGAAATACCCTGAGGGACTACCCTCTCAAAAGGCAGATGCAAAGTGGGGGGGGGGGGGGGGGGGGGGGGGGGAGTCTGACAACAATGTTTAATTTGTAACAAATGTTTGTACACGGGACCGTCCAAGCACGACACGTCACGGCTGGACCAGTGTTTCACCTAATGGGGTTAATGAGATGACAATTAACTCTTAATGTAGAAGGAAAATTAATGGAAACCCAGCACCCATTGATGATTACAAGTTACTGCTATTATACAGACTGACATCTATGTCTCAGACAACAAGAAATCAAACGTTTTGTAATTGCTTTTTGTTTGAAGTTTGACAAGGAAAGAGGAAAACTAGTTGGAATCAGCATATCCGTTTGTGGAGCTATGTGACGTCGAGGGCAGCCGAAATGAGCGTTAAGAACTGGTACAAGGAGTGGTGTTAAGGCATGCACTGACCTGAAAAAAAAGAAACTAACAGTGGGCGTTCCTTCGAACCGATCTCATGACAATCTTGATTCGCGGTAGATTACATAAAAGTGTGAGCAGCTTCCTGAGTGACATTACTGTGGAACAAAGAACAAGCTTGAAAGACTGTGGTGGTGTGGCAGTGTGCAACATTCGTCAAACAAACAGTGCACCATAAGACACAATTCTTCATGCCAGACAGCGGATATCCGGATATCCGGTGACACTTAAGGGTCCATACAAATACCCAGGCGTACGTCTGTTTAGGCACAGTTTACTTCAGTTTACTGCATAGTGAAACTAATGTATGACTAGTCAGATTTATCATACATCCAGGTTACCCGCAGGCCATCAAGCCCATAAAAGTAAGGAACTCGTTCAGTATTCAGTACTGAATTGTATATTTGTTTTTATATGCTCCTATTGGGATCATTCATATACTTACCTTATTTCTCAACAGCTCAGGATTGAAGAACACTTTTTTCATGTCATGAGGAGTCTTCCTGGGTTGCAGCTAAGTAACCCTTGTTTCCAGTACAGTTGCATAGCGTATGTTTGTTTCTTACAAAAAGTCCCTACATGGAGAGTAAATTGGAGAAAATTGCATGGAAAAATTTCGCCCATGCCTACACTTTGGCCATGATAGATGAAATTTCACCTCGAGCAATGCGGCATGAGGCCTAAGACAAAATAACGACTGCTAGTCCAAGTCACTCTTTGCCTGCTTTGACCATCAAGTGGGTGAAATTATTTTCTTATTATCACACCGGCCATATTCCCACCAAGGCACGGGTGGGCCCGAAAAAGAAAAAACTTTCCACCATCATTTCACAACCATCACTGTCTTGCCAGAAGGGTGCTTTACACTACAGTTTTTAAACTGCAACATTAACACCCCTCCTTCAGAGTGCAGGCACTGTACTTCCCAATCTCCAGGAACTCAAGTGCCGGCCTGCCGGTTTCCTGAATCCCTTCATAAATGTTCCGTTGCTCACACTCCAACAGCACGTCAAGTATTAAAAACCATTTGTCCCTCCATTCACTCCGTATCAAACACAGCTCAAGGCATGCCTGCGGAAGTTCCAAGCCCCTGCACACAAAACCTCCCCTTTAAAAAAAATAAACAGAAAACCCCCTCCCTCCAACCCTTCCTAGGCCGACCCTACCACGCCTTCTCCACTACAGACTGATACACTCTTGAAGTCTTTCTGTTTCGCTCCATTCCTCTACATGTCCGAACCACCTCAACAGACCTTCTCAGCCCTCTGGACAACAGATGAAATTATCATATCCTACCAATAAAGGCCTCCACCAGTTCAATGTTTCAGTTGCAGGAAATAATGACATCTAGTTAATGCTTCACCGCCCTGCAAACCATTTGTTTATACATCAAGATAAGGTGATGAAAGGCGTTGCAGGTGCATTCCACATCCTGACATGCTGTTTATTCTAATAATGAATAATCTCCCCTTATTGTAAAATCAAAGATCAGTTTGCGAGCTGTCAAAGTACTTGGTAGTAGCCCCTTAACATATCCAGCTTCGACCACATTCCGGTCATGATATCATTATCCCTAGTATAGATATTCAGTTCCATCTACAGTATATTACCCTATCAGTAATCAGTGAGCACACCCGTTCCATCTGTCTTAGGGACAAGAATAACAAGGTAAAGCTCATGAATAAGCTCTATGAGATCTTTTTCGAGCAGGGGGAAGGGGGGGGGAAAAAAAAAAAAAAATGACCTCAGTTCCTGTAACAGATCAAGAACAACAAACCCTGGATGGCCTTGTCATTAGAGAGATCAGACATAAAGCGGCCTGTATTACACATCCTTAGTTATTCAAAGAGATGCCACTCCACAGAACGTATCATCAATTAATTAAACTCAAGGTTCACAGGGTTCAATATCTTGGAATGTGGCCAAAGTGTTGGTATCATTGGGAATTGCATTCAGTATGGTATCGTATCAGTTTAAAAGACAGCCGATACAACCGATACTTTTTAAAATATTAATATACGAATGTGCTTAAAAATATCTAGTATCAACGTTTTAGTCTCACGATTGTGAGAAGAATACAGCAAACACACACTCACACACACACACACACACAACACACACACACACACCAACACACACACACACACACACAACACACACACACACACATCACACACACAGACAAGGTGACAGAATAAGAACACGAAGAGAGAGGGGTGGATCGACTGCATTTTTTTGACATGGGCAAGAAGGCTTCGACACAGTTTCCTCACAAGAGTTACTGCTAAGCTAGAGGATCAGGCACACATAACAGGAAAGTCACTGAAATGGATCAGAGAATACCTGACGGGGAGGCAACAACGAGTCATGGTACGTGACGAGGTGTCAGAGTGGGGAGCTTGTGACAAGCGGGGTTGCTCACAGGGGTCAGTCCTAGACCTATGCTGTTCTTGGTATATGTGAACGACATAACGAAAGGATAGACTCAGAAGTGTCCTTGTTTGCAGAGATGTGAAGTTTATGAAGAAAATCAAATCGGATGAGGATCAGCAGGACTACAAATACAGACCTGACAGGCACAAGCCTGGTCCCCAGCAACTGGCTCCTTGACTTTAACACTTAACACTGCGACATGCAAAGTCATGAAGAATGGGGAAGGGCAAAGAAGACCGCAGACACATACTAGTTTAGATGGCCAAAGACATGCAAACCTCACTCAGGAAAAAGATCAGGGGGTGAAGTAAACACCAGCATATCTCCTGAGGCGCACATCATCAGATAACGCTGCAGCACTACGGGCGCCTGGCAAACCTACGGAAATGCTCGTTCCGATACCTCAGTAAGGATTCGTTTAAGACCTGTATACCATTTTACGAGCACGCCAGAGACTGGAGTATGCAGCACCAGTTTGGAATCCACACCTAGTCAAGCACGTCAAGAAATTAGAGAAGTGCAAAGGTTTGCAAGCAAGGCTAGAGCGCCAGAGCTACGGGGATGTCCAAACGAAGAAGGTGGAGGGAAATCGGCCTGACGACACTTGGAGGAACAGGAGGGTCATGGGAGACATGATAACGACGCTAATAAAATACTGCGAGCGGAATAGACAAAGGTGGTACAAAGACGGGCTGTTCCAAAGGGGAGGACACAGGACACAAGAGGTCAAATTGGCGAAGTTGAGACTCAGATGAAATCAAAAGGGATTTAGAATTATTTCTTCAACATAGAGTAGTCAGACCGGGAATAGCCTAGAAAGTGACGTATGGAGGTTGGAACCATACATAGTTTTAAGGCGAGGTTATGACGTAAAGCTCATGGGAGTGGAGAGAGAGGCCTAGTAGCAATCAGACGTAGAGGCGGGGCCAGGAGCTATGAATCGACCCGTGCAACCACAAATAGGTGAGATAACACACTCACACACCACATCACACACACACACACACACACACACACACACACCACACACACACACACACACACACACAACACACACACCACACACACACTCACGCAACGCACACGCACACACCTCACACACACCGCACGCGCGCGCGCGCTCGCGCACACACTCACACACACACACACACACACGCACACACACACACACACACATCACACACACACACACTAACACACCCACACACTAACACACACACACAGCACACTAACACACACACTAACACACACGCACAACACTAACACACACACACACTAACACACACACACACACTAACACACACACACACAACACACACACACACTACACACACATCACACACACACTAACACACACACAAACACTAATACACACACACACCACTAACACACCACACACACACACGACACACACACACACACACCACACACACACTAAGCACACACACACACTAACACACACACACACACTAACACAACACACGCACTAACACACCACACACTAAAACACACACACTAAAACCCACACCACACACACTAAGCGCGCACTCACACACACTCATTTCAACATTTTAACTTGTGTCATTAAGGAGTCATGAGAATTTTAATTTATTTAAGTTAGTAGTAGCAGCAGCTATAGTTGTAGTAATAACGATAAAAGTAATGTCGCAGTAGTAGTAGTGGTAGTGGCAGCAGCAGGAGGAGCTTGTAGCAATGTGGTAGAAGCCGTAGTCGTATCTATTAGTAGCAGAGGTGGCAGTAAACGGTAGCTCGTAGTCTAGTTTGTACAGTGGTGTAGTGAGCGTTAGTGCGTAGTCTAGTTGGTAGCAGTGGTGGTAGTAACGGTAGTCGTAGTCTAGTTGTAGCAGTGGTGGTAGTAGCGTTAGTCGTAGTCTAGTTGTAGCAGTGGTGGTAGTAGCGGTAGTCGTAGTCTAGTTGTAGCAGTGGTGGTAGTACGGTTAGTCGTAGTCTAGTTGTAGCAGTAGTGGTAGTAGCGTAGTCGTAGTGCTAGTTGTAGCATGGTGTAGAGAGCGTTAGTCGTATCTAGTTGTAGCATGGTGGTAGTAGCGTTAGTCGTAGTCTAGTTGTAGCAGTAGTGGTTAGTATCGTAGTCGTAGTCTATTTTAGCAGTGGGTTAGTAGCGTTAGTCGAGTCTAGTTGTAGCAGTGGTGTAGTGACGTGTCGTAGTCATTTGTAGGCAGTGTGGTAGTATTGGTATTGTAGTCTTGTTGTAGAGCATGGTGGTAGTAGCGTTAGTCGTAGTCTATTTGTAGCATGTGGTGGTAGTAGCGTTAGTCGTAGTCTAGTTTAGCAGTGGTGGTAGGTAGCGTTTAGTTCGTAGTCTAGTTGTAGCAGTGTGTAGTAGCGGTAGTCGAGTCTAGTTGTAGCAGTGGTGTAGTAGCGTAGTCGTAGTCTAGTTGGTAGCAAGTAGTGGTAGTAGCGGTATCGGTATGTCTATAGTAGCAGTGGTGGTAGTAGCGTTTAGGTCGTAGTCTTAAGTGTAGCAGTGGTGGTTACAGTAGCGTTAGTCGTAGTCTAAGTTGTAGTACAGTAGTGGTAGTAGCGTTAGTCGTATCTAGTTTTTTAGCTGGTGGTAGTAGCGTCTAGTCGTAGTCTAGTTGTAGCAGTGGTGGTAGTAGCGGTAGTCGTAGTCTATTTGTAGCAGTGGTGGTAGTAGTGGTAGTCGTAGTCTAGTTGTAGCAGTGGTGGTAGTAGCGTTAGTCGTAGTCTATTTGTAGCAGTGGTGGTAGTAGCGTTAGTCGTAGTCTAGTTGTAGCAGTGGTGGAAGTCTAGCGTATCGTAGTCTAGTTTTTAGCAGTGGTGTCTAGTATGCGGTAATCGTAGTCTAGTTAGGCAGTGTTGGTAGTAGCGTTATAGTAGTCGTAGTCTAGTTTTTAACAATGGTGTAGTACGGTAGTCGTGAGTCTAGTTTTAGCAGTGGTGGTAGTAGCGGTACTCGTAGTCTAGTCCATTTTAAAGGAAGATTTTTAAAGAATTTTAAAATGAATGACACTGCAGAAAGAAATTAAAAATAAAAAATAATTCTCATATTTCTACAGCGTTTTAAAATTTCGTGAGTTGAGTGAACTCATAAATGTCATCTAAGTTTTTCGTGTATAACTTCAGAACAGGTAATCCACTTGTCTTCAAATTTCACACCCCGGTCAGTTATTAATACTTGAAGGTTCGTAGAGTAATTGTCAAGTGCAAGAAGCATTGTAGTTATTATCACTTTAAAAATACAAGGTGTGAAACGTTCAGCGTTGTTACTCGGCTAGTAGTGCAGTAAGTTACTTGGCAAGTAGTGCAATAAGATTACTCGCTAGTAGTGCAGTAAGTTAGACATTGCAAGTAGTGCAATAAGTTACTCGGCTAGTAGTGCAGTAAGTTACTTGGCAAGTAGTGCAATAAGTTACTCGGCTAGTAGTGCAGTAAGTTACTTGGCTAGTAGTGCAGTAAGTTACTCGGCTAGTAGTGCAGTAATATACTTCTGGAGCCAAGTAGTGCATAAGTTACTCGGCTAGTAGTGCAGTAAGTACTTGCTAGTAGTGGCATTAAGTTACTCGGCTAGTAGGCAGTAAGTACTCCTGGCTAGTAGTGCATAAGTTACACCACGCTAGAGTAGTGCAGAAAGTTAACTCGCTAAGTAGTGCAGAAAGATACTCGGCTAGTAGTGCGTAAGTATTCGGCTAGTAGGTGCAGTAAGTTACCTCGGCTAGATAGTGGCAGAAAGTTACTCGGCTAGATAGTTGCAGTAATTACTCGGCTAGTAGTGCAGTAAGTTTATTACTCGGCTGGTATGCAAGTAAGTTACTCGGCTAGTAGCGCAAAAGGTTCTCGGCTAGTAGTGCAGAAAGTTACTCGGCTAGTAGTGCAGTAAGTTATTCTGTCTAGTAGTGCAGTTAAGTTACCGGCTAGTATGCAGAAAGTTACTCGTGCTAGTAGTGCAGAAAGTTACTGGGCCTAGTAGTGCAAAAAGTTTAGCTCCGGCTAGTAGTCAGAAAGTTACTCGGCTAGTAGTGCAGAAAGTTCTCGGCTTGTAGTGCAGAAAGTTACTCGGCTAGTAGTGCAGTAAGTTACTCGCTAGTAGTGCAGAAAGTATTACTCGCTACGTAGTGCAGAAATTACTCGGGTCTAGAAGTGCAGAAAGTTACTCGGCTAGTAGTTGCAGTAAGTTATCTAGGCTAGTAGTGCAGAAAGTTACTCGGCGAGCAGTAGTGCAGAAAGTTTACTCGGCTAGTAGTGCAGCAAGTATAACTCGCTATAGTGCAGAAAGTTCTCGGCTAGTATGCGTAAAGTTACTCGCTTATTAGTGTAGAAAGGCTACTCGCTAGTAGTGCCAGAAAAGTTGACACGGCTAGTAGTGCAGAACTTTACTCGGCTAGTAGTGCAGAAGTTACTCGGCTAGTAGTGCAGAAATATAACTCGCAAGTAGTGCAGAAAGTTACTCGCTAGTAGTGCAGAAATCCGCTGGCTAGTAATGCATAAGTTACTTGGCAAGTATAGCAGAAGTTACTCGGGCTAGTAGTGCAGAAAGTTACTCGGATATGTAGTGCAGACATGTGTCCCTCGGGCTATAGTGCAGAAAGTTGACTTGGCTAGTAGTGCCAGAAAGTTACGCGGCTATATGCAGAAAGTCACTCTCTATGCTACGGCTAGTAGTGGTCAGAAAGTTACTCGGCTAGTTGCAGAAGTTTACTCGGCTAGTCAGTGCAGTAAGTTACTCGGCTAGTAGTGCAGAAAGTTACTCGGCTAAGTAGTAGCAGTAAGCTACGAGGCTAGTAGTGCAGAAAGTTACTCGGCTAGTAGTCAGTAAGTTACTCGGCTAGTAAGTAGCAGCAGTTACTACGGCTAGTAGTGCAAAATTACTCGGCTAGTAAGTGCAAGAAAGTATACTCGGCTAGTAGTGCAGTAGTTACTCGCTATAGTGGCCAGAAAGTTACTCGCTAGTAGTGCAGAAAGTTACTCGGCATAGTAGTGCAGAAAGTTTCTCGACTAGTAGTGCAGAAAGTTACTCGACTAGTAGTGCAAAATTTACTCGGCTAGACTATGCAGAATTTACTCGCTAGTAGTGCAAAAAGTTACTCGGGCTACGAGTTGCCATGAATGTTACAGGCTTGTAGTGCAAAAAGTAACCTCGCTAGTAGTGCATAAAGTTACTCGCTTGTATGCAGAAAGTTACTCGGCTAGTAGTGCAGAAATTTACTCGGCTAGTAGTGCAGAAACATTTAATCGGCTAGTAGTGCAGAATAGAGTTACTGGGCTAGTAGTGCAAAAAGTTTTACTCGGCTAGTAGATGAGCAAGAAAGTTACCGGCTAGTAGTGCAAGAAAGTTACTACGCTTGTTGTGCAGAAAGTTACTCGCTAGAAGTGCCAGTAAGTACTCGCTAGTAGTGCAGAAAGTTACTCGGCTAGTAGTGGCCAGAAAGTTACTACGGCTAGTAGTGCAGTAGTTACTCGGCTAGTAGTGCAATAGTTACCGCTGTAGTGCAGAAAGTTACTCGGCTAGTAGTGGGGGCAGAAAGTTTCTCGGCTAGTAGTGCAAACGTATCTACTCGGCGAGTATGCAGAAATTGACTCGGCTAGTAGTGCAGAAATTTACTCGGCTAGTAGTGCAGAAAGTTACTCCGCATATAGTGCATAAAGTTACTGGGCTAGCTAGTGCACAAAGTTACCGGCTAGTAGTGCAGAAGTTAACTCGCTTGTAGTGCGAAAAAGGTTTTTACTCGGCATAGTATGGACAGAAAATTAACCGCTAGAAGTGCAGTAATTTACTCGGCTAGTCAGTGCAGAAAGTTACTGGGCTATAGTGCAAAAAGTTACTCGGCTGTAAGTGCAGAAAGTTACTCGGCTAGTAGTGCAGAAAGTTACTCGGCTTGTCAGTGCAGAAAGTTACTCGCTAGTAGTGCAGTAAGTACCGGCTAGTAGTGCAGAAGTTACTCGGCTAGTAATGCAGAAGTTTATTCGGCTAAGTAGTGCAAAAGTTACTCCTAGTAGTGCAAGTAAGTTACTCGGGCTAGTAGTGCATGAAAGTACTCGGCTAGTAGTGCAGAAGGGAGGAGTTACTCGCTAGTAGTCTGCAGAAATCTTACTCGGCTAGTATGAAAAGTTAGCTCGGCCTAGTACGTGCAGATTGAGTGTTTTTTTTAGATTTTCTCGGCTAGAAGTGGCAGTAAGTTACTCGGCTAGTAGTGACGCTAGTTACTCGCTATGTACAGTGCAGAAAGAGTTACTCGGACTAGCGAGAGTCTGCAAAAGTTACTCGGCTAGATATGCAAGAAAGTTTACTCGCTAGTAGTGCAGAAAGTTTCTCGGCTATAGTGCAGAAAGTACTCAGCAAGTATTGCAGAAAGTTACTCGGGCTAGTGCAGAAAGTTACTCGGCTAGTAGTGCATAAGTTAACTCGGCTAGTGCGTGCAGAAGTTAACTCGGCTAGTCGTGCAGTAAAGTTCCTCCGCTAGTAATGCAGAAGGAAGTTTAACTCGAGCTAGTAAGTGCAAGTAAGTTACTCGGGCTATAGTGCAGAAAGTAATCGCTAGGAGTCAGAAAGTTACTCGGCTATATGCCAGAAAAGTTACTCCGGCTAGTATGCAGAAAGTTTAATCGTTTGTAGTGCAGAAAGTTAGTCTCGGTTAGTAGTGCGGAAATTACTCGGCTAGTAGTGCAGATAGTTTCTCGGCTAGTAGTGCAGAAATTACTCGGCTAGTAGTGCCAGAAATTTATACTCGGCTAGTGAGTGCAGAAATTTACTCGGCTAGTAGTTCACAAAAGTTACTCGGCTAGTGTGCATAAAGTTACTCGCTAAGTAATGCAGAAAAGTTAACTCGGCTAGTAAGTGCAGTAAGTTACTCGGCTAAGTAGTGCAGAAAGTTACCGGTCTAGTAGGCAGTAAGTTACTCGGCTAGTAGTGCAGAAAGTTACTCGGCTAGTAAGTGCAGTAGTTGCTCTCGCTAGTAGTGCAGACAGTTACTCGGCTAGTAGTGCAGGTACGTTACTCGGCTAGTAGATTGCAGAAAGTTACTCGGCTAGTAGTGCAGTAAGTTACACGGCTAGTAGTGCAGAAAGTCTACTCGGCTATTAGTGCAGACCAGTTACTCGCCTAGTAGAGCAGATAGTTACTCGGCTAGTAGTGCAGAAAAGTTACTCGGCTAGTAGTGCTAAAGTTACTCGGCTAGTAGTGCAGTAAGTACTCCGGGCTAGAAGTGCAGAAAAGTTACTCCGGACTAGTAGTGCGAGAAAGTTACTCGGCTAATAGTGCAGAAAGTTACTCGGCTAGTATGGAGCAGAAAGTTACTCGCTAGTGCAGACAGTTACTCGGCTAGTGTTGCAGTAAGTTACTCGGCAATAAAAAAAAAAAAAAAAACAAAAAAAAAGTGCAGAGTTACTCGGCTAGTATGCAGTAAAGTTACTCGCTGTAATGCAGAAAGTTACTCGGCTGTAGTGCCAGAAAGTTACTCGCTACAGTTGTGCAGAAAGTTACTCGGCTAGGAAGTGCAGAAAGTTTACTCGCTAGTAGTGCAGAAAGTTACTCGGCTAGTAGTGCAGAAAGTTACTCGGCTTGTAGTGCAGAAGTTACTCGTTATAAGTGCGGAAAGTTTACTCGCTAGTAGTGCAGAATTTCTCACGCTAGTAGTGCAGAACGTTATCTCGGACTAGTAGTGGCAGAAATTTAACTCGTGCTAGTAGTGCAAAATTGTTACTCGGCAGTAGTGACAGAAAGTTACTCGTGTCTATAGTGCAGAACAAGTTAACTCGGCAGTAATGCAGAAAGTAATCGGCTAGAAGTGCAGTGAAGGTACTCGGCTAGTAGTGCAGAAAGTTACTCGGCTAGTAGTGCAGAAAGTAAGCTCGGCCAGTAGTGCAGTAAGCGTTAACTCGGCGACTAGTGCAGAAAGTTACTCGGCTAGTATGTCCGAAAGGATTTACTCGGACTATAGTGCAAAAGTTTCTCGCTAGTAGTGCAGTAAAGTTACTCGGCTAGTAGTTGCAGAACGTACTCGAGCTAGTATGCAAGAAGTATACTCGGCTAGTAGTGCAGAAAGTTACTCGCTAGTAGTGCAGAAAGTTCTACTCGGCTAGTAGTGCAGAAAGTATACTCGCTACAGTAGTGCAGTAAGTTACGTAGGCTAGTAGTGCAGAAAGTAACTCGCTAGTAATGCAGAAAGTTACTCGGCTAGTAGTGGCAGATCAGTACTCGCTGAGTAGTGCAGAAAGTTTACTCGCTAGAAGTGCAGAAGTTACTCGGCTAGTAGTGCAGCAAAGTTACTCGGCTAGTAGTGCAGAAAGTTACTCCGCTAGTGCAGAAAGTTTACTACGGCAAGTAGATGAGTAAGTTACTCGGCTAGTAGTGCAGAAAGTTACTCGGCTAGTAGTGCAGTTAAGTTACTTCGGCTAGTAATGCAGAAAGCGTTTACCGGCCTAGTAGTGCAGTACGGTTTACTCGGCTAGTAGTGCAAGAAAAGTTACTCGGCAGGAGTGCAGAAAGTTACTCGGCTAGTAGTTGCAGAAAGTTACTCCGGCTAGTAGTGGCAGAAAGTTACTCGGGCTTGTAGTGCAGAAAGTTCTGTTAGTAGTGCGGACAAGTTACGCGGCTAAGTAGTGCATAAAAGTTTCTCAGGCTAGTAGTGCAGAAAGTTACTCGGCTAGTAGTGGCAGAAATTTACTCGCTAGTAGTGCAGAAATTTACTACGGCAGTAGTGCAGAAAGTTACTCGAGGCTAGTAGTTGCAGAAGCAGTACTCGGCTACGTAATGCAGAAAGTTACTCGCTAGTAGTGCAGTAAGTTACTCGGCTAGTAGTGCAGAAAGTTACTCCGGCTAGTATGCAAGTAAGTTTACTCGGCTAGTAGTGCAGAAAGTTACTCGGCTAGTAGTGCAGTAAGTGATACTCGGCTAGTAGTGCAGAAGAGTTAACTCGGCTAGTAGTGCAGTAAGTTACTCGGTTAGTAGTGCAAAAGTTACTCGCTAGTAGTGCAGTAAGTTACATCGGCTTGTAGTGCAGAAAGTTACTCGGCTATTAGTGCAGAAAGTTACTCGCCTAGTAGTGCAGAAAGCGTTATCGGCTATTAGTGCAGAAAGTTACTCGGCAAGTAGTGCCAGAAAGTTACTCGGCAAGTATAGCAGTAAGTTACGCGGCTAGTTAGTGCAGAAAGTTACTCGGCTATAGTGCAGAAAGTTACTCGGCTAGTAGTGGTCAGAAAGTTTAGTCGTCTCGTAGTGCAGAAAGTTAACTCGGCTAGTGGCAGAAAGTTTACTCGGCTAGATAGTGCATTAAGTAACTCTCGAGCTAGTAGTGCAGAAAGTTACACTCGCTAGTAAGTGCAGTAAGTTACTCGGCTTAGTAATGCAGAAAGTACTCGGCATAGTAGTGCAGAAAGTTACTCGGCTAGTTGTGCAGAAAGTTACTCGGCTAGGAGAGCAGAAAGTTACCACGGCTAGTAGTGCAGAAGTTACTCGGACTAGTAGTTGCAGAAAGTTTTACTCGCTTGTAGTGGCAGAAAGTTACTCGGTTTAGTAGTGCCGGAAAGTTACTAGCGCAGTAGTGCAGAAAGTTTCTCGGCTAGTTAGTGCAGAAAGTTACTCGGCTAGTAGTGCAGAACGCGTTTACTCTGGGCATATATAGTGCAGAAATTTACTCGCGTAGTAGTGCAGAAAGTTACTCGGCTAGTAGTGCAGAAGTTACTCGGCTATAATGCAGAAAGTTCTCGGCTAGTAGTGCAGTAAGTTACTCGAGCTAGTAGAGCAGAAAGTTACTCGGCTAGTAGTAGCATAAAGTACTCGGCTAGTATGGCAGTAAGTTTACTCGTCTAGTAGTGCAGAAAGTTAACTTCGGCTAGTAGTGCAGACAAGTTACTCGCTAGTAGTGCAGAAATATTTTCTCGGCTAGTAATGCAGTAAGGTTACTCGGACTAGTAGTGCAGAAAGTACTCGGCTAGTATGGCAGAAAGTTACTCGCTATGTAGTGCAGAAAGTTTACTCCGGCTAGTAGTGCAGAGAAGTTACACTCGGGGCTAGTAGTGGCAGGAAAGTGCCTCGGCTAGTAGTGCGAGTAAGTTACTAGGCTAGCTAGTGCAGAAAAGTTACTCGGCTAGTAGTTGCAGAAATTACTCGGCTAGTTAGTGTCAGAAGTATCTCGGCGGCTAGTCGTGAAGAAAGTTACATCGGCTAAGTATGGCAGAAAGTTACCTTCGGCTAGTAGTGCATAAAGTTACTCGGCTAGTAGTGCAGAAAGTTACTCGGCAGTGCAGAAAGTTACTCCGGCTACGTAGTGCAGTAAGTTACTCCGGCTATAGTGCAGAAAGTTACACCCCCCCCACCTCGGCTAGTATGCAGTAAGTACACTCGGCTAGTAATGCAGAAAGTTACTCGCTAGTAGTGCAGAAAGTTACTCGCTAGTAGTGCAGAAAGTTACTCGCTAGGAGTGTGCAGAAAGTTTACTCGCTAGTAGTGTCTAGAAAGTTACTCGGCTAGTAGTGCAAAAGTTACTCGGCTTGTAGTGCAGCGAAAGTTACTCGTTAGTAGTGCCGGAAAGTTTACTTCGGCTAGTAGTGCAGAAAGTTTCTCGCTAGTAAGTGCAGAAAGTTACTCGGCTAGTAATGCAAGAAATTTAACTCGGCTTAGTAGTGCAGAATTTACTCGCTAGTAGAGCAGAAAATTACTCGGCTAGTAGTGGCAGAAAGTTACTCGGCTAGTAATTGCAAAGTACTCGGCTATAGTGCAGTAAGGTTACTCGGCTAGTAGTGCACAGAAAGTTACTCGCTACGTAGTGCAGAAAGTACCGGCTAGTAGTGCAGTAAGTTAACTCGCTAGTAGTGCAGAGAAAGTTACTACGGCATATAAGTGCAAGAAAGTTACTCGGGAGGGGGGGGGGGGGGGGGGGGGGAGGGGGGGGTGGTGAATAGTAGTGCAGAAAAGTTGACTCGGCTAGTATGCATAACTACTCGGCTAGTAGTGCAGAAAGTACTCGGCCTAGTAGTGCAGTAAGTTACTCGGCTGTTAGTGCAGACAATTACTCGGCTAGTAGTGCAGTAAGTTACTCGCTAGTAGTGCAGAAAGTTACGTCGCTATTAGTGCAGAAAAGTTACTCGCCTATACAGTGCAGAAAGTTACTCGGCTAGTACGAGCAGAAATTAATGCGGCAAGTATCAGAAAGTTCACTCGGCTATAGTGCAAGAAAGTTACTCGGCTAGTCAAATGACAGAAATTACTCGCTAGTAGTGCAGAAATTACTCTGGCTAGTAATGCAGAAAGTTACTCCGGCTATGTATGCAGAAACGTCTTACTCGCTAGTGCACGAAGTTACTCGACTAGTATGCAGTTAGTTACTTCGCTAGTAGATGCAGAAAGATTACTCGGCTAGTAGTGCAGTAAGGTTGACTCGGCTATGTAATGCAGAAAGTTACTCGGCTAGTAGTGCAGAAAGTTACTCGCTAGTTGTGCAGAATCTTTACTCGCTAGGAGTGCAGAAAGTTACTCGCTAGTAGTGCAGAAAGTTAACTCGGCTTGTAGTGCAGAAAGTTACCTCGTTAGTAGTGTCGAAATGTTTACTCGCTAGTAGTGAAGAAAGTTTTCTCGGCTAGTAGTGCAGAAAGTTAACTCGGCTAGTAGTGCATAAATTTTACTCGGCTAGTAGTGCAGAAATTTACTCCGCTAGAAGTAGCAGAAAGAGTTACCGGCTAGTAGTCGCAGAAAGTTACTCGGTCTAGTATGCACGAAGATTACTCGGCTTGTAGTGACAGTAAGATTACTCCGGCTATAGTGCAGAAAGTTACTCGGCTAGTAGTGCAGAAAGTAACTCGGCTAGTAGTGACAGTAAGTTTACTCCGCTAGTAGTGCAGCAAGTTCCTCGCTAGTAGTGCAGAAAGTTACTCGGCTAGTAGTGCAGAAAGTTACTCGGCTAGTAGTGTCAGTAAGTTACTCGGAAGTAGATGCAGAAAGTTACTCGGCTAGTACTGCAGTAAGTTGTAATCGGCTAGTAGGCAGAAAGTTAGCTCGCTAGTAGTGCAGAAAGTTACTCGGCTAGTAGTGCAGAAAAGTTACTCGGCTATTAAGCAGAAAGTTTTACTGCGCCTAGTAGATGACCGAAAGTTACTCGCAGTAGTGCAGAAAGTATTACTCGCTAGTAGGGCAGAAAGTTACTCGTCTCTAGTAGTGCAGTAAGTTACTCGCTAGAGTGCAGAAATGTTACTCGGCTAGTATTGCAGAAAGATTACTCGGCTAAGTAGTGCATAAGTTATTCTGCTAGTACTGCAGAAAGTTACTCGGCTAGTAGTGCAGTAAGTTTACTCTGCTAGTATTGCAGTAAGTTACTGCGGCTAGTAGTGCAGAAATTTACTCGGCTAGTAGAGCAGAAAGTTACTCGGCTAGTAGTGCAGAAAGTACTCGGCAGTAATGCAGAAAGTCACTCGGCCCCACCTAGTCTAGTGCAGTAGCGGAGTTTACAGTCCGGCTAGTAGTGCAGAAAGTTACCACACACGGCTAGTAGTGCAGAAAGAGTTACTCGGATAGTCAGTGCAGTAAAGTTACCGGCAAGTAGTGCATAGGAAAGTTACTGCAAGTAGTGCAATAAAGTTACTCGCTAGATAGTGCGAAAGTTACTCGGCTAAGAGTAGTGCAGAAGTTACTCGGCTAGTAGTGCGTAAGTTACTCGGCTAAGTAGTGCAGTAAGCTACCGGCTATTAGTGCAGTGAGCTATCGGTTAGTAGTGGAGTAAGTTACGTCGCTAGTAGGCAATAAGTATTACATCGCATAGTAGTGCAGTAAGTTACCGGCTAGTAGCGCACCAGTAGTCTTACATCGCCTAGTAGTGCAAGTAAGTTACACAGCAAGTTTTTATGGCTATTAAACTACAAAGTGAAAAAAAGTAAATAATTATATAAAAAATAATACTATATTGAAATGGCATATGATGTTAACACAAGAAAATTAAAAATAACGTCATTTGTATTAGGAACCTGGAAAGTGTCTGTAATATTTTTGTTATGCCTCTTTGTGATGTATATCGTTGTACAATGGTTGGACGCCGCAGAGCCCCGGCGCATAACACTTTCATTTTTATTTTACAGTCTATGAAAGTATGAGGCCTTCGGTCCGAGTAGACCATGATCTTAGAAGCGACATCCCATTACACCTCAGAATGTTCAAGATGAGTGCATCTTCACGATGTGTTGTGAATTTTCTGATGCTTCTTCATTTTTGCGAAGTAGAAACACACAGGGAGCAACATCTATTTGATTTTTGAGCAACCCCACACGCCAATACCCAAATCACTTATAAACTTGCACAATAGATGGAGCATTGAAATCAGGCTCTGTATTATCTGAGCCATGGAGAGTTAATGTTTCGAATGCTCAAAAGTTCTCGGGGCAAACTTAATCCCATTCAAACTTCTGTTTGGACTGGTAGGTGAAGTGAAGGAGGAACCACATAGGATTGGAGAAGTTTTCTCCGGGAGGGAGGGGTAATCGGCGCCCTTAGGCCCTCTTTTCAGCAAAGGAAATACCCTGAGGGACTACCCTCTCAAAAGGCAGATGCAAAGTGGGGGGGGGGGGGGGGGGGGGGGGGGGAGTCTGACAACAATGTTTAATTTGTAACAAATGTTTGTACACGGGACCGTCCAAGCACGACACGTCACGGCTGGACCAGTGTTTCACCTAATGGGGTTAATGAGATGACAATTAACTCTTAATGTAGAAGGAAAATTAATGGAAACCCAGCACCCATTGATGATTACAAGTTACTGCTATTATACAGACTGACATCTATGTCTCAGACAACAAGAAATCAAACGTTTTGTAATTGCTTTTTGTTTGAAGTTTGACAAGGAAAGAGGAAAACTAGTTGGAATCAGCATATCCGTTTGTGGAGCTATGTGACGTCGAGGGCAGCCGAAATGAGCGTTAAGAACTGGTACAAGGAGTGGTGTTAAGGCATGCACTGACCTGAAAAAAAAGAAACTAACAGTGGGCGTTCCTTCGAACCGATCTCATGACAATCTTGATTCGCGGTAGATTACATAAAAGTGTGAGCAGCTTCCTGAGTGACATTACTGTGGAACAAAGAACAAGCTTGAAAGACTGTGGTGGTGTGGCAGTGTGCAACATTCGTCAAACAAACAGTGCACCATAAGACACAATTCTTCATGCCAGACAGCGGATATCCGGATATCCGGTGACACTTAAGGGTCCATACAAATACCCAGGCGTACGTCTGTTTAGGCACAGTTTACTTCAGTTTACTGCATAGTGAAACTAATGTATGACTAGTCAGATTTATCATACATCCAGGTTACCCGCAGGCCATCAAGCCCATAAAAGTAAGGAACTCGTTCAGTATTCAGTACTGAATTGTATATTTGTTTTTATATGCTCCTATTGGGATCATTCATATACTTACCTTATTTCTCAACAGCTCAGGATTGAAGAACACTTTTTTCATGTCATGAGGAGTCTTCCTGGGTTGCAGCTAAGTAACCCTTGTTTCCAGTACAGTTGCATAGCGTATGTTTGTTTCTTACAAAAAGTCCCTACATGGAGAGTAAATTGGAGAAAATTGCATGGAAAAATTTCGCCCATGCCTACACTTTGGCCATGATAGATGAAATTTCACCTCGAGCAATGCGGCATGAGGCCTAAGACAAAATAACGACTGCTAGTCCAAGTCACTCTTTGCCTGCTTTGACCATCAAGTGGGTGAAATTATTTTCTTATTATCACACCGGCCATATTCCCACCAAGGCACGGGTGGGCCCGAAAAAGAAAAAACTTTCCACCATCATTTCACTCCATCACTGTCTTGCCAGAAGGGTGCTTTACACTACAGTTTTTAAACTGCAACATTAACACCCCTCCTTCAGAGTGCAGGCACTGTACTTCCCAATCTCCAGGAACTCAAGTGCCGGCCTGCCGGTTTCCTGAATCCCTTCATAAATGTTCCGTTGCTCACACTCCAACAGCACGTCAAGTATTAAAAACCATTTGTCCCTCCATTCACTCCGTATCAAACACAGCTCAAGGCATGCCTGCGGAAGTTCCAAGCCCCTGCACACAAAACCTCCCCTTTAAAAAAAATAAACAGAAAACCCCCTCCCTCCAACCCTTCCTAGGCCGACCCTACCACGCCTTCTCCACTACAGACTGATACACTCTTGAAGTCTTTCTGTTTCGCTCCATTCCTCTACATGTCCGAACCACCTCAACAGACCTTCTCAGCCCTCTGGACAACAGATGAAATTATCATATCCTACCAATAAAGGCCTCCACCAGTTCAATGTTTCAGTTGCAGGAAATAATGACATCTAGTTAATGCTTCACCGCCCTGCAAACCATTTGTTTATACATCAAGATAAGGTGATGAAAGGCGTTGCAGGTGCATTCCACATCCTGACATGCTGTTTATTCTAATAATGAATAATCTCCCCTTATTGTAAAATCAAAGATCAGTTTGCGAGCTGTCAAAGTACTTGGTAGTAGCCCCTTAACATATCCAGCTTCGACCACATTCCGGTCATGATATCATTATCCCTAGTATAGATATTCAGTTCCATCTACAGTATATTACCCTATCAGTAATCAGTGAGCACACCCGTTCCATCTGTCTTAGGGACAAGAATAACAAGGTAAAGCTCATGAATAAGCTCTATGAGATCTTTTTCGAGCAGGGGGAAGGGGGGGGGAAAAAAAAAAAAAAATGACCTCAGTTCCTGTAACAGATCAAGAACAACAAACCCTGGATGGCCTTGTCATTAGAGAGATCAGACATAAAGCGGCCTGTATTACACATCCTTAGTTATTCAAAGAGATGCCACTCCACAGAACGTATCAATCAATTAATTAAACTCAAGGTTCACAGGGTTCAATATCTTGGAATGTGCCAAAGTGTTGGTATCATTGGGAATTGCATTCAGTATGGTATCGTATCAGTTTAAAAGACAGCCGATACAACCGATACTTTTTAAAATATTAATATACGAATGTGCTTAAAAATATCTAGTATCAACGTTTTAGTCTCACGATTGTGAGAAGAATACAGCAAACACACACTCACACACACACACACACACAACACACACACACACACCAACACACACACACACACACACAACACACACACACACACATCACACACACATAAAAAAAACCCACAAGTTCCTCACAGGGTTACTGCAAAAGCTAGAGGATCAGGCACACATAACAGGAAAGGCACTGCAATGGATCAGAGAATACCTGACAGGGAGGCAACAACGAGTCATGGTACGTGACGAGGTGTCAGAGTGGGCGCTTGTGACAAGCGGGGTTCCACAGGGGTCAGTCCTAGGACCTATGCTGTTCTTGGTATATGTGAACGACATAACGGAAAGGATAGACTCAGAAGTGTCCTTGTTTGCAGATGATGTGAAGTTTATGAGAAGAATCAAATCGGATGAGGATCAGGCAGGACTACAAAGAGACCTGGACAGGCTACAAGCCTGGTCCAGCAACTGGCTCCTTGACTTTAACACTTTAACACTGCGAAATGCAAAGTCATGAAGATTGGGGAAGGGCAAAGAAGACCGCAGACACTATATAGTTTAGATGGCCAAAGACTGCAAACCTCACTCAAGGAAAAAGATCTGGGGGTGAGTATAACACCGAGCATATCTCCTGAGGCGCACATCAATCAGATAACTGCTGCAGCATACGGGCGCCTGGCAAACCTACGGATAGCGTTCCGATACCTCAGTAAGGATTCGTTTAAGACTCTGTATACCATTTACGTCACGCCCATACTGGAGTATGCAGCACCAGTTTGGAATCCACACCTAGTCAAGCACGTCAAGAAATTAGAGAAAGTGCAAAGGTTTGCAACAAGGCTAGTCCCAGAGCTACGGGGATTGTCCTACGAAGAAAGGTTGAGGGAAATCGGCCTGACGACACTGGAGGACAGGAGGGTCAGGGGAACATGATAAACGACATATAAAATTTACTGCGCGGAATAGACAAGGTGGACAAAGACGGGATGTTCCAAAGAGGGGACACAGACACAAGAGGTCACAATGGAAGTTGAGACTCAGATGAATCAAAGGGATGTTAGGAATTATTTCTTCAATCATAGAGTAGTCAGACCGTGGAATAGCCTAGAAAGTGACGTAGTGGAGGTGGGAACCATACATAGTTTTAAGCGAGGTATGATAAAGCTCATGGGCAGGGAGAGAGAGGACCTAGTAGCAATCAGCGAAGAGGCGGGGCCAGGAGCTATGAATCGACCCGTGCAACCACAAATAGGTGAGTACACACACACACACGCACACACACCACACACACACACACACACACACACACCGCACACACACACACACACACACACACACACACACACACACACACACACTCACGCACGCACACGCACACCCCTCAGCACACACGCACGCGCGCGCCGCGCTCGCGCCCCACTCAACACACACAAAACACACACGCACACCCACACACCCCACACACAAAACACAACACACTAAAACACCACAAACAAACACCACACACCCCAACACTAAAAACCCACACAAACACACACGCACACACTAACACACACACCATTAAAACCCCCACACACACACAAAAACCCCAACACACACTAACAAAAACACACACTAAACCACCACACACAACACACTAACCACAAACAAAATAAAAACCCCACACACTAAAACACACACACACACCACACACACAAACACACACCACACCCAAAACACACACACACACAACCCCACACACACCACAAAAACCACAAAACACACTAAACACACACCCCACTAAAAAAACCCCCACACTAAAACACACACACCACACGTACGCGCGCACTCACACACATCATGTCAACATTTTAAACTTGTTTTTTTTAAAGGGGAGTCTTGAGAATTTTAATTTTTTTTAAAGTTAGTATTTAGCGCGGGCTATTTTGGGTAGTAAAAAGTTAAAAGTAATGCCGGGTAGTAGTAGTGGTAGTGGCAGCGCAGGAGGGGGGTTGTAGAAAATGGTGGTAGTACGGTAGTGTAGTCTAGTTGTAGAAAGGGGGTGGTAGTAACGGTATTTCGTAGTTATTTGGTAGCAGGGGTTTGGTATAGCTTTTGCCCGTAGTTTTGTTGTAGCAGTGGTGGTAGTGGGCGGAGTGTAGTTTTTATTTGGGTTAGCTTTGGGGGTTTAAGTAGCGTTAGTGTAAGTTAGTTGTACCCCAGTGGGGGTAGTAGCGGTATTTTCGAAAGTCTATTTGTAGCAGTGGGGGGTATTTGCTTTTGTCGTAGTTAGTTGTACCCGTAGGGGTTTTTGGGTAGTCGTAGTTTTTTTTTACAGTGGGGGGTAGTAGCTTTTAGTCGTATCTAGTTGTACCCGTGGGGGTTTAGTAGGGGTTAGTGTAGTTAGTTGTAGCTTTTGGGAAATTTAGCTTAGTCGTAGTCTTTTTTTGCAGTGGGGGTATTTAGGTTAGTGTGTTGTTGTGCAGTGGTGGTAGTAGCGGTAGTCGTAGCCCTATTTGTTCGGGGTTTGGTATTTGGGGGGTTGTAGTATCGTTGTAGCAGTGGGGGTTTGTGCGTTAGTCGAAAGGTCAAATTTGTAGCAGTGGTGGTAGTAGGGGTTAGTCGTAGTTAGTTTTTGCAGTGGTGGTAGTGGGGCGTTAGTCGTAGTCTAGTTGTGCGTGGTGGGTAGTAGCGGAAAGTCGTAGTCTAGTTGTAGCAGGGGTTGGTAGTAGCGTTAGTCGTAGTTCTAGTTTTTGCAGTAGTGGTAGTAGGGTTTGTCGTAGTCTAGTTGTAGCGGGTGGGGGTTAGTAGCGTTAGTTTTAGTTTTTTTTGTAGCGTGGGGGTTTGGTAGCGTTAGTCTTTTGTTTTGTTGTAGCTTTGGGGTTTGTAGCGTTAGTGGGTAGTCTATTTTTTTTTAGCAGGGGTTGGTAGTAGGTTAGTCGTAGTTAGTTGTAGCAGTGGTGGTAGTAGGGTTGTTTTTTTTATTTTTGTAGCAGTGGTGGTATTTTATTGGTAGTCGTAGTTAGTTGTAGCGGGGTGGGGGTTTAGTGGGGTTTTAGTCGTAGTTATTTTTTAGCAGTGGTGGTAGTAGCGTTAGTCGAAAGTCTTTTGTAGCAGTGGGGAAGAAAGCGGTAGTCGAAAGTCTAGTTTTAGCTGGTGGTAGTAGCGGTAGTCGAAAGTCTAGTTGTGGCGGGGTTGGTTTACCCTTTAGTCGTAGTTTTAGTTTTAACAATGGTGGTAGTAGCGGTAGCCCGTAGTCTAGTTTTAGCGTGGGGGGTTTAGTACCCTTTTACTCGTAGTTAGCCTTTTTAAAAGGGGAAAGGGTTTTTTTAAAGAATTTTAAAATGAATGAACTGCAGAAAAAATTAAAAAAAAAAATAAAAATTTCCCCATATTTTAAGCTTTTTAAAAAATTTCGGGGTTTTGAGGAATTTAAATGTCATCAAAGGGTTTTTCGTGTATAACTTCAAAAAAGGTTTAATCCACTTGTCTTCAAATTTCACCCCCCGGGGTTCCATTAAATTAATACTTGAAAGGTTTGTTGAGTTTAAATTTTAAAATGCAAAAGCATTGTAGTTATTATCACTTTAAAAAAAAAGGTGTGAAAAAGTTCAGCGTTGTTAATCGGCTTGTAGTGCAGTAAGTTTTTTGGCAAGTGTTCAATAAATTACTCGGCTAGTAGGCCGTAAGTTACTTGGCAAGTAGTGCAATAAAATTACTCGGTAGTTTGTGCAGTTAAATTACTTGGAAGTTTTGTGCAATAAGTTACTCGGTAGAGGGCAGTAAGTTACTTGGTAGTAGTGCCCGTAAATTACTCGGTAGTAGTGCCCGTAAGTTACTTGGGAAGTAGTGCAAAAGTTACTGGCTAGTAGTGCAGTAAGTTTTTGGGGTAGTAGGCAGTAAGTTACTCGGCTAGTAGGTGCATAAGTTACTTGGCTAGTAGTGCAGTAAGTTACCCGGCTAGTAGTGCAGAAAGTTACTCGGTAGTGTGCAGAAAGTTATCGGTTGTAGTGCAGTAAGTTATTCGGTTGTAGTGCAGTTTAAATTTTTCGGCTAGAGTTTCAAAAAAGTTAAATCGGTGGGAGTGCAGTAAGTTATCGGTAGTATTTTCAGTAAGTTACTCGGTGGTAGTTTCGTAAGTTACTGGCTAGTAGGGAGAAAGTTAATGGCTAGTAGTGCGAAAGTTAACCCGGTAGTAGTGCCCGTAAATTATTCCCGGGAGTTTGTGCAGTAAGTTATCGGTAGTAGTGCAGAAATTAATCGGCCCAGTAGTGCGAAAGTTACTGGGCTATTTGTGCAAAAAGTTACTCGGTAGTAGTGCCGAAAGTTTCTCGGTAGTAGTGCAGAAAGTTACTCGGTTGTAGTTCAGAAAGTTACTTGGTAGTAGTGCAGAAATTATCGGTAGTAGTGCGGGAAGTTTTCTCGGGTATTTGTGCAGAAAGTTACTCGGGTTGAAGGCCCGAAAGTTATCGGCTAGTAGTGCGAAGTTACTAGGCTAGTGTGCAGAAAGTTACCCCGGCTAGTAGTGCAGAAAAATTACTCGGCTAGTAGTGCGAAATAAATTATGGCTGTAGTGCGAAATTACTGGTAGTAGGGGCAGTAAGTTACTCGGCTGTAGTGTAGAAAGTTTCTCGGTAGTAGGGCAGAAAGTTAACCCGGGTGTAGTGCGAACCCTTATCGGTAGTAGTGCAGAAAAATTTTCGGCTAGAGGCAAAAAAGTTATCGGCTAGTAAGGGGCGGGGAAAATTACTCGGCTAGTGTGCAAAAAAAGTTACGCGGCTAGTTTGTGCAGTAAATTACTTGGCAAAATAGTGCAGAAAATTACCGGCTGTAGGAGAAAGGGTTTCTCGGATAAAAGGGGCAGTAAGTTCCCGGGGTAATAGTGCAGAAAGTTTTAATTGGCTAGTAGTGCAGGGAAAATTACTCGGTATTTGTGCGAAAAATTATCGGTAGTAGTGCAGAAAATTATCGGCTAGTGCAGAAAGTTAATCGGCTAGTAGTGCCGTAAGGGTTTTTCGGTAGTTGTGCAGAAAATTACTGGCTAGGGGTGCAAATAAGCATCGGCTAGTTTGTGCAGGGGAAAATTACTCGGCTTGTAGTGCAGTAAATTTTCTCGGTAGTGTCAGAAAGTTACTCGGTTTGTTGTGCGGGAAAGTTTTCCGGTAGTAGTGCAGAAAAATTTCTCGGGTAGTTATTTCAGTAAGGGTTTCTCGGCTAGTTGTGCAGAAAGTTTTCTCCCGGGTAGTAGTGCAAAAAAGTTATGGTTGTAGTGCAGGGAAAATTTCTCGGTAGTAGTGCCCGAAAAATTTTCGGCTGTAGTGCAGAAAAAATTTTCCCCGGTAGTAGTGCAGAAATTTACTCGGCTGTGTGCAGAAAAGTTACTGGTAGTAGTGCAGAAAGTTTCTGGGCTAGTAGTGCAAAAGTTATGGTAGTAGTGCAGAAAGGTTTTGGCTTGGGGGGGGCAGAAAATTCTCGGTAGTAGTGCAGAAAATTTTTCTCGGTAGTAGTGCAGAAAAATTTTCTCGGTAGTAGTGCAGAAAAATTTCTGGGGTAGTAGTTTCAAAAAATTACCGGCTAGTAGTGCAGGGAAAAATTACTCGGTAGTGGCGAAAGGTTTCTCGGTTGTTAAAATGCGAAAATTTCTCGGTAGTAGTGCGTAATTTCTCGGTAGTAGTGCAGAAAGTTTTCGGATAGTAGGGCAGAAAATTTCTCGGGTAGTTGTGCAGTAAGTTACTCGGCTAGTAGTGCAGGAAAAATTACTCGGCTAGTAGGCAGGGAAAATTATGGGGTGTAGTGGGGGAAAGGGTTTTCGGCTAGTTTGTGCGAAAATTACTGGTAGTAGTGCAGAAATTTTCTCGGCTTTGTGTTTTCAAAAAAAATTTTTTTTGGCTTGTAGGCAGAAAATTTCGGTAGTAGTGGGAGAAAATTAAATGGGCTGTAGTGCAAAAATTACTGGCAGTAGTTTAGAAAGTTACTCGGCTTGTAGTGGAAAAAAGTTTTCGGTAGTGGTGCAGGAAAATTTTTCTGGCTAGAAATGCAGTTTAAATTTTCCGGTAGTAGTGCAAAAAAAGTTACTGGGGTAGTAGTGCAAAAAATTAATTTGGCTAGTGTTTCAGAAAGTTACTCGGGTAGTAGTGCAGAAAATTTTTCTCCCGGGTTGTTTGTGCAGAAAGTTACTCGGGAGTAGTGCAGTAAGTTTCTTGGCTTGTTTGTGCAGAAAGTTTTCCGGTAGTGGGCAGAAAATTTTTTGGTAGTAGTGCCCGAAAAATACCCCGGCTAGTAGTGAGTAAGTTATCGGCTAGTAGTGCAGAAAGTTACTCGGCTTGTTTGGCAGAAAGGGTTTCTCGGCTATAGTGCAGAAAATTTTCTCGGCTAGTAGGGCAGAAAGTTTTTGGCTAGTAGTGCAGAAAAGTTTCTTTGGCTAGTAGGCAGTAAGTTACCGGTAGTAGTGCAGAAAGTTACTCGGCTGTATGCAGAAAGTTACTCGGTGTAGTGCAGAAAGTTACTCGGCTAGTTTGTGCAAAAGTTATCGGTAGTAGTGCAGAAAATTACTCGGTAAATAGTGCAGAAAAATTTCTCAGCTAGGAGTGCAGAAAGTTATCGGCTAGTGCGAAAAGTTTTTTGGCTAGTAGTGCAGTAAGTTCTCGGCTGTAGGGCGAAAGTTACTCGGTAGTAGTGCAGTAAATTTCTCGGCTAGTTTTAATTTCAGAAAATTACTCGGCTTTTGGGGAGTGCGTAAGTTACCCCGGCTAGTAGGGCAGAAAATTACCCCGGTAGGGGTGCTGAAAGTTTCTCGGCTTTGTAGTGCAGGGAAAAATTAATCGGCTAGTAGTGGAAAAGTTACTCGGCTTGTAGGCAGAAAGTTACTCGGTTAGTAGTGCGGAAAAATTACCGGTGTAGGGGCAGAAAAATTTTCGGTAGTAGGGGCAGAAAAAATTTCTCGGGGTAAATAGTGCAGAAATTTACTCGGGTAGTTGTGCAGAAAATTTCTCGGGACACACACACTCACACACACACACACGCACACACATCCACAAAGACGGGACGCTCTAGGGGAGTACACCGACACAACTATCGATAAGTGCCTTGATAACCGTAAACTACACAATAGACCAAAGTAATGAGCAATAACATTATCATCTCAGAGAAAATAAGTTATTTTGTATTTAAAATTCCTGTTTAATTTTAAAACCATTATGCAAAATGTATTCCCTTACATATTGATCATAGTCATTCATATTTTTAAAAACAAAAAATCATATGAAAAGTATTGGTATCGGCCTGAAAATTGTGATGGTATAGGGCAAAATCTTGGTATGTCTCATCCTATACATACAGATACACTTGTTGTAGCATTGTATGCTTTAAGTTGATTTATGTGAATGTCCAGACATACACTTCATATGTATGTTGATTTCACCTTACCATTTCATATTCATAAGGATCCGTAAGGTAGCCAGAAGAAGTATTACCCAGCACTGATTGCTGGAAGAGGACCAGGAGGATCTCCGTGAAGGAACATGGCGCAGCTGACCTATCATATTGACCCCTTCCTCGCCTCTGAGCAAGCTTTGATGGGTTCCTGTGGGTTGGGTATAAACATGAACACGTTTTTGCACGGAATTCCAATATCAGTGAGGGAGCGAAAACACTGAATCAGAACTGGTCCAGTTCTCTCTTGAAAAGGGTCAATGGCCCTTAACGGGCCCTTGAACTTGGTATTAACATATAGATTCTGTGAAATATTAGGTAAAACAAGTACAAAGAGAAGCATTTTCAGTTGACTATAATTTTCTGAAGACTAGGAGCAAGTCTACAAAGAACTTAGTCCGGACTCTATGACTCTACTTGGACTCTGATGATATTATGAGGTGCAGAGGAAAGTTTGAAAATTCCTTCATGTTAGAAAGTACTATACGTCCTATACTGGTGACAAGAATTATTGACTGAATAGGTTAATAACTGATAAGGCCCACCAACACGTGCTGCACGGTGGAGTACAGGACACTGTCAAATTCGTCGGTTCTGTTGGGACGGGGCAGCTCAGAGTTGGAGGAAGGCCAGGCTTGGAGTCGGCACTCAAAACCTATCGACTCTTTTATTTATGACACTTCGACCCGCACTCCTTAATTTTATATCGATATAGGGAAAAATTATAAAATAAAACTAAATTATATATTTGTTATATGAGATTGCAAGCCATGCAAAATATAAGCTCAGTAACCAGTTAAATCTTAGCTCTAATGTTATAAGCTATGCATCTTTTTTTTATTTTATTTATTAAAGGAAATTACAATGTTCATTAACCTTAAAATTAATCAAAGGACAAAATTGATAATGAAAACCAGGAGGCTTTAATATTTTTTTATAAACTTAAAGTATAAAGTAATAGGAGTAAAAGAAGAAAGACAACAAAAATATAAAGCAACTTAACACCTAAAAACACTAATACCAGCCCCCTATTAAAGAATGAACTCAGCTAGGTAATAACTTTCTTTTTTTCAGATCAAAATATTGTTTAATTTATATTCTATACAATTTAAATTTATTGAGAGTCGGAGATATCTACGAATTGCTCCTATAAACGTGTTTTGTTTTGGTAGGTGATGCCCCATCGGGTGGTTAATTGATTACGTAATCGGAGGCTTCTTTGTTTATTGTTAAGTTCGTTGTGGGTTACACAGGATTGTGTGTTTGTGCCCATGGCCCGGGGGGCCATGCCCACGAGAGAGAGCTGGGAGGCCTTGTGTCTTGATGCAGACGTGTGTGAGTGAGAGCGAGGCAAGTATGGGCATACTGAAGTGGCAAGGCCTAGGTGGCAGCACCAGGCATAGCGCGAAATATGAACTAAGCTGCTGTCAGAATGGGCTGTCTGTGCAGACAGTACAGGCTGTTTACTACCATACGCTCGGCCACATACAGAGGTCGTCCGACGCGCCAATACTGGTAGTTAAAAAGAAACTCGGTCTCTCTCGCTTCGTAGGAAACCAGGGCACAGACACCAAAATAAAAAACATATATCATACTATGGGACATGGAAAAAACAAACTTCCTACGGGAGGGAAGAAAAAACATGTGGGGTGTAAAACATCGTGTTCATAGGCAGTGAGGTCGAAAGGGCATCACTGCAGCCTTCCTGCGTCCTGGACAGATACTGCAACACGGAGACATCGCTGCAGCTGAGCTGTGACGTAACAGGTTACGGTCATCCTCTGGAAACGGTGAAGCACGTCATCGTAGGAGTCGCTGCAGGTTTCACTCAACCTGGGCACGCATGCTGGTGCCCTCGAGTGAGGCGTCGACAAATAAACTGGGCAAACTGGGCAGGACTTCTGGCAAGCGACTCAGGTGGACACTTCTCACTGGTACTGTCGACCTGGGCTGTCACATGCGGCGAGCGTGGAGCGTGTTGTGCGAGCGAAGTAGTGGAGTGAAGACTGGGAGAAACATCTGGGAGTTCGTACATCATACACCAGACTGCAGGCGAGCGAGCTAGCAGTCAAAGTGACTCATCTTTGTGCAGTGTCACGAAGCTTGTGACACGAGGCTCACACAGCGTGTTCATTTCTCGCAGTTGGAGTTATAAGCAGAGGTTAGTCTAAGCGTCCCCAGACTTGTTTCTCTACAATAACGCACTCTGACGGTCTGGAGGTGAAGTGAAACAATCTCGGATGGGAATAGTAAGCAGGTACAATTCTGCAGAACATCACCGAGCGACGAGCATAAAAGTTTCTGTACAGTGGGCTCTTACGCTCAGGGCTGAGTAATCAGGCTGTCAAACACACTGGTCACACGGGTGACTTAGACAGTGGTGCCACTCGGTGTCAGGCTCAGACCTCACTGGACAAACGGGATAACTTTCTAAAACACACCGCTGTACATACGGTACACTCATCATGTGAGAACACTGGACTGAGGAATTAATTAACACACGACATATATTTTCTTCCTCAATCTTTCTCGACAATACTAAAAATAATTACTAGAACACCGATGTTGGACATCATGTGTGTCAGGCATGATGTTCGCGAGGTGACGTCAGCCAGCACTGTGACGTCAGCAGAACATCTGAGGTGACGTCAGCAGACATCTCGAGGTGACGTCAGCAAGTCATCTCGAGGGTGACGTCAGCAGACATCTCGAGGGTGACGTTCAGCAGGACATCTCGAGGTGACGTCAGCAGACATCTCGAGGTGACGTAATGAAATAAAAAAGTGAGGCAGATCGTGCACCGGTGACGTCCAAATGTGATGCAGGGCCAGCAGAAACCAAAACCCAACCCCAAAGACCAACAGCATGAGGCCTGGACATCTGGTAACTACGTCGGCTTTGTGGTCTACGTGACATCGGCCCCACACAACGTGGTGTCGATCACGTGGTGTCGTGATTACGTGGCATGTGGATCCACGCAGATTCGAGTGGCCTCGGGCACTCGGAATACACACGTTTGCAATGAATTCATACGTAAAAACAGCAGATAACACAGCAGAGGGAGTGGGCAGTGGTGGATGTATGGTAGTGTGGTGGCGAGGAGCTGTGCGTGAGTGTATGGCAGGGCGGGCATCTGGCGTTCCTCCTCCACCACAAACACAGGGGAAACCCACACTAGACGCGAATCACACAAAACTCAC
Source organism: Cherax quadricarinatus (assembly GCF_026875155.1). Taxonomy (NCBI): domain Eukaryota; kingdom Metazoa; phylum Arthropoda; class Malacostraca; order Decapoda; family Parastacidae; genus Cherax; species Cherax quadricarinatus. The sequence goes on from NC_069409.1 coordinate 17,366,115, forward strand.
CTCTGGCTTGCTGAAACAGCTGTGCTGGAGCTGAAACAAACAGCAATATACTAGTGACGCATGAACACGTCGACTTGAGAAACAGCTTAGGGTCACTGGGACGACATTACAATCTCGGAGAATTTCGGCAAATTGCGGCTGGATCCAGCTTGTCCTGTGTCTGGATGCCAAACGTGCAGGACACGACATCAGATAACTCTTTGAGAGACGATGCCTCTTGTGTAGGGTGATGAAGTGAAGAGACTTCATACCTCTTCCTCCCTTCTCCAGGCAAACACCAACTGCTGCCAAGACGCTGTCACCATTGTAACGATGTTTGTTTTGGTAGGTGTTGCAAAAAAATAAAAGCAGGGGTTAAATGATATACGGTCTTCGGAGGGCTTCTTGTTTATTGTTAAGTCGTTGTGGGTTAACAGGCTTGGTGTTTGTGCCCATGGCCGGGAGGGCCTGCCACGGGAGAGAGCTGGGAGGCCTTGTGTCTTGATGCAAGGCGCTGTGTGAGTGAGAGCGAGGCAAGTCTGGGCATACTGAAGTGGCAAGGCCTAGGTGGCAGCACCAGCATAGCGCGAAATATGAACTAAGCTGGCAGACAGCATGGGCTGTCTGTGCAGACAGTACAGGCTGTCTACACTCCCGTCTCCAGTAACACAAGAATTGCTCCCGTCTCCAGTAACACAAGAATTGCTTCCGTCTCCAGTAACACAAGAATTGCTCCCGTCTCCAGTAACACAAGAATTGCTCCCGTCTCCAGTAACACAAGAATTGCTTCCGTCTCCAGTAACACAAGAATTGCTCCGTTCCAGTAAACAAGAATTGCTCGTCTCCAGTAACACAAGAATTGCTTCCGTCTCCTGTAAACACAAGATGCTCATCTCCAGTAACAAAGAATTGCTCCGTCTCAGTAACACAGAAAATGATCCCGTCTCCAGTAACACAAGAATTGCTTACGTCTCAGGAACCACAAGAATTGCTCCCGTCTCCAGTAACACAAGAATTGCTTCCGTCTCCAGTAACACAAGAATTGCTTCCGTCTCCAGTAACACAAGAATTGCTCCCGTCTCCAGTAAACACAAGCAATTGCTCCATCTCCAGTAACCAGAATTGCTCCCGTTCCAGTAAACACAAGAATTGCTTCCGTCTCCAGTAACTCAAGAATTGCTCCCGTCTCCAGTAACACAAGAATTGCTCCCGTCTCCAGCAACACAAGAATTGCTCCCGTCTCCAGTAAACACAAGAATTGCTTACGGCTCAGTAACACAAGAATTGCTTTCGTCTCAGTAACACAAGAATTGCTTTCGCTCACGTAACACAAGAATAATTCACGTCTCAGTAACTCAAGAAATTGCTTCGTCTAAGTAACACAAGAATGCTTCCGTCTACAGTAACACAAGAATAGCTTTCGTCTCCAGTAACTATGGAATGCTTTCGTCTCCAGTAACTCAAGAATTTGGCCTTTTTTTTTTTTTTTTCCGTCTCCAGTAACACAAGAATTGCTTTCGTCTCCAGTAACACAAGAATTGCTTCCGTCTCCAGTAACTCAAGAATTGCTTCCGTCTCCAGTAACACAAGAATTGCTTTCGTCTCCAGTAACACAAGAATTGCTTCCGTCTCCAGTAACTCAGAATTGCTCCGTCTCCCAGTAAACACATGAATTGCTCCCGTCTCCAGCAACACAAGAATTGCTCCCGTCTCCAGTAACACAAGAATTGCTTCCGTCTCCAGTAACACAAGAATTGCTTTCGTCTCCAGTAACACAAGAATTGCTTTCGTCTCCAGTAACACAAGAATTACTTCCGTCTCCAGTAACTCAAGAATTGCTTCCGTCTACAGTAACACAAGAATTGCTTCCGTCTACAGTAACACAAGAATTGCATCCGTCTCCAGTAACACAAGAATTGCTTTCGTCTCCAGTAACTCAAGAATTGCTTTCGTCTCCAGTAGCACAAGAATTGCTTTCGTCTCCAGTAACACAAGAATTACTTCCGTCTCCAGTAACTCAAGAATTGCTTCCGTCTCCAGTAACACAGAATTGCTTTACGTCTCCAGTAACACACGAATTGCTGCCGTCTCCAGTACTTCAGAATTGCTTCCGTCTCCAGTAACACAAGAATTGCTTCCGTCTACAGTAACACAAGAATTGCTTCCGTCTCCAGTAACACAAGAATTGCTTTCGTCTCCAGTAACTCAAGAATTGCTTCCGTCTCCAGTAACACAAGAATTGCTTTCGTCTCCAGTAACACAAGAATTGCTTCTGTCTCCAGTAACTCAACTCAATAATAACTACCAAGACTTGCTTTCGTTCTCCAGTACACAAGAATTGCTTCCGTCTCAGTAACTCAAGAATGCTTCGTCTACAGTCACACAAGAATTGCTGTCCAACTCCAGTAATCATGAAACTGTTTCGACTCTGCCTTGGACTCCACAGCCATGGAAGAAACAGTTGTGGGGCTGTGTACCCTGCTGCCTTGTTGACAGGCGTCCCTGCCGATGTCGTGCCCACCGCCTTACCCTGCCACCAGGGTGCAGAGAGTCGCCTCCTTTGAAGTCACAGAGGTGGATTATATAGAGCCAGTCATCCTCACTCTTAAAGTTTATTTGTGTTCATTCACTTGTACTTCCAAGAGGGCAACACATTTAGAGGTCGCCACTTACGTGACTGCCGAAATCTTCAATAAATTCTTCTGGCGATTTGCAGCTAGGAGGTCATGTCGCAGGCTACTGATTTCAGACAGCGGCGATGTTGTCGCTGGAAATTCGTACTTCCAAAAACTTCATGGCATGGAAGGTTTCACAAGAGGCTTATCGGCGTCGTAAAGTGATGTCTGAAGAAGACTCCATCGTAAACAGACTGACGTAGAAGAGTTCAGGACAGTAGTGACTGAAGTTAAGAACAGGATTAATAGTCAACCTCTGACGTAAGTCAGCGATGATTTAGGCAACCAAGAAGTATTGAGTTCATCTCATTTGATATGTGGACGTAGTCTTAAGTCAGTGACCGTGATATATTAGATCATAGCTACTTGAGCCCGACCAACTCAAGCGTAACTTTAAACGCCTTAACTCAATCACTGAATACTAGGAGAAGGTCTGGTGTGAGGATTGCTTTACGTCATAATAAGATGTCATTTACACAATAACCGCACATAGAAGAGAGGAGTTTTTACGGACCGGACGTTTCGGTCCGACTTGGACCATTTACAAAGTCACACTAGCGATAAGTAGAGCAGGACGGGTATATATAGGCAGGAAGAGGTAGTGGTAGTAGTAGTAGTAAATGTAGTAGTAGTAGTAGTAGTAGTAGTAGTAGTAGTAGTAGTAGTAGTAGTAGCAGTAGTTGTAGTAGTGGGGATTAAGGAGGAGGAGCACAGTCAATACAAAGAAAGGGGAGCACTGCAAGGGAGCTAGGTGCCCAACGGAAGGAGAGCAAGTACACAGAGGTGGGGGGGGGAGGGGAAGTAATGAAATAAATAATCCACATCGTAACGACGCAAAAACCACTCCATCCACACTTTTGTAACTTCAGTTCTTAAGCCATTGGCATTGACAGTAACACACTTGAATTTACAAAAAAGGTGGTTTGCCTCTATGTTTTTGGGTCTTTCCTGTTCCCACTCGCACATTAGACTGCCCGTCTTTGTTATTCGGCTTCTCGAGACCCCCCCCTCCCCCGGCACACTACCCTTATGCTGGGAAACCCTTGAAACTATCCCTTCTGTGATAGGCGGCTCAGCCACTTTCGCCCCCCGATTTCCTCCCTGGGCGCTGTCCTGGTGTCAAGACATCGTCCATATCCGACGCTCCCGCCGCACGTTTGCGGGAGCTGCCATCCACATGCATCTCCTCACTGGATGAAGCCTCCTGGTGAACCTCCACCACCACCTCATGCGTCCGTACGAACGTGGTTTTGTCCTGTATTTCCATGTTAGGGGATTCCTCAGTCGTTAACTCACGACACGCCGTCGAAACAACAGGCCGATATTCTGTTCCATCTAGAAGGTCCTGCAACACGTCTTCCAGCAACTTATCCTGTAGCAAAACCTCAGGCCCCACAGGATCCACTGTAAGCGTGGGCACGGTCGATGCATCCACAGACAGGGTGGCACACATCGTAGACTGCGTGTCCTCCTGTTGCATCTCATCACTCCAAAGCTTGAGAACTTGCCCAGCTGAGGTACCAGGCTCAGTCACGAAAGCCTCAGCCCGTAGGCCCACAGGTGACTGGTCCCGGGAGTGGCCAACCAGTCGACGGGGGCACTGGGCAGCCATATGCTCAAAAGAGTTGCATAGTCTGCAAGTCTTCCTTTGGCCCGTGTAATGAACAAACACCTGGATCCTATATTTCTCCAGACGTACATAAGAGGGAATCGACTGGCGGAGCGTCATCTTGATGGTGAACGAGCCCTCCGGGAACCCCTCGTATGGGCCCTCTCTCCACACTCCCTTGGTCGCTGCATGTACCGTTCCGTATCTGCCGAAAGCATCCCGCAGATCGTACTCCTCCGCCTCGAAAGGCACATTTCTCACCTTGACCCAGGTGACATACGTCGACACGTCATGTAGACACACTTCCACAGCCGAATTCACTACCATTCTCCTTTCTTGAAAAGTTTCCACAATCTTGTTGTAGAAGCCGGCATTCACGAATTTTATAAATATCCTTGACATCCCATTCAAAGCTACGCCATATAATTCTTCATTGGGGATGCCGTAGACGTCGCGTATAATGCATGGCATCAATGTATGTATTGTAGAAACACTGAGGGAGCCTTGTGTGAATGCAACACAGACCGTGTTAACTCTCCTGCCTTGTCGGTCCGCCATCTTGTGACTTGCAGTGGTCTGTGAAAATTGCGCAGAAGTCAGTTGAATCAGGAGCTACTGTGCAGCGTATCCGCACGGCCCAATAGCGATGCGAACAATGATGCAATGTTTGCAAGATCAGCAAAGACACATTGAGAGGAAATTCTCCAGAGACAAGGTGGGAGCATACCGGTGTGTGCCCATACCTCTGTAGATTATGGCCGCCTTATAGTCACCTTCACCGAGCCTCACCCCTAATTTTGGGATTAGGTAAGGGGGAACCTCAGGTTTACAGAAAGCGAGTTACAGAATAATATAGAAAAGTGACATTCAGGCCAAAACCTCATCTAATCACTATTAACTAATTTAGTGTCGTTATGAAATCACGCTAAACTTGATATTAATTAATAAACAAGTCAGATGTGCTCGTTGTCACTTTATACTACCGAATGTCACAGAATGTTCCAGAAAGTATCAGAAGATTCCTTACGAAGATCCCTTACATATTTACTCACTCATTACATTATACTTTGCAGCTCACAGATGTTTCTGTGTATGACAGTTGCCATCACATGTATGGTACTTGTGAGGGAAAAGTTCAACAGATAGGAGTAGCGAGCGAGGATATGGTAATGATAGTTGATTGCCGGCTGCTTGTTAAGGTAGGGTCAGTCTCGCTCCCGCTATCCCCTCCCCCCCTTTCTCCCCACCCCGAAAAAAGGTGACGTGTGGGGCTCTGGGCCCAAAAATAATCAACTCCTAAACCC
>NC_069409.1:17372181-17459681 GCF_026875155.1 Cherax quadricarinatus
AAAATCCTTCCTGCAAAACGAGATACCCCACCATAGAAAAGGAATGTTTGGCCCTTGTGTGGGGTATCTCCAAATTTAAAATTTTATTTGCTGGGAAAAGAATTCATTTTAGAAACGGACCACAAACCTTTGATATACCTAGAAACTTTTAAGGGAACCAACGGTCGCCTTTTGAGGTGGACATTGGCACTCCAGGCTTTTAAGTTCCATATTGTGTATATCAATGGTTCATCCAATTATTTCTCTCACTGGTTAAGTCATGACAGTCTGTAGAAGATTTGGTGCCTTACGCGGCTTCCACATGTGAGAACTTTTTCCTCGCCTATTCTTCTTATACTCCTTGACTATAAATCTTGGTAAGGGGGAGTGTGAGGGAAAAGTTCAATAGATAGGAGTAGCGATTGAGTGCATAATAACAATAGTTTCATTGCCGGCTGCTTGTTAAGGTAGGGTAAGTCCAGCTCCCGCTATTCCCCCCCCCCTTTTTTTCTCCCTCCCAAAAAGTGATATTTTGATTGGGGCTGCTTGTTAAGGTAGGGTCAGTCTAGCTCTTGCTATCCCTTCCCCTCCCTCTTCCCCCCCCCTTCCCGAAAGGTGACGTGTGGGGCTCCAGTCAAACAGTAAGTCACTCGACTCACAGCTCCCAGCACTACTGTAAGTACACGCCTGATCATATTTTAGTGGACTTATTGGTTGAAAGCTTCACTTTTGACTAATAATTAACTTAGTCCTTTCAGTCTTGATCAGTTAAATGTTTTAATAATCGCCACATCTTTTAGGTATTGTACTTATCATGGAGAGTGATTTCTTAAGCAGGGGTAATCTGTCTCTCTTTACAGCTTGGAATGACAGAGAGGTCACCTCCCAAACCCAACGAGAAGAATAGAAGAAGACGGACTAACGTCCTGAGATGTCCCATGTTTAATCTATTTACCTGTTATGTAAGCCAACACAGGACCTAACCCCTCATCATAGCAGTGGTAACGAACCTGTTTTCCTGTCATCTGAAGTAATTATACATGGCTACACTCTGTGAAGAACGAGCCGGTGGTGGTCACTAACACCTGCTACCCCCCCCCCCCCACATCAGCAACGGCTACGATTTCAACAACACTCAGTGTCACCAACACCTGACACCCCATAACCACGATATTCCTATATTAGCATTGAGTTGAAATGTAATTTTTTTTCATTTCATTTTTTGTTTTTCTTTCAATTAGGATGCCCATTCATGTTTTATTGTTTTACATTTTCCGTTTCTAAATAATAAAGTGTTTATCATTGTCTGTTATTACTTCTTTTTCTATTCATTAATTTTCCTGAGGAGGAGCCAGCCTTGGTAATAACTGATGAAGTTGTTACAGGGTGAGTAAGCCTTCACATACAAAAATTTTATGACTCTCCTTCTTTTCAGAGATTGATATTGCACAGGCATATCATCAAGTAATGTTAGATCCTTCTTCTAAGCAGTACACCGCTTTTCCTACCCACCAAGGAGTGATGCAGTATAGAACTAGCCCTTGGGTTTGGTAACTGCCTGTGCTACCTACGTGAGACTGATGAGAAAGGTCTTGTGTAATATGCCAAATGTTTTCAGTTTATTTGATAAACATTTACGTAATGACATCGACGTGGAGCAAGCATATCCAAACATTAACTCAGTTTTACGTAGGTAACGCTCACATGGCCTCACTGCCAACCCAAAAGAAATGCTTCCTTGGGTAAAAACAAGATTAATATCTCGGCTGATCCTTTCTAATAACTCTTTGCAGCCTCTCCCCAGTAAGATCAAAGCTTTATTAGATTTTAAAATTTCCCCCAAAACCAAGAAGCTCATGCGTAGCATTCTTGGTTCTGTAAATTTTATGCACGGTTTATTTCCCGAACCTTTCTGATCTTACAGGCATCTTATCTGTGAAGGAACCTCTGGAACTTTCCGACGTAGCTCGAGAAAAGTTTAATGAGATTAAGAAATTCTTCTCAAAAAACCCTATACTTAAGATCCCAGATATTAACAAAACATTTTGTTTAAGAACTGATACCTGCAATACCGGCTTAGGTGCAGTGTTACTACAATACAATGATGGTACTCCCTTCCCTGTATGCTTCCTAAGCCGGAAACTCCTTTATGCAGAAACGAGATACTCCACCATACAAAAGGAATGTTTGGTCCTTGTGTGGGGTATCTCCAAACTTAAATTTTATTTACTGGGAAAAGAATTCATTTTAGAGATTGATCACAAACCTTTGACATACCTAGAAACTTTTAAGGGAACAAACAGCCGCCTCTTGATGTGGACATTGGCACTTCAAGCTTTTAAGTTTCATATTGTATATATCAGTGGTTCATCCAAATATTTCTCTGACTGGTTAAGTCGTGACAGTCAGTAGAAGATTTGATGCCTTACGCGACTTCCATGTGTTAGAACTTTCTCCTCGCCTATTCTTCTTATACTCCTTGACTATAAGTCTTGGTATGGGGGAGTGTGAGGGAAAAGTTCAACAGATAGGAGTAGCAAGCGAGTATATGGTAACGATAGTTTGAATGCCGGCTGCTTGTTAAGGTAGGGTCAGTCTCGCTCCCGCTCTCCCCTCCCCTCCCCTTTCTCCCCACCCCGAAAGGTGACGTGTCCCCGGGGCTCCGGCCAAACAGTAATCACTCGACTCACAGCTCCCAGTACAACTGTAAGTAAAAGCCTCTGCTCCTATTCTAGTGGATATTGGTTGAAAGCTTCACTTTTGACCAATAATAAACTTAGTCCTTTCAGTTTTAAGCTCCACATAAGACTTATCGATAATTACCACCTTTTTTAAGTATCTTGCACTTATCATGGAGAGTGATTTCTTAAGCAGTGGGTAACCTGTCTCTCTTTCCAGCTTGGAATGACAGATCGGGTCACCTGTCAACCAACGAGAAGTGTTGAAGGAGACGGACTGAAACAGCCCATGAGACGTCATTCATAATCTACCTACCTGATTAATTGTACAGGACACTACCCCTCATCTTTACAGTGGTAAAGAACCTGCGTTCCTGTCATCTGGACTGACTATTCAAGGCTATAGACTCTGTGAAGAACTAGTCGTTGGGTTGTCACCAACACCTGTGACCCCCCCCCCCCCCCCCACATCATCAGCAACGGCTACAATTTCTACAAGACGGTGTCAACCTCAACCAGACACCCCAGTATAACTGTACATATTAGCGTTGAATTCAAATGTCATTTTTCCATTTCATTTTTCATTTTTCTGTCAAATAGGATACACATTAATTTTTTCAATGTTTTATCTTTGCATTACTAAATAATAAAGTGTTTATCTTTGTGAATTATTATTTCTTTTTCTATACATTAATTTTCCTGAGGAGGAGCCAGCCTTGGTAATACTGCCTGAAGTTGTTACAGGGCTGAGTAAGCCTTCACAGTACTAAATGTGATAGTTGCAGTCACCTGAACCTGTATATTTCGAGATATTCTTAAAAGCCTGAATGTCTGCTATCACTAGCACCCCACTTATGAGAAGTCACTACATTAACTTTCTTGAGTTATCCTAAAGTAACTGGTAACCTCCAGGTAACTTCCACACTTGTTTGATAGTTCCAATGTTTCTTATCAGAAGGACTCTAGAGGTAATATATTATTCTGCCTCATTTTCTTGGGATATCCTAGGAAACTGGCATGTATGTATGACAGTTGCAGTCACATATATGTTGCAATGAACTACACTTTTGTAGCCATACCCGTAAGCAAAACCTGAAAAGTCTTGATACTACTAGATACCTGTTACAGTAACCCTCAAACGGTACCAGAAAAATTGAGAAACGACAGAGACATTCTCACTTCCACCAACTCTCGGGAGATGCTATACTTTCCGGAATTCCCCGTGTCCGCGACACAGGTGGCGGGATGCAATCTCAGTCAGGTGAAAGGTGTTGAGGACAGATTATCCTAGGTACTTCACACTTATGTTGTTATGTATGGTAGTTACAATCCTCTAAACTTGTGACCATACTTATATGCAGCTGTATTTAAATAGGTTTATTACTGTTTGTTACCTTATTACAGTATTACAATTTGCCAACATTGGTAAATTCATGAACAACCACTCATTGGGGATGCTAAACCTTCTGGAATTCTCAGTGTACGGCGACACAGACGGGGGGATCTCCGACGGGCGAAACGTGCTGGACAGATGGGGAGAACGAAGGTCTACCACCACCAAATGCTCACAAGAATCAGTTGCATAATGAGCAATCTGGCGAGTTTTTATAGCATCCTTGCCTAAGATTAGTAGAGTTTGCACAATCCATGACTTGAATTGCTCAAGGTATTTCTATTATGCTTTATGATATAGGATTCGATTTTGCTTCTTTCCATGACAGAACTATTAGGTACAATGACCTGAGCAGCTGCCCACACTGGTGGATGATTGCAAGTCCTGAAGTTGAGCTTATGTGATTTCTAGAGGTTTACCTATTTATTCAACATATGAAAGAGGACATAGCGTGCAAGGGACCTTGTAAACAATACCAACTATGCTGGATGCTGCATTCTTATCATCTGTTTGACTGTTCCATTGTTCTTGTTGACAATATTTTTACTAAACCTTTTTTTAATACATTACACAGGCCGGCCAAATTCTCATTGTATGATAAAACCAGTACATTTTTCATGGACGACACTTACTTAGGTTCGGTCTTTTAGAGAGCCTAACTAGTTGACAATAACTTCTCAACAAAATCCCTAGGATATGTCAATTTAGTGGTTATGTTGAATATCTTATTAATTTTCTCATCTAAATTCTTAGCTTCAACAATATGCAATGCTTTTAACACATTGTAAGGAAATAAGTCCTTTTAACCATAGGCTCATAATTTAAATAATAGTGAATGCATGACGACACATTAGTTGTATACAGGATGTCACAGCTTGTTAACAGGAAATTTCCTGTCAACACTCTGGATTTGAATGTCTAGGAAAGGCAGGGTTCAACAAGTGACGCTCTAAACCACTCGGCTACAGATGCTGCCTCAAAAGCTAGGCTGCCTGGTTTACGAACAATGTTTCATGCTAGCCTGGGCAAACCAGCATGGTTTCAAGCTCTTTCATTCTCATGTACGTTCCAACCTCATAAGTCATATATTCATTAATGCACACCAGACTCCCTTGACATGGTTTCGAATCCTGGTGACTGCGATTTTTCTCTGTATATACTTCCACTTATTTCTGTGTTGCACACACACACACACACACACACACACACACACACACACACACACACACACACACACACAGGACACTGAACACACACACACAACACCACACACACACAGACACACACACACACACACACACAGCTGCTAAGTGACCTTGATACCAAAGGCAATGAGACCGGACACATCTCCCTTGGGGTCCTTAGAGAGGAGCAGAAATGTGTGTGTCCCATTAACCACAATCTTCAACACATCCCTTGAAACTGGGCAACTACCTGAGGTATGGAAGACCGCAAATGTAGTTCCCATTTTTAAAAAAGAGACAGAAAAGAATGCACTGAACTACAGAACCATTGTCTCTGACGTGTACAGTATGCAAAGTCATGGAGAAGATTATCAGGAGGAAGAGTGGTGGAGCACCTGGAACAGAACAAAAGTATAAATGACAACCAGAACGTTTTCATTGAAGGTAAATCCATACGTCACAAACCTTCTGGAGTTTATGATAAAGTAACAGAAGAGACGCAGAGAGATGGGTGGGTTGAATTGCATCTTCTTGGGCTGCAAGAAGGCCTTCGACACAAGTTCCTCACAAGAGATTAGTGCAGAAACTAGAGGATCAGGCGCATATAACGGGAAGGGCACTTCAGTGGATCAGAGAATACCTGACAGGGAGGCAACAACGAGTCATGGTACGTGATGAGGTATCAGAGTGAGCACCTGTGACGAGTGGGGTCTCACAGGGGTAGGTCCTAGGACCAGTGCTATTTTTGGTATATGTGAATGACATGATGGAAGGTGTCCCTGTTCACAGATGATGTGAAGTTAATGAGAATTAAATCAGATGAGGATCAGGCAGGTCTTCAAAGTGACCTGGACAGACTGGACACATGGTCCAGCAACTGGCTTCTCGAATTCAACCCTGCCAAGTGCAAAGTCATGAAGATCGGAGAAAGGCAAAGAAGATCGCAGACAGAGTACAGGCTAAGTGGCCAACGACTGCAAACCTCGCTCAAGGAGAAAGATATTGGCGTGAATATAACACTGAACACGTCTCCGGAAGCACACATCAACCAGATAACTGCTGCAGCATATGGGGAACTGAGATTAGCATTCCGATACCTAAGTAAGGAATCTTTCAAGACACTGTACACCATGTACGTCAGGCCCATACTGGAGTATGCAGCACCAGTTTTGAACCCGCACGTTAAGAAATTAGAGAAAGTGCAAAGGTTTGCGACAAGGTTAGTTCCAGAGCTAAGGGGAATGTCCTATGAAGAGAGGTTGAGGGAAATCGGCCTGACGACACACACAACACATAAATATATATAATATATATAATATATGTATATATATATATTATATAAATATATATATATATATATGAACCACAAACGAAATGGGATTGAATCAAAAACAACATTGTGATTAGCCGAGGATTCGAACCCATGTCGTTTTTGCCGCCTCGTGGAGAACGAAAATCACACATGACGTCTAAACCCTCAGACACGCATCCTACATATAAAAAGATCAAGCACCCTGTGGGTGGTCGTGTGGGTTAGAGCGTCATGTGTGATTTTCGCCTCACCATGAGGCAGGCCAGAACGACATGAGTTCCAATCCTCGGCAAATCGCAAGTGCTGTTATTGATTAATAACCACTCATTTGTGGTTATAAAAATAATATATATATATATATATATATATATATATATATATATTATATATATATATATATATATATATATATATATATTTAAAAAATCACATAAAAGGTGATTTATAATATGCAAAACAACCATTGTGAAAGAATAATGAAATTCCAACGCGTTTGTGACTACTCCCCATTATCAAGGAACAATTTCCTGATATAAATATATATATATATATATATATATTATATATATATATATATATAATATATATATATAATATATATATATATGTGTGTGTGTGTGTGTGTGTGTGTGTGTGTGTGTGTACTCACCTATTTGTTGTTGCAGGGTCGATTCATAGCTCCTGCCCACCTGTTCATTGATCGCTACTAGGTCCTCTCTCTCCCTGCTCCATGTGCTTTATCAAACCTCTACTTAAAACTATGTATGGTTTCTGCCTCCACTACTTCACTTTCCAGACTATTCCACTTCCTGACAATTCTATGACTGAAGAAATATTTCATAACATCCCTTTGACTCATCTGAGTTTTCAGCTTACAACTGTGACCCCTTGTTTCTGTGTCTTATCCCTGGAACATTATGTCTCTGTCCAACTTGTAAATTCCTGGCAGTATTTTATATGTAGTTATCATTTCTCCCCTAACCCTCCTGTCCTCCAGTGTCGTCAGGTCGATTTCCCTAAACTATCTTCGTAGGATATTCCCCTTAGCTATGGGATTAGTCTTGCTGCAAACCTTTGCACTTTCTGTAATTGCTTGACGTGTTTGACCAGGTGTGGGTTCCAAACTGGTGCTGCATATTCCACTATGGGCCTGATGTGCACTGTGTAGAGTCTTGAACGATTCCTTACCGAGGTATCGGAACGCTATTCTCAGGTTTTCCAGGCGCCCATATGCTGAAACAGTTATCTGGTTGATGTGCGCCTGAGGAGATGTGTTCGGTATTATACTACCCCAAGATTCACTGTCTGCGGTATTCTTTGCCCTTCCCCGATCTTTATGACTTTTCATTTGTCGGGGTTAAATTTGAGGAGCCAGTTGTTGGACCAGGATTGCAGCCTGTCCAGATCACTTTGAAGTCCTGCCTGATCCTCATCCAATTTAATTTTCCTCATTAACTCCACATCTTCTGTAAACACGGACACTTCTGAGTCTATCCCTTCTGTCATGTCATACACATATATACCAAAAGCAGCACTGGTCCTAGGATCGACCAATGTGGAACAACATTCGTCACAGGCGCTCACTCTTGACACCTCGTCACATACCATGACTCGTTGTTCTTCCCTGTTAGGTATTCTCTGATCCATCACAATTTCTTTCATGTTATGAGTGCCTGATCCTCTAGTTTTTTCACTAATCTCTTATGAGGAACTATGTCGAATGCCTTCTTGCAGTCCAATAAAATCAATTTACCCACCTCTCTCTCTCGTGTTGTACTTCTGTTACCTTGTTATAAAACTCCAGCAGGGTTGTCACACAGGATTTCCCCTTCCCTGAAACCATGCTGGTTGTCGTTCATAAACTTGTTCTTTTCTCAGTGCTCCACCACTTTTCCCCTGATAATCTTCTCCACGACTTTGCATACTATACTCGTCAGTGACACCGGTCTGTAGTTTAGTGCCTCGTGTCTGTCTGCTTTCTTAAAATTCGGACTACATTTGCCGTCTTCCTTACCTCAGGCAGTTGTCCAGTTTCAATGGGTGTGTTGAAGATTGTTGTTAGTGGCACACACAATGTCTCTAAGGACCCATGGAAAGATGTCTGGTCCCTCTGTCTTTGAGGTATCAAGTTCCGAGGAGGAAGTGAAGAAGCTTGTTGGTATATCCTTTCTGTTTCCACTGTAAATATTTCTTTAAACCTCATGTTGAGCTCCTCACATACTTCTTGATTGTTTCTTATGAGCTCCCCACCTTCCTCCTGATGTGGCTATACAGCAGCTTCGGGTCAGATTTTGGCTTTCGATGCTATGGCCTTTTCGTACTGTCGCAGGACCTCCTTCCTTATCTGTCCAATCTCTTTATTTTCCTGGGTCCTTTATCTTCTGTGCTTTTTCCATTCTCTAGTGCTCTTAGGTATTTCCTCCTTTCACCTTTGGATGAACCAAGGGCTCGTTCTGGTCTTCCCATTATTTCTGTTGCCCTTGGGAACAAACCTCTCCTGTGCCTCCTTGCATTTTGTTGACACATAGTCCATCATTTCATTCACTGTTTTTCCTACGAATTCTCTCTTCCCACTGAAAATCTTGCAGGAAATTCCTCATGCCTGTGTAGTCCTCCCTTTTGAAGTTTGGCTTTTACCATCCTACTCCTGTTACCCCCTTTGATGGAATGAAAGATATATTACAGAAACCGAGATGATTTTGAATGGTTTACACACTAAAAGTACTTTGAAATTGAGCTCAAAGTAGCGGAAATGTTTTATTTTTGCTGATGTTCAAGAGTAAACAAATCACGTCACGCGTCCAATACACGTCATCTGGTGGGTCAAATATGCTTTCACAAATGCGCTGATATTATTTATATAATTTTTTCAATAATGCAGTAGTCTGAATAACAGTAAATCTTCTATTATTTGTGTGAATAACAATTCAAAACAGAAAGCAAGCATAATGTAAAGAGGGGCCCGAAGTGGGGGGAGTTATATGAGAGAGAAGGAGAGACCAGTACAAGGAGCATTCAGTATCTGATGAGTCGTCTTGATAGCCAGATAATAGCAGTGGCGCAAATACAATGTTGTGTAATTACGCTAATATTAGTAATATAGATTATCTATCTTGTCACATTTATTGTAACTTGAAACATGACAGATATCCTAGAAGCACAATAAAGACTCTGAAATTAATAAAAGGCATATTATATGAATAGGTGAGGCGGTGTTTATATCAGGGCAAACACACTCTAACCAATTTTCTTTTTGGTTGACTGTTATCCTAATCTTCATAGGTCCCATGGTGACTTTTATATACAAATTCGTAATACAAAAAAAAAAAAAAAAAAAATGCGATGAAACACAAAATAATTTACAGTGGAGTATTGGACTGAGCAACAGCTGTGGAGAGACTGACGCACATGTTCTGGCAGTTCGAGTTTGTTTGATGGAGTACCTAGCAAACGTCGGTTACCGAGCGATTTTTTGCCGAACAAAAGCATTCGAGTACCGAATTGTTCGAGTACGGAGCTGTTCGAGTACTGGGGGTTCCACTGTAGCAACTCAGGAAAATACTAACTGGCAACTCAGATTAATGAAAAATATTAATCACAACATATTTACCTTACTAATCATAAGTAGCAACTCGAAAATTGCTAATTGGCAAGCTATATATTGGCGTCTGCTATTATCATTTTCTCTTGTACTTCACAGAGGAGTGTTATCATGAGCACCACTTGTCTGACAACATATTTACAAGTATAGCCTAACTGTGCAGGTTTTATTGTCAATATTTGACTTTCATGTCATTGTAAACTCTTCCAGTTTCTAGAACTGTTAAGAAATTTCTTAAACTGTATAGAAGTTTGCAGAACAATCCAAATCCTGGTATATATAAAAAGCTTTATGAACAAACAAATCAACTTCTTGCCGTAGTATGTGTCTCAGAAATTCAGAATTAATTATAATGCCAACAAGAAAAGTGATACTACCATAAAGAAGAACAAAGATATCTGGACCAATAATTTGGTGGGATTCCAGAAGTCACATAGGAGAAGAGGAATTGTGCTGTTAGAAGAATCTTCACTAGAAAAAAATGGAAAATACCTTTCCAAATCCAAATCCTTGGACGGTACCCAGTTTCTTGGAGTAGAACTCAAAGGAAGAAAGGAGCAAATAGTGAAAATTTCCGAAGAAGTTACAAAATTATGGAGGAATAAATTGAATTTTCCCCATGTGTCAGATTAAGTAATAAGAGCAAACATGACAAGGTGATAAAGACTTATGATGAATGGATGAAAATCTTGGTGCTAAAACCAGTTCTCCAAACATCGAGTATCCATTTGTATCCAACTGGTGAAGAATTATAAAGAATTAAAGGCACAGTTTTTTAATGGAACAGAAGAAATCCTCCATAAATCAAGATGGAGAGATGATACGAAGTTTTTGTACCACCTAACACGAGTGTTTACATTCTTTGAAGAAAAAAAGACACTTTCCTATGAAATTCCAAACATCAGCAATGCGAAGTGGAATTCAAGAGCCATTCTAGCTATTCTTGCATTCATTCTTATCCCTACACGAAGGAAGACTTTGAGAAGATTTGCAGATTCATTTCCATACACCTGGGTAGTATATTGGTTTACTGATCACATGTAACTATGAAAATGACTTCAAGAATTTGTCAGAAATATTAAACTTTTACAAAAAATCGCTGAACCATCGAAAAATCACTGGAAGCAGAGATGTCGAACACTCAATATACCAGGAAGTGGTATAATTGAAACTGTATACTGTCTGCAGCAAACAAAACAAACTGCAACTTCGGTTATTCTAGCAATAATAGTAATATATGTACAAACATGATAGACAGTGATGCTTTAAGAAAAGAAGCCGTTTTTAATGTTTATTAATATTTAACATGCAATGTGCATTCAAGTTGTTTTCATTCTTCGATTTTTTTTTCATTTAGGGGTGACATTTACTAAAACGATATCGGAAATGAGATGCCTATTTCTTTCTTTTTAGTGCAAAAATTCACCTGAATTTAAGGTACAGGAATATTATGTTGGTTTAAAAAAGTTTTGTAACACTATCGTAACATTTAACTCCTCTTGTTTCCTAAGTCCCTCGTTTGTGACTGAATAGCAGTTCCTGATGTCTTCCATACTCCGTTTTGTTTTTTTTAGCCCTGTTTCATTTTCTAAGCTCTGTATCTTTTTTTATGCCTCTGCTGTTGTGCTTCTAGCTCTTTCCATTTCCTGCTCATTGCAGCTAATCCTCTCCAAATTTTTTTTTAAGCTCTTCTAGCTTCCTTTCCTCACCCTTGTTCCACTTTCATGAGCTCTGCCCACCCAATCTTCTTTCTCCCAGACTCATCCCCCGGTCCTCTCTTTTCTGACCTGCTCTTTGGCAACCATTTTTTTGTCGCCACAGAATGAAAAACTTGAGTATTTCTGTTGGTGTCGTTTTTGTGATGAGTGTTTACCGAAAGGGGGAGAGAGAAAGGGAGAGAAATAGGAGGAGGGAAAGAGGGAGAGACAGGGATAGAGGAAAAAAGAGGAGAGAAGGAGGAGCAGGAGAGAGAGAGGGCGTTGTGGGTGGATCTGCATGTGTGTGTGTACCCACCATTTGTGGTTGCAGGGTCGAGCAAAGCCCTTTCAGCTTGTTTGCTACTAGCTCTCTCTCTCACTTCCCTGTCCTCCCCATGATCTTTATCATACCCTCGCCTTAAAACTATGTATGGTTTCCCCGCCTCCACTAACGGTCACTTTCTAGGCTATTCCACGGCTTGACTAACTCTATGACTGAAGAAATACTTCCTACATCCTTTGTTTATCAGAGCTTCCACTTCCATTGTGACCTCTTGTGTCTGTGTCCCTTCTCTGGAACATTCCCGTCTTTGTCCACCTTGTCATTCCGCGCAGTATTTTTATATGTCCGTTATAATTGCTTCCCTGACCCTCCTGTCCCCAAGTGTCGTCCAGGCCGAATTTCCCTCAACCTTTCTTCGTAGGACAACCCCGTAGCTCTGGGAACTAATCTTGTAGGAAACTTGGCACTTTCCTCTAATTTCTTGACGTGCTTGACTAGTGTGGATTTCTAAAAATCCAAACTGGTGCTGCATACGGTCCAGTATGGGCCTGACGTAAATGGTAAACAAGTCTTGAAACGAATCTTACTGAGGTATCGGAACGCTAATCCATATGTTTGGCCAGGCGCCCGTATGCTGCAGCAGTTATTTGAATTGATGTGCGCCTCAGGAGATAAGCTCGGTTGTTATACTCCACCCCCAGATCTTTTTTCCTTGAGTGATGTTTGCAGTCTTTTGGCCATCTAAACACATTGTGTCTGCGGCTTCTTTACTCCTTCCCCATCTTCATGAACTTTGCATTTTGCAGGGTTAAACAACTCCAGAGCCAGTTGCTGGACCAGGCTTGTAGCCTTCCAGTCCTCTTTGTATCCTGGCCTGATCCTCATATCTCGATTTGATTCTCTCATAACTTCACACATCTCTGCAACAAGGACACTTCTGAGTCTATCCCTATCTCTTTCCGTTATGTCGTTTTTCACATAAACCAAGAACAGCACAGTCCTAGGACTGACGCGCCGTGGAACCCCCCTGTTCACAGGCGCCCACTCTGACCAACCTCGACGTACCATGACTCTTGTTGCCTTCCATGTCAGTATTCTCTGATCCATTGCAGGCCCTTTCCTGTTATGTGTGCCAGTCCTCCTACTTTTGCAGTAACCTCTTGTGAGGAACTGTGTCGAAGAGCCTTACTTCGCAGTCCAAAATAAAAAATGCAGTCGATCCTCCACCTCTCTCCTCTTGTCCTTACTTCTGTTCACCTTGTCATAAAACTCTAGTAGGTTGTGACACAGGATTTTCCCTACCTTGCATACTACACAACGTTAGTGATACAGGTCCTGTAGTTTAGTCCTCATGTCGGTCTCCCTTTTTTGAAAATTGGACTACATTTGCCGTCTTCATACCTCAGGGAGTTTGCCTCAGTTTCAAATGATGTATTGGAAGATCTTGTTTAATGGCACACAAAATTCCTGCTCCCTCTTTAAAGACTCCACGGAGAGTTCGCATAGCAGCTTCTTCACCTCCTCCTGGTTTATATGATACCTCACCACCCAGCACTGCTAGTGTATAACCCCTGTTCTTATTTTCCTGGAGTCCTACGGTTTCCACGTAAATACTTCTTTAAATCTTGTGTATGACTCCCGACATACCTCTCGGTCGTTTCTTGTGAATTCCCCAATCACTCTTCCTCAGTCTGATTACCTGGTCCTTGACTGTTTTGTTTCCTCCTGATTGTGGCTGTGACAACAGCTTCGGGTCAGTCTTGACTTCGATGCTATGTCCATTTCATATTGTCGCTGAGCCTCCTTCTTATCTGTGCATATTCGTTTCCTGGCACTTCGCTAATCTCTTTATTTCCTGAGTTCATCTGTTCTTCTGAACATTTTCCATTCTCTAAGTTTTTGCCTCCCTACACCTTTGGGTGACCAAGACTCGTCGTTCTTTTCCCCCATTAATTCTGTTTCCCTTGGGAACAAACCTCTCTTCTGCCTCTCCTTGCATTTTGTTTGCCACATAGTCCATTTCTTGTACTGGAGTTTTCCCTGTCAGGTTCCCTCTCCCACTGAATGTCTTGAGGAAGTTCCTCATGCCTGATATTTCCCCTTTGTATTTTGTTTTTCCCCACCCTATTCCTGCTGACTCTCCTCCACTTGGAGCTCAACTAAGTAGTCGAAGCACAGAACCACATGATCACTAGCTCCCAGGGCCTTTCATGCATGATATCCTTGATGTCCGAACTACTCAAGTTGAAATCAAGGTCTAAGTCTTGCTGTTCATCCTCCTTCCTCCTCTCTCTTGTAGTGTCCCTAACATGTTGATGCATGAGGTTTCCAGTATCACATCCATCATCTTGGGCTCTCCATGTTTCGGACCCCCAGGGGTGCTCTAGGTTTTCCCAGTCAATCTCCTGTGATTGAAATCACCCATAACTATAACTTTGCTCCCCCCATGTGTGCTCTCCTGGCCACCTCGGCGATGTTGTGTGTGTACTCACTATTTGTACTCACCTATTTGTGGTTGCAGAGTCGAGTCTTAGCACCTGCGAAAAGTAGTGGGTGGAGTATGTAGTGTATGTGTGTAGCGCTTCGATATTCGTGTTACAAGTGGTGAGTGCTCCGACCTAGCACTACAAAAATTCATAAATCAAATCAAAATGCTTATTTCCTGTAAAGCTTACAAGGTGTGGTTATACATATCATAAGATATTAATTACGAAGAAGGCCACTAGCATGCTAGTGACAGCAACCCCCCTTTTTACTTGTACTTTCTATGCTTAAATATTCTTCCCTAAGGCTCTAACTAATAACACCTATATAATATCAATATATATATATATATATATATATATATATAATATATATATATAAATATAAATATATATATATATATATATTTAATATATATTTATATATTTATATATATAAATATAATTATAAATATATATATATTTATATATATATATATATATATATAATTTAATAATATATCTATAAATATTTATATATTTATATATATATAAATTTATATATTATTATATATATATATAATATATATATATAATATTTATAGTAGGTTGTGTAGACAGCTAACCACCCAGGGAAGTACAACCGTCCTGCCAGATGACTGGTTGAAACAAAAAACCTGAACTGATTTGCATGATGGTAGGATTGCTGTTTTTCCTTTTCTTTTCTCATAAACACGCTAAGATAACGGGATATCTTGCTACTCCTACTTACACTTTGTCCACACTTCAACAGACACGCACAACATAAATATAATATAATACATCTAGGTTTTTCTCCTTTTCTAAATAGCTCTTGTTCTTTTTTATTTTATTTTCTTTCTATTGTCCATGGGGAAGTGAAAAGAATCTTTCCTCCGTAAGCCATGCGTGTCGTTATGAGGCGACTAAAATGCCGGGAAGCAATGTTCTAGTAACCCCTTCTCCTGTATACAATTATCTAAAAAAGAGAAGAAGAAAAACTTATAAAACTGGGTTGCTTAAATGTGCGGTGGATGTAGTGCGGATGACAATAAACAGATGATTGCTGATGTTTATGAATGAAAAGAAGTTTGGATGTCCTGGCCCTAACGAAACAAAGCTGAAGGGGGTAGGGAGAGTTTTCAGTGGGGGGAAATGAAATGGGATTAAATCGGAGTATCGGAGTGAGGTTAGAGCAAAGGAAGGGGTAGCAGTAATGTTAAATTGATCAGTTATGGAAGGAAAAAGAGAAATATGAAATGTGTAAATTCAAGAATTATGTGGATTAAAGTAAAGGTTGGATGCGAGAAGTGTTGTCATAATAAGCGTGTATATGCACCTGGAGAAGAGAGGAATGCAGAGAGAGAGAGAGATTTTGGGAGATGTTAGTGGAATGTATGGAGTGCCTTTGAACCAAGTGAGAGAGTAATTTGTGGTAGGGGACTTGAAGTGCTAAAGTAGGAGAAACTTTTAGGAGAGGGTGTGGTAGGTAAGTTTGGGGTGCCAGGTGAAAAATGATAATGGGAGCCCTTTGATTGAACTTTGTATAGAAAGGGGTTTAGTTATAGGTAATACATATTTTAAGAAAAAGAGGATAAATAAGTAAAACACGATTATGATGTAGGGCGAAATGACAGTAGTTTGTTGGATTATGTATTGGTAGATAAAAGACTGTTGAGTAGACTTCAGGATGTACATGTTTATAGAGGGGCCACAGATATATCAGATCACTTTCTAGTTGTAGCTACACTGAGGAAAAAGGGTAGATGGGATACAAGGAGAATAGAAGCATCAGGGAAGAGAGAGGTGAAGGTTTATAAACTAAAAGAGGAGGCAGTTAGGGTAAGATATAAACAGCTATTGGGATAGAGGGGCTAATGAGAGCATAGGCAATGGGTCGAAGAGGTAGGGGTAGGTTTAAAATGTAGTGTTAGAGTGTTCAGCAGAAGTTTTGGTTACAGGAAAGTGGGTGCAGGAGGGAAGAGGAAGCGATTGGTGGAATGATGAGTAAAGAGAGTAGTAAGGGAGAAAAAGTTAGCATATGAGAAGTTTTACAAAGTAGAAGTGATGCAAGGAGGGAAGAGTATATGGAAAAAAGAGAGAAGTTAAGAGAGTGGTGAAGCAATGTAAAAAGAGAGCAAATGAGAGAGTGGGTGAGATGTTATCAACAAAATTTTTTTGAAAATAAGAAAAAGTTTTTGGGAAAGAGATTAACAAGTTAAGAAAGCCTAGAGAACAAATGGATTTGTTCAGTTAAAAATAGGAGAGGAGAGTTATTAAATGGAGGTTAGAGGTATTGGGAAGATGGAGGGAATATTTTGAGGAATTGTTAAATGTTGATGAAGATAGGGAAGCTGTGATTTCGTGTATAGGGCAAGGAGGAATAACATCTTGTAGGAGTGAGGAAGAGCCAGTTGTGAGTGTGGGGGAAGTTCGTGAGGCAGTAGGTAAAATGAAAGGGGTAAGGCAGCCGGGATTGATGGGGTAAAGATAGAAATGTTAAAAGCAGGTGGGGATATAGTTTTGGAGTGGTTGGTGCAATATTTAATAAATGTATGGAAGAGGGTAAGGTACCTAGGGATTGGCAGAGAGCATGCATAGTTCCTTTGTATAAGGCAAAGGGGATAAAAGAGAGTGCAAAAATTATAGGGGATAAGTCTGTTGAGTGTACCTGGTAAAGTGTATGGTAGAGTTATAATTGAAAGAATTAAGAGTAAGACGGAGAATAGGAAGCAGATGAACAAGGAGGCTTTAGGAAGGTAGGGGGTGTGTGGACCAGGTGTTACAGTGAAAAATATAAGTAAAACAGTATTTAGAAAAAGGCTAAAGAGGTCTTTGTGGCATTTATGGATTTGGAAAAGGCTTTTTGACGGGGTGGATAGGGGGGCAATGTGGCAGTGTTGCAAGTGTATGGGGGTAGGAGGTAGGTTACTAAAAGCAGTGAAGAGTTTTTTACGAGGATAGTGAGGCTCAAGTTAGAGTATGTAGGAAAGAGGGAATTTTTTCCCAGTAAAGTAGGCCTTAGACAAGGTGTGTGATGTCACCGTGGTTGTTTAATATATTTATAGATGGGTTGTAAGAGAAGTAAATGCGAGGGTCTTGGCAAGAGGCGTGGAGTTAAAAGATAAAGAATCACACAAAAAAGTGGGAGTTGTCACAGCTGCTCTTTGCTGATGACACTGTGCTTTTGGGGAGATTCTGAAGAGAAGTTGCAGAGATTGGGGGATGAATTTGGTAGGGTGTGCAAAAGAAGAAAATTAAAGGGTGAATAAAGGAAAGAGAAAGGGTTTTATGAGGATAACAAAGATTAGGTGATGAAAGATGAATATCAGATTGGAGGGAGAGAGTATGGAGGGGTGAACGTATTCAGATATTTGGGAGGGGAACGTGTCAGGGGATGGGTCCCCATGAAAGATGAGGTGAATCATAGAATTGATGAGGGAAAAAGAGTGAGTGGTGCACTTAGGAGTCTGTGGAGACAAAGAAAATTTGTCCTTGGAGGCAAAGAGGGGAATGTAGAGAGTATAGTTTTTCCAACGCTCTTATATGGGTGTGAAGCGTGGTGATGAATGTTGCAGCGAGGAGAAGGGTGGAGGCAGTGGAGATTGTCGTGTCTGAGGGCAATGTGTGGTGTGAATATAATGCAGAGAATTCGTAGTTTGGAAGTTAGGAGGGGGTGCGGGATTACCAAAACGTTGTCCCGAGGGCTGAGGAAGGGGTTTTTGAGGTGGTTCGGACATGTGAGAGAATGGAGCGAAACAGAATGACTTCAAGAGTGTATCAGTCTGTAGTGGAAGGAAGGCGGGGTAGGGGTCGGCCTAGGAAGGGTTGGAGGGAGGGGGTAAAGGGGGTTTTTGTGTGCGAGGGGGTTGGACTTCCAGCAGGCATGCGTGAGCGTGTTTGATAGGAGTGAATGGAGACAAATGGTTTTTAATACTTGACGTGCTGTTGGAGTGTGAGCAAAGTAACATTTATGAAGGGATTCGGGGAAAACCCGGGCAGGCCGGACTTGAGTCCTGGAGATGGAAGTACAGTGCCTCCCACTCTGAAGGAGGGGTGTTAATGTTGCAGTTTAAAAACTGTAGTGTAAAGCACCCTTCTGGCAAGACAGTGTTGGAGTGAATGTGGTGAAAGTTTTTCTTTTTCGGGCCACCCTGCCTTGGGGGGAATCGGCCGGTGTGATAATAGAAAATTTAGAATAATAATTATTATTTTTTATTATCACACCGGCCGATTCCCACCAAGGCAGGGTCCCCGAAAAAGAAAAACTTTCACCTCATTCACTCCACTGTCTTGCCAGAAGGGTTGTTTTTACATACAGTTTTAAACTGCAACATTAACACCCCTCCTTCAGAGTGCAGGCACTGTACTTCCCATCTCCAGGACTCAAGTCCGGCCTGCCGGTTTCCTGAACCCCTTCATAAATGTTACTTTGCTCACACTCCAACAGCACGTCAAGTATTAAAAACCATTTGTCTCCTTTCACTCCTATCAAAACACGCTCACGCATGCCTGCTGGAAGTCCAAGCCCCTCGCACACAAAACCCCCTTTACCCCCTCTCTCCAACCTTTCCTAAGCCGAACCCCTACCCGCCTTCCTTCCACTACAGACTGATACACTCTTGAAGTCATTCTGTTTCGCTCCATTCTCTCTACATGTCCGAACCACCTCAACAACTCTTCCTCAGCCCTCTGGACAAAGTTTTGGTAATCCCGCACCCCTTCTAACTTCCAAATACGAATTCTCTGCTTATATTCACACCACACATTGCCCTCAGACATGACATCTCCCCTGCCTCCAGCCTTCTCCTCGCTGCAACATTCATCACCCATGCTTCACACCCTATAAGAGCGTTGGTAAAACTATACTCTCATACATTTCCCTCTTTGCCTCCAAGGACAAAGTTCTTTGTCTCCACAGACTCCTAAGTGCACCACTCACCTTTTCCCCTCATCAATTCTATGATTCACCTCATCTTTCATATATATATATATATATTATATATAATATAGTATATATATTATATATATATATATATATATAAACATATAATAAAATAAATAAAATTTACATAAATTTTATTTTAAACTTTCTGAAATATATTAACAAAGTTAAAAATGAGCAATTTTTTCTAGATATTCGAGTTTAAGATATTCCCGTTTAAGCTCCCAAATGTAGTCTTCCATCATGTTTTCATTATAAGATCCCTGATAGCTGTGTTCAAAGTCCATTATATCTTGATGGAAGTGCTTCCCTTGCTCCTCTGAGTATGCTCCCATATTCTCCTTGAAATTGTCAAGCTGAGCATCAAGGATATGAACCTTAAGGGATATCCCACAGCACATCTGACCGTAGCTTTTTACCAAGGTCTGAACAAGTTCCACATAATTGTCAGCCTTATTGTTGCCTAGAAGGCCCTGTGCTACACCAACAAAACACTCCCAGGCTTCCTTTCTTTCTCTGTGTGGTCCAGTGAAGATGCTAGCCTTCACCTTTGCCTCAGATAGCTTGGGAAAGAAGTCTTGAAGATACTGAAGGGCAGGCAGGGACTCTTTGTCAAGAGCTGTAACAAACTGTTTCATTGCCCTAGCTTAATGTGTAATGGAGGACAGGAACCTTTTGAGGACCACCAATAGTTTATGTTTGATATTATGTCTTCCTACTGAGAACTGAGTCCTTTGAGGCCAGTGCTTCCTCTGGTAATGTGCTGCTCTGTCTTTACTATCCCAATCACAGAGATAACAGGGAAACTTGGTAAAACCTCCTCGGAGTCCCATCAAAAAATGACACAATTTTGAAGTCTCCAGTGACCTCCCAGCCATACTTTTCATAGTTCAAAACTTCCAGTAGAAGTTTGACACTGTTGTAGTCCTTGAAATGCACTGAATGAGCTAAAGGAAGGATGGATAGTGTTCCCATTGTGCAGAAGTATAGCTTTTAGGCTTCTGGAGGAGCTGTCAATGAAGGAGTGTCCACTCATCTGGATGCATGCAAATTCCTATTGCATCTAAACAGCCTGATACACATTAAGTAGCTCACCTGTCTTCATCAGTGATGAAACTTGAGAAATGTTGTGATGTTTTTCTTTGGCTTGTTACTTGCACAATTTCATCCACCAAGTCCACGCATTGAGCCTTGAAATCAAAAGATCAGCCATTTGGACTTTGTCAAACCATGATCTATGATTGGGTTCATTGAGGTCTGTCTGGTTTGGGTACTAAATTTTCCTCCCAACCAAGCTTGCAGCTGTGAGCTTCTTGTCATGTTCACTGTGCTATTCATTTTCTGATTGCTGCTTTCTTCTTCTGACGGTTGACTTCTTTCTGGAGGTGTAGGTACAGGGAAGATCTGCACTGTTGGTAAGGTGCAATTGAGTGAGGGAAGGTTGGATATGAACTAGCAGGTGACATTTTTCCAGTTCGGGCGTTTTGAAGGATCCACCAGGCAGAAGTAGGCACTTGGTTGAGGGATCAGTGGGTGATCACTCAACCACTCTGATATGTTTAATAAAGAAATTCTAAGCGACTTGAAAACTTATGTGCTTATGTATTTTAGGTTATTGGTTCCCCCCCTCTGATATAAAAAATAATTTATTTTTAGTTTGTCTTCAAGTGGTATTTCTTGGTGATTCTTTGAATTAGTTTAGGGCTGTGTTATATCCCTATTTTCCATTTTAATTTAAAATAAGTATTGAGATTCATTCGTCTGTGAAATAAACTAGTGATAGCAAATCAGATGATTGTAATGTGTTTAACGCTTATATTTTAATGCAGATGAGGATCAGGCACTCTCTGGTTTTATATTTTCGTTTGCACTGACGTACAGGAGCCGGGATAAAAGCAGTAGGTAAAAGGCCACAAGAGAAACTAATGTGATATTTTATTGTGGCACGTTTCGCTCTCCAGGAGCTTTGTCAAGCGATACAAAAGTATATGGACACACTGTTTGTATCAGGCTGACAAAGCTCCTGGAGAGCGAAAACGGTGCCACAGTAAAATATCTCATTAGTTGCTTTGTGTCCTTTTACTTACATATTGTCCGTAATTCTACCAAACATTATTACATAAAGCGTAGACACGAATCGCATGGAAAAAGCGTAGTAACGAACGGGTTAGGCAAAAGGGAATACACGTTGAGACGGAAATTACACCAAGTGAAAATGGGTTATTCAGTTGAAGTGACTGATGCATCCTATGAAAACTGCAACACAAAACCGAGGCAGACAAAAAAATGCGAGCAACAGGACGAGTTACGGAGCACCAAGGTCGGTCACGGAGCCAACAGGCGAGTCAAGGAGCACCAAGGGACGTGGTCACGGAGCACCAAGGACGAGTCACGGTGCACCAGGACGAGTTTACGGCAACCAAGGACGAGTCAACGGGCACCAAGGACGAGTTACGGAGCACAAGGACGAGTCACGGAGCGCAGAGAGTCACGGAGGCACCATAGGACGAGTCACGGAGCACCAAGAAGAGTCACGGAGCACCAGGGACGAGTCACGGAGCACCAAGGACGAGTCTCTGGAGAACAAGGACGAGTCATGGGAGCACCAAGGACGGAGTTCAACCGATCAACGTGGCTGAAAAACGGTAGTCATGAAGCAGCGTGGATGATAACGGTGGTTCATGAAGCGATGGGGGATGGATTACGGTTGTCAGGAAAAAAAAGCTCGCTTCCCATACCGAACAGGGTGGATGATAAACGGCAGTCATAAAGCAGCGTGGATGATATCGTAGTCATGAACCAGCGTGAATGATAACGGTAGTCATGAAGCTGCGTCGATGATAAACGGAAGTCATGAAGCGGGGGAGGATTGATAAATACGGTCGTCATGAAACAGCAGTAGTTGATTAAAGTAGACATTGAAGAGGCGTGGGATGATATCGGACGGTAGTAATGAAACAGGCATAGATGATAAACGGTAGTCAAGAAGCAGCGTGGATGATAAACGATGCCATGAGGCAGCGAGATGATTACGGTAGTCATGAAACTGCGGGGATAATAACGAAGTCATAAGGGGGTGATGATATCGATAATCTAAAGGCGGGTGGATGATAGCGGAATCCTGGAGGCGCATAGATGATAACGGAGTCATGAAAGTAGCGTAGATAATAACGGAAGTCATGAAGCAGCGCGCATGATAACGTAGTCATGAAACTGGGTGGATGATAACGGTAGTCTGAAGCAGCGTGGATGGTAAACGGTAGTCATGATGCAGCGTGGATGGTAAATCGGTAGTCATGAAAGCAGGGTTGATGACTTGGTAGTCATAGAGCAGCGTGGATGTAAACGGTAGTCATGCAACGGGTGGATGGTAACGGTAGTATGATGCGGCGCGGATCATAATTGTAGTCATGAATCGATGTTGAGGTAACGGTAGTCATGAGAGGGGTGGATGATAACGGTAGTCATGAAGCGGAGTGGATAATAACGGTAGACATGAAGCGGAGTGGATAATAAAATCGTGTAGACATGAAGCCTGGGGTAGATGATAACGATAAAGTCATGAAGCGAGTGGATAACGGTAGTCATGAAGCGGAGTGGGATGATACGGTAGTCTTGAAGCCGGGTGGATGATAACGGCCAGTGATGGAACGGCGTGGAATAATAACGGTAGTCATGAGCGGGGGATGATAACGGTAGTCATGAAGCGACGTGGGTTAATAAACGGTTGTATGAAGCGGGGTGGATGTTAACGGTATTCATGAAGCGACGTGGCTGATGACGGTAGTCATGAAGCGGGGTTGATGATAAACGGTAGTCAGAAGCGGGGGTGATGATAAGGTAGTCATGAAGCGAAGTGGATAATAACGGTAGTCATAAGGGGGTGGATGATACGGTATTCTGAAGCCGTCGTGGATGATGACGGTAGTCATTTGAAGGCGGGGTTGATGATAACGGTAGTCTTGAAGCGGGTTGTTGATAACGGTTGTCATTGAAGCGAGGGTTGATTATTAAACGGTAGTCATGGGAGCGGGGTTGTTTGATACGGTAGTCATGAGGCGGGGGTTGTTGAGAACGGTAGTCATGAAGCGGGGTTGATGATACGGTTAGGATGAAGCGGGGTTGATGATTAAAGGTAGTCATGAAGCGGGTAGATGATAACGGTAGTCATGAAGCGGGGTTGATGATAACGGTAGTAATGAAGCGGGGTTATGATAAACGGTAGGTCATGAAGCGGGGTTGTGATAACGGTAGTCATGAAGCGGGGTTGATGATAACGGTAGTCATGAAGCGGGGTAGGATGTTATCGGTAGTCATGAAGCGGGGTTGATGATAACGGTAGTCTGAAGCGGGGTTGATGATAACGGTGGCATGAAGCGGGGATGATGATAACCGGTTAGCATGAAGCGGGGTTGGATGATATAACGGTAGTCATGAAGCGGGGTAGATGATAACGGTAGTCATGATGCGGGTTGATGATAACGGTAGTCATGAAGCGGGGTAGTGATAACGGTAGTCATGAAGCGGGGTTGATGATAACGGTAGTCAATGAAGAGGGGTAGTGATAAACGGGTAGTCATGAAGCGGGTTGATGATAACGGTAGTCATGAAGCGGGGTTGATGATAAACGGTAGTCATGAAGCGGGTTGTTGATAACGGTAGTCATGAAGGACGTGGATGATGACGGTTATTATGAAGCGACGTGGATGATGACGTAGTCATGAAGCGGGGTTGATGAAACGGTAGTCATGAAGCGCGTGGTTGATGACGGTTGTCATGAAGCGACGTGGATAATAACGTGTAGCATGAAGCGGGGTGGGATGTTAACGGTAGTCATGAAGCGAGTGGATAATAACGGGGGGGGATAGTCATGACGCGGGGTGGATGATATACGGTATTCTGAAGCGGACGTGGATGTGTCGGTAGTCATGAAGCGGGGTTGAGGATGATTACGGTTGTCATGAAGCGGGGTTGATGATAACGGTAGTCATGATGCGACGTGGATAATAACGGTAAGTCATGAAGCGGGGTGGATGATAACTGTATTCATGAAGCGTCGTGGATTGTTGACGGTAGTCATGAAGCGGGGTTGTTGAGAACGGTAGTCATGAAGCGGGGTGTGAATAACGGTAGTCATGAAGCGGGGTTTGATGATAACGGTAGTCATGAAGCGGGGTTGGATGATAACGGTAGTCATGGAAGCGGGTGATGATAACGGTAGTCATGAGCGGGGTAGATGATAACGGTAGTCATGAAGCGGGGTTGAAGTAACGGTTGTCATGAAGCGGGGTTGATGATAACGGTAGTCATGAAGACGGGGTTGATGATAACGGTGTCCTTGAAGCGTCGTGGATGATGACGGTTTCATGAAGCGACGTGGATGATGACGGTAGGTCATGAAGCGGGGTATGATACGGTAGTCTGAAGCGACGTGGATGATGACGGTATTTCATGAAGGCAGACGTGATAATAACGTAGTTGAAGCGGGGTGATGTAAACGGTAGTCATGAAGCGGGGTTGATGTTAACGGTAGTCATGAAGCGGGGTGATGTATCCGGTAGTCATGAAGCCGGGGTAGATGATAAAAACGCGACCTTCAAGTCTCTTGATGGCAGCTTGGATTTTTTTTATCAAAATAAATTTGATTAATAATTCTTTTATTGTCTCTCATGAAAATTCCGATAGAAATACGAAATCTCAAATTCGTTAAGAACTGCGAACATTTTTGATATATTACTGATGATGTGGAACAGTCGATATAATGAATACAAGAGATAAAAGAACGTTGTTAAATGTTACCGCAATTTTAATCGGAAAAACACAAGAAAAAAAATTGATCGTCGTGAACAGATATGGAATTCGCTGGGAGCCTGAAATATTAGCCCGAAGTGAGTGCGTGTAAGGACAGTCATCATCACGTGAGAGAGACATATTAAACCCTTGACCAAAAGTATTAAATCATTAAATAACATAAAATAAGGGCACGATACGTGACTGAACGATACACCCAAATATACCCGCCACATAAAAGAGAGAACCTTACGACGACGTTCCTGGTCCGGGGGACTTGGACCATGACTAAGTCACTTTGTTAAATGGTTCCAAGTCGGTCCGAAAACGTCGTCGTATGCTTCTCTCTTTTATGTGCGGGGTATTTGGGGTATTAAATCAGTGTGATAAAAAGGTTGAAAAACCGTCAAGTTGAAGATGGAGACACTTATGCAGCATATGGGAAAGCTTGATTCAGGAACGTTTCGCCACACAGTGGTCATCCGTCCAATACATGTACATCTACAAGATTGATGAACTGAACTACATCGACTCCAGGCTGAGGGACTGATTACCTCATACTCCTCTCTACTTACGCTTTTCCCTCCTTTTTTTGTATTGGACTGTTGAAGCCACTGTGTGGCGAACGTTTCACTGAATAAAGATTCCCATATGCACTGCATTAAGTGTCTCAATCTTCATTAAATCATGTAGGAGAAAAAATATCAGTCGTCATGGGAAACAGGAATATCATTGAATTGTACACAATTCCAGTGTATATACACAAAAAACTGCATATCTGTGCAATAATCTCGAGGTATGTATTTGTTCACCGAAATATATACCTTCTGGAGGTGTAATTCTCAAGTGTGTATGACCCGGAGAGGTGAGAATGATCTAATGGAATATCATGAAAATGTCTATTTCTCCTATCATATTCAACGAGGTTAGGTATTCTTTGTGTATTAACATCCGAGAGGTGTGTAATTATACCATGGGGGTTTATATACAGTACATTGAGTCGAAATACATATTTTGTACTTAAAATTTTGTTTGTACAGAGTAGAGCTCATGTACTCGTTGCTTCGTTTAAACTGATTGTAGCTGGGATCACTCTCTCCAGTCCTCGCGGGTCCTATTTTATAAAAAAATTCTTATATTTGTGTAAAAAGTCTGCCTACTCCATTTCTTCATCCAGTTTATTTCACCTGCTAACCTCCGTGAGTCAGTATTTCATAAATCCCTGTTGCTATTCGTTTCTTAAACTTCCAATTTTGCTCACCCCTCACAAGTTTTGTAAGTAGCTTGTTCGTTGTGTTCGTGTCTTACGTGATCTTCGTATACGCTAATGTTAGCCATCAGGTTTAGTTCGTTTAGCCTATTCTTGTAGTTCATTTCCATTACTTCTGGAACTATTTCTTTGGGAATAGCCTGAGTTTTGTTTTATTCTTTTGATATGCATTATCAGGTAAATGTTACATTACTGTGCCGCATACTCAGTGGTGGGAATGACATGTTGCATATTGTGCAGTAAATAAACGTCTATGTTATTTCTTGTGATTTTTCCCCTCTTCAGCTTTATTATCTGGCTTTGTTTTCATATCTTCTGATGTGGTTGAGTAGCAGTCTCGGGTCTGTCTTTATTTTTTTCTTGTCTATTGTTCTTTGCTATAGATTCCTGTGGGTTTAGCCCTTCCCCAGATACAACAACAAAGACACACAATAATATTATAATTATATTAATAATTATTAATATTGATAATATATAATATAATATATCGTTTACAAAATATATCGCCTGGTCTTTCTCCTCACAAGTGTACTTTCGCTTCTAGCTCTTCTGCTGTCCTTTTATTTTTTATATTTTTTTCCCGAATTCTTGCGCCTCTTGTTTTTAGTTCTCTGCATCTCTGGGTGAACCATGGGCGCTCTCTAGTTTTTCTCTTGCCTCTTCATCCAATTTTCAGATAAGTACTCCATCATTCTTCTTTCCTTCCCTCTGATTTCCTGTATGTGCTACTTTCAGACATTCTCAAAGTCTTGCATAATTTCCTTTTTGCAAATTTCGCTTGTCGGTAGTTTTTTATTATGTTTTCCTTCTCTCCCGGTTTAACTTCTAGCTGAAACAACATAAATACGAAATTATACAGATTACATCGCATTGGGAGAGACGAGGATAGGAGGCGGATTTTATAGTGGAGGGGAAACGAGGGTATTTAAGATAAGGTAAAGAAGGACTAGCACCTTATTTCATGATGGTAATTAGTTTGGCTCTGCTAAGTTGTAGTATAATACAGGTCGAGTCTGTTTAACCTTTAATTTTTCTATAATGTTTCATATGAAGCTTTCCGCTTCTCTTAAGCATTTTCCTATGTATCTGTTTCTTTGATTATTACCTTGGCGCTGTTCCCAGTGGTTACATGGGAGAGTAAGTCGGGGTGGCTTACAATTGCATTATGTGCATACCAAATATGTGTTCCTGATTCCTTGTAATAATGTGCCATGATGTTTGTCCCACTTAAAGAATATTACAACATCAACAACGACCAAAGTAGGACACACTAACATCACTGTTTCTTTGAGTGGTGTACGAATGGTATATAATACCGACAAGATGAGAGTAAGACACATGTGCAACATCTGGGTATCTTTATTGTAGACGTTTCGCCATCCAGTGGCTTTATCAATCAAATTCTAGGACATAACTTGAAGACAGTAGAATTATGTACAGAAGATGAGGTAATCAGTCCCTCAACCTAGGAGTAGGTGCGAACAGCACCATAGTCGTGGAGATTCTGAAGCAGAAGAAAGAATCCTGGCGCTTATATTGTAACGTCAGGTGTAGCAGGGACTAGGCATATCCACTGGTAGGCGGATTCCAGTGAAAGTAGGTCCTTCCAAAGGATGGGTTAGTTGGTAGTCGTTGTCGTAGTGTGAAGGTTATGTAACATGTCTCAGAATTTATGATTCCATGATGTTGCAGTGTCTGACAAGTGGTGTACGAATGGTATATTTTACCGACAAGATGAGGAAGACCCACATGTGATCATCTGGTCTCTTTATTGGAGTCGTTTCGAACATCCTGTGGTTTATCAACTACAAATTTCTTGGACACTAACTGGGGGAAAGACAGTTGATAAAGCCACTGGATGGCGAAACGTCTACAAGAAAGATACCCTGAGTTGCCACATGTGTCTTACTTCTCTTCTTGTCGGTATTATATACCATTCGTACACTTCTTGGCTGACACTGCTACATATTGGTATCTTAATTCTGAGGACATGTTCATAACCTTCACGACTACGACAACTACTACTTACAAACTAAAACCCATCTCTTTGGGGAAGGACCTTCTTTCAAGGGGAATCCAGCACTACCAGGGAATAATTGCACTATTCTGCTACACCTGACGTTACTATATTAGCGCCAGGATTCTTTATTTCTGCTTCAGAATTATCCACGACTATGTGCTGTTTAGCACCTTCTCCTTGGTTGAGTGATGATTACCTTCATCTTCTGCTAATAATTCTACTGTCTTCAAGTTATGTCCCTAGGAATTTGTATTGTAAGCACTGGATGCGAATAGGCGCTACAATAAAGATACCAGATGTTGCACATGTGTCTTTACTTCTCATTTGTCGGATTTTTTACCATTAGTCACCATCAAAGGAAAGGAAACAGTGGTGATGTTAGTGCTGTCCTACTTTGGTCGTGTGGTGATGTTGTTAATATTATTTAAGTGGGACAACAATGGCACATTATTACTTGGATTCAGGAAACACATATTTGGTATGCACATAATGCAATTGAAGCCACCCCGACTTATCTTCCATGTATCACTGGGAACAGCGCCAAGGGAATAATCAAAGAAAACGGATCATAGGAAAATGCTTTAAGAGGAGCGGTAAGCTTTATTTGAACATTATAGAACAAATTAATAGGTTTATTAAACAGACTCCGACCTGTATTATAACTACAACTAGCAGAGCACAAACTAATTACCATCATGAAATAAGGTGCTAGTCCTTCTATTACCTTATCTTTAAATACCTGTTTCCCCTCCACTATAATAATCCTGCCTCCTATCTGGCTCTCCCATGCGATGTAATCTGTATAATTTCGTATTTTTGTAGTGTTGTTTCACGCTAGAAGTAACGGGAGGAGAAGGGAAAACATAATAAAAAACTAACGACAAGTCGGAATTGCAAAAAGGAAAATTATGCAAGAAAGACTTGGAATTCTGAAAGTAGCACATACAGGAAATCAGAGGATGGAAAGAAGAATGATGGAGAGTACTTATCTGAAAATGGAGTGAAGAGGCAAAGAGAAATTAGAGAGCGCCCATGGTTCACAAGAGATGAAGAGAACTAAAAAAGAGCGCAAGAAGAATTCGGGGAAAAAAATCTAAAAAATAAAAGGACAGCAGTAGAGCTAGAAGCGAAAAAAAGTACATCTGTGTAGGAGAAGACCAGCGATAATTTTTAAACGATATATTATTATTATTATTATTATTATTATTATTATTATTATTATTATTATATTATTGTTGTCGTTGTTGTTGTTATCTGGGGAAGCGCTAAACCCACAGGGATCATATAGCAAAGAACCATAGAGAAGAAAAAAATAAAGTCTGACCCGAGACTGCTACTCAACCACATCAGAAGATATGAAAACAAAGCCAGATAATAAAGCTGAAGAGGGGAAAAATCACAAGAAATAACATAGACGTTTATTTACTGCACAATATGCAACATGTCATTCCCACCACTGAGTATGCGGCACAGTAATGTAACATTTACCTGATAATGCATATCAAGAAGATATAAAAAACTCAGCGATTCCCAAAGAAACTAGTTCCAGAAGTAATGGAAAGGATCTACAAGAATAGTCTAGACGAAACTAAACTGATGGCTAACATTGAGTATTCGAAACGTTCAAGTAAGACCACGGAACACAACGAAACAGCTACTTACAACAACTTGTGGGGTGAGCAAATTGAAGTTTAAGAACGATAGCAACAGGGATTTAAGAATATGGACTCACGGAGGTTAGCAGGTGAAATAAACTGGATGAAGAAATGGAGTAGGCAGACTTTTTACACAAATATAAGAATTTTTTTATAAAATAGGACCCGCGAGGACTGGAGAGAGGGATCCCAGCTACAATCAGTTTAAACGAAGCAACGAGTACATGAGCTCTACTCTGTACAAACAAAATTTTAAGTACAAAATATGTATTTCGACTCAATGTACTGTATATAAACCCCCATGGTATAATTACACACCTCTCGGTGTATATACACTTAGAAATACTAACCTCGTGAATATGATAGGAGAAATAGACATTTTCATGATTTTCCAATTAGATATTCTCACCTCTCCGGGTATATACACTGAGAAATACACTCTGAAGGTATATATTCGGTGAAAGATACTTACCTCGAGATTTATTTGCACAGATATGCAGTTTTTGGTGTATATACACTGTGAATTGTGTACATTTCAATGAATATTCTGTTTCCCATGCGACTGTTTTTTTTTCTCCTTCATGATTTAATGAAGATTGAGACACTTATGCAGCATATGGGAATCTTTATTCAGGAAACGTTTCGCCACACAGTGGCTTCATCAGTCCAATACAAAGAGGAAGGCGTAAGGAGAGGAGGAGTATGAGGTAATCAGTCCCTCAGCCTGGAGTCGATGTGTTCAGTCCATCAATCTTGTAGAATGTACATTGTATTGGACTGATGAAGCCACTGTGTGGCGAAACGTTTCCTCAATAAAGATTCCCATATGCTGCATAAGTGTCTCAATCTTCAACTTGTTGGTTTTTCAAACCATTTATCACACATGATTTAATACACAAATAACCCGCACATAAAAGAGAGAAGCTTACGACGACGTTTCGGTCCGACTTGGACCATTGACAAAGTGACTTTGTCAATGGTCCAAGTCGGACCGAAACGTCGTCGTAAGCTTCTCTCTTTTATGTGCGGGTTATTTGTGCATCGTTCCAGTCACGGTATTGTGCCTTTTTTTTGGTTATTTATGATTTAATACTTTTGTGTCAAGGGTTAATATGTCTTCTCTCACGTGATGATGACTGTCTTACACGCACTCACACGGGCTAATATTTCTGGCTCCCACGATTCATATCTGTTCACACGATCAATTTTTTTCTTGTGTTTTTCCGATTATAATTGCGGTGAACATTTAACAACGTTCTTTTATTCTCTTGTATTACATATTATCGTCTGTTCCTCACATCAGTATTATATCATAAAAATAGTCGCAGGTTCTTAACGATATTTGAGATTTCGTATTTCTATCGGAATTTTCATGAGAGACAATAACAGAATTATTATTCCAAATTATTTTGATAAAAAAAATCCGAAGCGGCCATCAAGAGACTTGATGGTCGCTTGTTATCATCTACCCCGCTTCATGACTACCGTTATCATCAACCCCGCTTCATGACTACCGTTATCATCAACCCCGCTTCATGACTACCGTTATCATCCACCCCGCTTCATGACTACCGTTATTATCCACGTCGCTTCATGAATACCGTCATCATCCACGTCGCTTCATGACTACCGTTATCATCAACCCGCTTCATGACTACCGTCATCATCACGTCGCTTCATGAATACCGTCATCATCCACGTCGCTTCATGACTACCGTTATCATCAACCCCGCTTCATGACTACCGTTATCATCTACCCCGCTTCATGACTACCGTTATCATCAACCCCGCTTCATGACTACCGTTATCATCTACCCCGCTTCATGACTACCGTTATCATCAACCCCGCTTCATGACTACCGTTATCATCAACCCGCTTCTGACTACCGTTATCATCAACCCCGCTTCATGACTACCGTTATCATCAACCCGCTTCATGACTACCGTTATCATCAACCCCGCTTCATGACTACCGTCATCATCACGTCGCTTCATGAATACCGTTATCATCACCCCGCTTCATGACTACCGTTATTATCACGTCGCTTCATGACTACCGTTATCATCAACCCCGCTTCATGACTACCGTTATCATCAACCCCGCTTCATGACTACCGTCATCATCCACGTCGCTTCATGAATACCGTTATCATCCACCCCGCTTCATGACTACCGTTATTATCCACGTCGCTTCATGACTACCGTTATCATCCACCCCGCTTCATGACTACCGTTATTATCCACGTCGCTTCATGAATACGTCATCATCCACGTCGCTTCATGACTACCGTTATCATCAACCCCGCTTCATGACTACCGTCATCATCCACGTCGCTTCATGAATACCGTCATCATCCACGTCGCTTCATGACTACCGTTATCATCAACCCCGCTTCATGACTACCGTTATCATCAACCCCGCTTCATGACTACCGTTATCATCAACCCCGCTTCATGACTACCGTTATCATCTACCCGCTTCATGACTACCGTTTCATCAACCCCGCTTCATGACTACCGTTATCATCTACCCCGCTTCATGACTACCGTTATCATCAACCCCGCTTCATGACTACCGTTATCATCTACCCCGCTTCATGACTACCGTTATCATCAACCCCGCTTCATGACTACCGTTATCATCAACCCCGCTTCATGACTACCGTTATCATCAACCCGCTTCATGACTACGTTATCATCAACCCGCTTCATGACTACCGTTATCATCATACCCCGCTTCATGACTACCGTTATCATCAACCCCGCTTCATGACTACCGTTATCATCAACCCCGCTTCATGACTACCGTTATCATCAACCCCGCTTCATGACTACCGTTATCATCAACCCCGCTTCATGACTACCGTTATCATCTACCCCGCTTCATGACTACCGTTATCATCAACCCCGCTTCATGACTACCGTTATCATCAACCCGCTTCATGACTACCGTTATCATCAACCCCGCTTCATGACTACGTTATCATCAACCCGCTTCATGACTACGTTATAATCAACCCGCTTCATGACTACCGTTATCATCAACCCCGCTTCATGACTACGTTATCATCAACCCCGCTTCATGACTACGTCATCATCCACGTCGCTTCATGAATACCGTTATCATCCACCCCGCTTCATGACTACCGTTATTATCCACGTCGCTTCATGACTACCGTTATCATCAACCCCGCTTCATGACTACCGTTATCATCAACCCCGCTTCATGACTACCGTCATCATCCACGTCGCTTCATGAATACCGTTATCATCCACCCCGCTTCATGACTACGTTATTATCACGTCGCTTCATGACTACCGTTATCATCCACCCGCTTCATGACTACCGTTATTATCCACGCCGTTCCATCACTGCCGTTATCATCCACCCGGCTTCATGACTACCGTTATCATCCACTCCGCTTCATGACTACCGTTATCCACTCCGCTTCATGACTATCGTTATCATCTACCCCGCTTCATGTCTACCGTTATTATCCACTCCGCTTCATGTCTACCGTTATTATCCACTCCGCTTCATGACTACCGTTATCATCCACCCCGCTTCATGACTACCGTTATCATCAACATCGTTTCATGACTACAATTATGATCCGCGCCGCTTCATGACTACCGTTACCATCCACCCAGTTTCATGACTACCGTTATCATCCACGCTGCTCTATGACTACCATAGTCATCAACCCTGCTTCATGACTACCGTTACCATCCACGCTGCTTCATGACTACCGTTACCATCCACGCTGCTTCATGACTACCGTTATCATCCACCCAGTTTCATGACTATCGTTATCATGCGCGCTGCTTCATGACTTCCGTTATTATCTACGCTACTTCATGACTTCCGTTATCATCTATGCTGCCTCATGACTTCCGCTATCATCCACCCGCTTTATGATTATCGTTATCATCAACCCCGCTTCATGACTTCCGTTATTATCCCCGCTGTTTCATGACTACCGTTATCATCTACGCTGCCTCATGGCTATCGTTATCATCCACGCTGCTTCTTGACTACCGTTATCATCTATGCTGTTTCATGACTACCGTCCGTTATCATCCACGCCTCTTCATGTCTACTTTAATCATCTACGCTGTTTCATGACGACCGTTATCATCCTCCCCGCTTCATGACTTCCGTTATCATCGACGCTGCTTCATGACTACCGTTATCATTCACGCTGGTTCATGACTACTGTTATCATCCACGCTGCTTTATGACTGCCGTTATCATCCACCCCACTTCATGACTACCGTTATCATCCACCTCGCTTCATGACCACCGTTATCATCCACGCTGCTTCATGACTACCGTTTTCATCCACGGTGATCGGTGACTCGTCCTTGGTGCTCCATGACTCGTCCTTGGTGCTCCGTGACTCGTCCTTGGTGCTCCGTGACTCGTCCTGGTGCTCCGTGACTCGTCCTTGGTGCTCCGTGACTCGTCCTTGGTGCTCCGTGACTCGTCCTGGCGCTCCGTGACTCGTCCTTGGTGCTCCGTAACTCGTCCTTGGTGCTCCGTGACTCGTCCTTGGTGTTCCGTAACTCGTCCTGGTGCTCCGTGACTCGTCCTTGGTGCTCCGTGACTCGTCCTTGGTGCTCCGTGACTCGTCCTGGTGCTCCGTGACTCGTCCTTGGTGCTCCGTAACTCGTCCTGGTGCTCCCATTTTTGTCTGCTCTGTTTGTTGTTGCAGTTTTCATAGGATGCATCAGTCACTTCAACTGAATATCCATTTTCACTTGGTGTATTTCGGTCTCAACGTGATTCCCGTTTTGCCTAACCCGTTTCGTGACTACGGCTTTTTCCATGCTGATTCGTGTCTACTGCTTTATGTAATAAAGTTGGTAGAATTACCGACAATATGTAAAGTAAAAGGACACAAGAGCAACTAATGTGATATTTTATTGTGGCAACGTTTCGCTCTCCAGGAGCTTTGTCAAGCCGATACAAACAGTGTGTCCATATACTGTTTGTATCGGCTTGACAAAGCTCCTGGAGAGCGAAACGTTGCCACAATAAAATATCACATTAGTTGCTCTTGTGTCCTTTTACCCTACTGCTTTATCCCGGCTCCTGTACGTCAGTGCAAACGAAAATATTAAAACCAGAGAGTGGCCTGATCCTCTGCTGCATTAAAATATTAGCGTTATACACATTAAAATAATCTGATTTGCTATTCACTAGTTATTTCACAGACTGAATGATCTCAATATCTTATTTTAATTAAAATGGAAAATTAGGATATACACAGCCCTAAACTAATTCAAAGAATTCACCAAGAAATACCAACTTTGAAGACAAACTAAAAATAAATTATTTTTTTATATCAGAGGGACCAATATCCTAAAATACATAAGCACATTAAGTTTCAAGTCGCTTAGAATTTCTTTATTAACTTATCAGAGTGGTTGAGTGATCAACCCACTGATCACTCAACCAAGTGCTACTTCTGCCTGGTGGATCCTTCATAACGCCGAACTGGGAAAAATGCACCTGCTATTTCTTATCCAGACCTTCCCTCCTCT
Organism: Cherax quadricarinatus; assembly: GCF_026875155.1. Taxonomy (NCBI): domain Eukaryota; kingdom Metazoa; phylum Arthropoda; class Malacostraca; order Decapoda; family Parastacidae; genus Cherax; species Cherax quadricarinatus. The sequence continues at coordinate 17,408,016 of NC_069409.1, forward strand.
ATTGCAGCAGTACCACACAGTGCTGATCTTCCTGTACCTACACCTCCAGAAAGAAGTCAACTGTCAGAAGAAGAAAGCTGCAAATCAGAAAATAAAGAGCACTGTAAACAAGACTATGATCTCACAGATGCAGCTGTTGGGAGGAATATTTAGTACCCAAACCAGACAGACCTCAATGACCCTATCAGAGATCTTGGTTTGACAAAGTCAAATGCTGAGCTTTTGATTTCAAGGCTCAATGAGTGGACTTGGTGGATGAAAGTGTGCAAGTAACAAGCCAAAGAAAACATCACCAACATTTCTCAAGCTTCTTCACTGATGAAGACAGGTTGTGCTACTTTAATGGTGTATCAGGCCTGTTAGATGCAATTGGAATTGCATGCAATCCAGATGAGTGGACACTCTTCATTGACAGCTCCTCCAGAAGCCTAAAAGCTTTACTTCTGCACAATGGGAACACGTATCCATCTCTTCCTTTAGCTCATTCAGTGCATTTCAAGGACTACAACAGTGTCAAACTTCTACTGGAAGTTTTGAACTATGAAAAGTATGGCTGGGAGGTCACTGGAGACTTCAAAATGGTGTCATTTTTTGATGGGACTCCGAGGAGGTTTTACCAAGTTTCCCTGTTATCTCTGTGATTGGGATAGTAGAGACAGAGCAGCACATTACCAGAGGAAGCACTGGCCTCAAAGGACTCAGTTCTCAGTAGGAAGACATAATATCAAACATAAACTATTGGTGGATCCTCAAAAGGTTCTGTTCCCTCCATTACACATTAAGCTAGGGTTAATGAAACAGTTTGTTACAGCTCTTGACAAAGAGTCTGCTGCCTTCAAGTATCTTCAAGACTTCTTTCCCAAGCTATCTGAGGCAAAGGTGAAGGCTAGCATCTTCACTGGACCACAAGTCAGGAAAATCGTGGAGTGCTCAGAATTTCCAAAGAACCTCACAGAGAAAGAAAGGAAGCCTGGGAGTGTTTTGTTGGTGTAGCACAGGGCTTTCTAGGCAACAATAAGGGTGACAATTATGTGGAACTTGTTCAGACCTTGGTAAAAAGCTACGGTCAGATGTGCTGTGGGATATCCCTTAAGGTTCATATCCTTGATGCTCAGCTTGACAATTTCAAGGAGAATATGGGAGCATACTCAGAGGAGCAAGGGGAGCACTTCCATCAAGATATAATGGACTTTGAACACAGCTATCAGGGATCTTATAATGAAAACATGATGGAAGACTACATTTGGGAGCTTAAACGGGAATATTTTAAAACTCGAATATCTAGAAAAAATTGCTCATTTTTAACTTTGTTTAAAATATTCAGAAAGTTTTAAACTAAAATTTATGTAAATTTTATTTATTTTATTATATGTTTATATATATATATATAATATATATATATAATAATATATATATATATATATATATATATATATATATATATAATATATATATATATATATGTTGTGAAAGATGAGGTGAATCAAGAATTGATGAGGGGAAAAGGGGAGTGGTGCACTTAGGAGTCTGTGGAGACAAAGAACTTTGTCCTTGGAGGCAAAGAGGGGAAGTATGAGAGTATAGTTTTACCAACGCTCTTATATGGGTGTGAAGCATGGGTGATGAATGTTGCAGCGAGGAGAAGGCTGGAGGCAGTGGAGATGTCATGTCTGAGGCAATGTGTGGTGTGAATATAATGCAGAGAATTCGTAGTTTTGGAAGTTAGGAGGAGGTGCGGGATTACCAAAACTGTTGTCCAGAGGGCTGAGGAAGGGTTGTTGAGGTGGTTCGGACATGTAGAGAGAATGGAGCGAAACAGAATGACTTCAAGAGTGTATCTGTCTGTAGTGAAGGAAGGCGGGTAGGGGTCGGCCTAGGAAAGGTTGGAGAGAGGGGTAAAGGAGGTTTTGTGTGCGAGGGGCTTGGACTTCCAGCAGGCATGCGTGAGCGTGTTTGATAGGAGTGAATGGAGACAAATGGTTTTTTTAATACTTGACGTGCTGTGTGGAGTGTGAGCAAAGTAACATTTATGAAGGGTTCAGGGAAACCGGCAGGCCGACTTGAGTCCTGGAGATGGGAAGTACAGTGCCTGCACTCTGAAGGAGGGTGTTAATGTTGCAGTTTAAAAACTGTAGTGTAAAGCACCCTTCTGGCAAGACAGTGGAGTGAATGATGGTGAAAGTTTTTCTTTTTCGGCCACCCTGCCTTGGTGGGAATCGGCCGTGTGATAATAAAAAATAATATATATAATATATATATATATATATATATATATATATATATATATATATATATATATATATATATATATATAATATATATATATATATATATATAGGTGTCTATTAGTTAGAGCCTCTAGGAAGAATATTAAGCATAGAAAGTACAAGCTAACAAGGGGGGTTGCTGTCACTAGCATGCTAGTGGCCTTCTTCGTAATTAATATCTTATGATATGTATACCACACCTTGTAAGCTTTACAAGGAAATAAGCATTTTGATTTGATTTGATTTTTGTAGTGCTAGGTCCGGAGCACTCCACCACTTGTAACACGAATATCGAGCGCTCACACACATACACTCACATACTTCCACCCACTACTTTTCGCAGGAGCTAAGACTCGACTCCTGCAACCACAAATAGGTGAGTACACACACACACACACACACTAGCCGAGGTGGCCAGGAGAGCACACATGGGGGGAGCAAAGTTACTAGTTATGGGTGATTTCAATCACAAGGAGATTGACTGGGAAAACCTAGAGCCCCATGGGGGTCCCAAAACATGGAGAGCCAAGATGATGGATGTGATACTGGAAAACCTCATGCATCAACATGTTAGAGACACTACAAGAAAGAGTTGAGAGGATGAACCAGCAAGACTAGACCTTGTATTCAACTTGAGTAGTTCGGACATCAAGGATATCATGCATGAAAGGCCCCTGGGAGCTAGTGATCATGTGGTTCTGTGCTTCGACTACATAGTTGAGCTCCAAGTGGAGAGAGTAGCAGGAATAGGGTGGGAAAAACCAAACTACAAAAGGGGAAACTACTCAGGCATGAGGAACTTCCTTCAAGACATTCAGTGGGAGAGGGAACTGACAGGAAAACCAGTACAAGAAATGGACTATGTGGCAACAAAATGCAAGGAGGCAGAGGAGAGGTTTGTTCCCAAGGGAAACAGAAATAATGGGAAGAACAGAACGAGTCCTTGGTTCACCCAAAGGTGTAGGGAGGCAAAAACTAGAGAATGGAAAATGTACAGAAGACAGAGAACTCAGGAAAATAAAGAGATTAGCCGAAGAGCCAGAAACGAATATGCACAGATAAGAAGGGAGGCTCAGCGACAATATGAAAATGACATAGCATCGAAAGTCAAGACTGACCCGATGCTGTTGTACAGCCACATCAGGAGGAAAACAACAGTCAAGGACCAGGTAATCAGACTGAGGAAGGGTGATGGGGAATTCACAAGAAACGACCGAGAGGTATGTCAGGAGCTCAACACAAGATTTAAAGAAGTATTTACAGTGGAAACCAGTAGGACTCCAGGAAATCAGAACAGGGGGGTACACCAGCAAGTGCTGGATGAGGTACATATAACCAAGGAGGAAGTGAAGAAGCTGCTATGCGAACTCTCCGTGGGTCCTTAAAGAGGGAGCAGAGATATTGTGTGCCATTAACAAAGATCTTCAATACATCATTTGAAACTGGGCAACTCCCTGAGGTATGGAAGACGGCAAATGTAGTCCCAATTTTCAAAAAGGGAGACAGACATGAGGCACTAAACTACAGACCTGTATCACTAACGTGTGTAGTATGCAAGGTCATGGAGAAGATCATCAGGAGGAGAGTGGTGGAGTACATGGAAAGAAACAAGTGTATAATTGACAACCAGCACGGTTTCAGGGAAGGAAAATTCTGTGTCACAAACCTACTAGAGTTTTATGATAAGGTGACAGAAGTAAGACAAGAGAGAGAGGGGAGAATCGACTGCATTTTTTTGGACTGCGAGAAGGCCTTCGACACAGTTCCTCACAAGAGGTTACTGCAAAAGCTAGAGGATCAGGCGCACATAACAGGCAAGGCACTGCAATGGATCAGAGAATACCTGACAGGGAGGCAACAACGAGTCATGGTACGTGACGAGGTGTCAGAGTGGGCGCCTGTGACAAGCGGGGTTCCACAGGGGTCAGTCCTAGGACCTGTGCTGTTCTTGGTATATGTGAACGACATAACGGAAGGGATAGACTCAGAAGTGTCCTTGTTGCAGATGATGTGAAGTTAATGAGAAGAATCAAATCGGATGAGCATCAGGCAGGACTACAAAGAGACCTGGACAGGCTACAAGCCTGGTCCAGCAACTGGCTCCTTGAGTTTAACCCTGCCAAATGCAAAGTCATGAAGATTGGGGAAGGGTAAAGAAGACCGCAGACACAATGTAGTTTAGATGGCCAAAGACTGCAAACCTCACTCAAGGAAAAAGATCTGGGGGTGAGTATAACACCGAGCATATCTCCTGAGGCGCACATCAATCAGATAACTGCTGCAGCATACGGGCGCCTGGCAAACCTATGGATAGCGTTCCGATACCTCAGTAAGGATTCGTTCAAGACTCTGTATACTATTTACGTCAGGCCCATACTGGAGTATGCAGCACCAGTTTGGATTCCACACCTAGTCAAGCACGTCAAGAAATTAGAGAAAGTGCAAAGGTTTCCAACAAGATTAGTCCCAGAGCTACGGGGATTGTCCTACGAAGAAAGGTTGAGGGAAATCGGCCTGACGACACTGGAGGACAGGAGGGTCAGGGAAGACATTATAACGACATATAAAATACTGCGCGGAATAGACAAGGTGGACAAAGACGGGATGTTCCAGAGAAGGGACACAGACACAAGAGGTCACAATTGGAAGTTGAAGACTCAGATAAATCAAAGGGATGTTAGGAAGTATTTCTTCAGTCATAGAGTAGTCAAGCCGTGGAATAGCCTAGAAAGTGACGTAGTGGAGGCGGGAACCATACATAGTTTTAAGGCGAGGTATGATAAAGATCATGGGGCAGGGAGAGAGAGGACCTAGTAGCAATCAGCGAAGAGGCGGGGCCAGGAGCTATGACTCGACCCCTGCAACCACAAATAGGTGAGTACAAATAGGTGAGTACACACACACACATGCAGATCCACCCACAAACGCCCTCTCTCTCTCCTGCCTCCTCCTCTTCCTCCTCTTTTTTCCTCTATCCCTCCTCTCCCTCTTTCCCTCCTCCTATTTCTCTCCCTTTCTCTCTCCCCCTTTCTGTAAACACTCATCACAAACGACCACACAAGAATACTCAAGTTTTTCATTCTGTGGCGACAAAAAAAAATGGGTTGCCAAAGAGCAGGTCAGAAAACGAGAGGACCGGGGGGATGAGTCTGGGAAAGAAGATTGGGTGGCAGAGCTCATGAAAGTGGAACAAGGGTGAGGAAGGAAGCTAGAAGAGCTTAAAAAAAATTGGAGAGGATAGCTGCAATGAGCAGGAAATGGAAGCTACAAGCCACAACAGCAGAAGCTAAGATACAGAGCTTAGAAGTCTTTACTGAAAAATATGAAACAGGCTAAAGAACCAAAAAGGAGTATGGGCAAGACATCAGGAACTGCTACTTCAGTCACAAACGAGGGACTGTAGGAAACAAAAGAGTTAAACTGTACGATAGTGTTACAACTTTTTTACAACATAATATTCCTGTACCTTAATCAGGTGAATTTTTGCCTAAAAGCAAAGAAATAGCATCTCATTTCGATATCGTTTTAGTAAATGTCACCCCTAAATGAATAAAAAATCGAGTAATGAAAACAACTTGAATGCACATTGCATGTAATATTAATAACATATAAAACGGCTTAAAGCATCACTGTTATCATGTTTGTACATATATTACTACTTATTGCCTAGAATAAACCGAAGTTGCAGTTTGTTTTTGTTTCTGCAGACAGTATACAGTTTCAATATACCACTTCCTGGTATATTGAGTGTCGACATCTCCTGCTTCCAGTGATTTTTCGATGAGTTCAGCGATTTTTTGTAAGGTTTTAATATTTCTGACAAATTCTTGAAGTCATTTTCATAGTACATGTGATCAGTAAACCAATATTCTACCCAGGTGTATGAAATGAATCTGCAAATCTTCTCCAAAGTCTTCCATCTTGTAGGTATAAGAATGAATGCAAGAATAGCTAGAATGGCTCTTGAATTCCACTTCGCATTGCTGATGTTTGGAATTTTCATAGGAAAGTGTCCTTTTTTCTTCAAAGAATGTAAACACTCGTGTTAGGTGGTACAAAAACTTCGTATCATCTCTCCATCCTGATTTATGGAGGATTTCTTCTGTTCCATTAACAAACTATGCCTTTAATTCTTTATAATTCTTCACCAGTTGGGATACAAATGGATACTCGATGTTTGGAGAACTGGTTTTAGCACCAAGATTTTCATCCATTCATCATAAGTCTTTATCACCTTGTCATGTTTGCTCTTATTACTTAATCTGACACATGTGGAAAATTCAATTTATTCCTCCATAATTTTGTAACTTCGTCGGAAATTTTCACTATTTGCTCCTTTCTTCCTTTGAGTTCTACTCCAAGAAACTGGTACCGTCCAAGGATTTGGATTTGGAAAGGTATTTTCCATTTTTTTTCTAGTGAAGATTCTTCTAACAGCACAATTCCTCTTCTCCTATGTGACTTCTGGAATCCCACCAAATTATTGGTCCAGATATCTTTGTTCTTCTTTATGGTAGTATCACTTTTCTTGTGTGGCATTATAATTAATTCTGAATTTCTGAGACACATACTACGGCAAGAAGTTGATTTGTTTGTTCATAAAGCTTTTTATATATACCAGGATTTGGATTGTTCTGCAAACTTCTATACAGTTTAAGAAATTTCTTAACAGTTCTAGAAACTGGAAGAGTTTACAATGACATGAAAGTCAAATATTGACAATAAAACCTGCACAGTTAGGCTATACTTGTAAATATGTTGTCAGACAAGTGGTGCTCACTGATACACTCCTCTGTGAAGTACAATGAGAAAATGATAATAGCAGACGCCAATATATAGAGTTGCCAATTAGCAATTTTCTGAGTTGCTACTTATGATTAGTAAGGTAAATATGTTGTGATTAATATTTTTCATTAATCTGAGTTGCCAGTTAGTATTTTCCTGAGTTGCTACAGTGGAACCTCAGTACTCGAACAGCTCCGTACTCGAACAATTCGGTACTCGAATGCTTTGTTCGGCAAAAAATCGCTCGGTAACCGAACGTTTGCTAGGTACTCCATCAAACAAACTCGAACTGCCAGAACATGTGCGTCAGTCTCTCCACAGCTGTTGCTCAGTCCAATACTCCACTGTAAATTATTTTGTGTTTCATCGCATTTTTTTTTTTTTTTTTTTTGTATTACGAATTTGTATATAAAAGTCACCATGGGACCTATGAAGATTAGTGATAACAGTCAACCAAAAAGAAAATTGGTTAGAGTGTGTTTGCCCTGATATAAACACTGCCTCCACCTATTCATATAATATGCCTTTTATTAATTTCAGAGTCTTTATTGTGCTTCTAGGATATCTGTCATGTTTCAAGTTACAATAAATGTGACAAGATAGATAATCTATATTACTAATATTAGCGTAATTACACAACATTGTATTTGCGCCACTGCTATTATCTGGCTATCAAGACGACTCATCAGATACTGAATGCTCCTTGTACTGGTCTCTCCTTCTCTCTCATATAACTCCTCCCACTTCGGGCCCCTCTTACATTATGCTTGCTTTCTGTTTTGAATTGTTATTCACACAAATAATAGAAGATTTACTGTTATTCAGACTACTGCATTATTGAAAAAATGATATAAATAATATCAGCGCATTTGTGAAAGCATATTTGACCCACCAGATGACGTGTATTGGACGCGTGACGTGATTTGTTTACTCTTGAACATCAGCAAAAATAAAACATTTCCGCTACTTTGAGCTCAATTTCAAAGTACTTTTAGTGTGTAAACCATTCAAAATCATCTCGGTTTCTGTAATATATCTTTCATTCCATCAGAAGGGGTAACAGGAGTAGGATGGTAAAAGCCAAACTTCAAAAGGGAGGACTACACAGGCATGAGGAATTTCCTGCAAGATTTTCAGTGGGAAAGAGAATTCGTAGGAAAAACAGTGAATGAAATGATGGACTATGTGTCAACAAAATGCAAGGAGGCACAGGAGAGGTTTGTTCCCAAGGGCAACAGAAATAATGGGAAGACCAGAACGAGCCCTTGGTTCATCCAAAGGTGAAAGGAGGAAATACCTAAGAGCACTAGAGAATGGAAAAAGCACAGAAGATAAAGGACCCAGGAAAATAAAGAGATTGGACAGATAAGGAAGGAGGTCCTGCGACAGTACGAAAAGGCCATAGCATCGAAAGCCAAGTCTGACCCGAAGCTGCTGTATAGCCACATCAGGAGGAAGGTGGGGAGCTCATAAGAAACATTCAAGAAGTATGTGAGGAGCTCAACATGAGGTTTAAAGAAATATTTACAGTGGAAACAGAAAGGATATACCAACAAGCTTCTTCACTTCCTCCTCGGAACTTGATACCTCAAAGACAGAGGGACCAGACATCTTTCCATGGGTCCTTAGAGACATTGTGTGTGCCACTAACAACAATCTTCAACACACCCATTGAAACTGGACAACTGCCTGAGGTAAGGAAGACGGCAAATGTAGTCCGAATTTTTAAGAAAGCAGACAGACACGAGGCACTAAACTACAGACCGGTGTCACTGACGAGTATAGTATGCAAAGTCGTGGAGAAGATTATCAGGGGAAAAGTGGTGGAGCACTGAGAAAAGAACAAGCTTATGAACGACAACCAGCATGGTTTCAGGGAAGGGGAAATCCTGTGTGACAACCCAGCTGGAGTTTTATAACAAGGTAACAGAAGTACAACACGAGAGAGAGAGGTGGGTAAATTGCATTTTATTGGACTGCAAGAAGGCATTCGACATAGTTCCTCATAAGAGATTAGTGAAAAAACTAGAGGATCAGGCACTCATAACATGAAAGAAATTGTGATGGATCAGAGAATACCTAACAGGGAAGTAACAACGAGTCATGGTATGTGACGAGGTGTCAAGAGTGAGCGCCTGTGACGAATGTTGTTCCACATTGGTCGATCCTAGGACCAGTGCTGCTTTTGGTATATATGTGTATGACATGACAGAAGGGATAGACTCAGAAGTGTCCGTGTTTACAGAAGATGTGGAGTTAATGAGGAAAATTAAATTGGATGAGGATCAGGCAGGACTTCAAAGTGATCTGGACAGGCTGCAATCCTGGTCCAACAACTGGCTCCTCAAATTTAACCCCGACAAATGAAAAGTCATAAAGATCGGGGAAGGGCAAAGAAGACCGCAGACAGTGAATCTTGGGGTAGTATAATACCGAACACATCTCCTCAGGCGCACATCAACCAGATAACTGTTTCAGCATATGGGCGCCTGGAAAACCTGAGAATAGCGTTCCGATACCTCGGTAAGGAATCGTTCAAGACTCTACACAGTGCACATCAGGCCCATATTGGAATATGCAGCACCAGTTTGGAACCCACACCTGGTCAAACACGTCAAGCAATTACAGAAAGTGCAAAGGTTTGCAGCAAGACTAATCCCATAGCTAAGGGGAATATCCTACGAAGATAGTTTAGGGAAATCGACCTGACGACACTGGAGGACAGGAGGGTTAGGGGAGAAATGATAACTACATATAAAATACTGCCAGGAATTTACAAGTTGGACAGAGACATAATGTTCCAGGGATAAGACACAGAAACAAGGGGTCACAGTTGTAAGCTGAAAACTCAGATGAGTCAAAGGGATGTTATGAAATATTTCTTCAGTCATAGAATTGTCAGGAAGTGGAATAGTCTGGAAAGTGAAGTAGTGGAGGCAGAAACCATACATAGTTTTAAGTAGAGGTTTGATAAAGCACATGGAGCAGGGAGAGAGAGGACCTAGTAGCGATCAATGAACAGGTGGGCCAGGAGCTATGAATCGACCCCTGCAACAACAAATAGGTGAGTATACACACACACACACACACACACACACACACAACACACACACACACACACATATATATATATATATATATATATATATATATATATATATATATATATATATTATATATATATCAAGGAAATATGTTCCTTGATAATGTGAGTAGTCACGAACGCGCTTGGAATTTCATTATTCTTTCACAATGGTTGTTTTGCATATTATGAAATCACCTGTTTACTGTGATCTTATTGCATATATATATATAATATATATATATATATATATATATTATATATATATATATATATATATATATATATATATATATATATATATATATATATATATATATATATATATTATAACCACAAATGAGTGGTATTAATCAATAACAACACTGCGATTAGCCGAGGATTCGAACTCATGTCGTTCTGGCCTGCCTCATGGTGAGCGAAAATCACACATGACGCTCTAACCCACACGACCACCCACAGGGTGCTTGATTCTTTTTATATGTAGGATTGCGTGGTCTGAGGGTTAGAGCGTCATGTGTGATTTTCGTTCTCCACGAGGCGGGCAAAAACGACATGGGTTCGAATCCTCGGCAAAATCACAGTGTTGTTTTTGATTAATACCACTCATTTTGTGGTTATAATATATATAATATATATATATATATATATATATAAATATATATATTATATATATATATATATATATATATATAATGTGTGTGTGTGTGTGGTGTGTGTGTGTGTGTGTGTGTGTGTGTGTGTGTGTGTGTGTGTGTGTGTGTGTGCGTGGGGTATGTGTGTATATTGTGTGTTTTGACTCACCTAATTGTAGTTGCAGGGGTCGAGACTCAGCTCCTGGCCCCGCCTCTTCACTGAACGCTACTAGCTCCTCTCTCTCCTTGCTCCAAGAGCTTTATCATACCTCGTCTTAAAGCTATGTATAGTTCCTGCCTCCACTACATCGCTCGCCAGACTGTTCCACTCCCTGACCACACTATGACTGAAGAAATGCTTCCCAACATCCCTGTGGCTCATCTGAGTCTTCAGCTTCCAAGAGTGACCTCTTGTTTCTGTGTCCCCTCTCTGGAACATCTTGTCTCTGTCCACCTTGTCTATTCTAAGCAGTATTTTGTATGACGTTATCATGTCTCTCCTATCTCTCTTGACCTCCAGTGTCGTCAGGCCGATTTCCCTCAACCTCTCTTCATAGGACATTCCCCTTAGCTCTGGAACTAACCTTGTCGCAAACCTTTGCACTTTCTCTAATTTCTTAACGTGCGGGTTCAAAACTGGTGCTGCATACTCCAGTATGGGCCTGACGTACATGGTGTACAGTGTCTTGAAAGATTCCTTACTTAGGTATCGGAATGCTAATCTCAGTTCCCCATATGCTGCAGCAGTTATCTGGTTGATGTGTGCTTCCGGAGACGTGTTCAGTGTTATATTCACGCCAATATCTTTCTCCTTGAGCGAGGTTTGCAGTCGTTGGCCACTTAGCCTGTACTCTGTCTGCGATCTTCTTTGCCTTTCTCCGATCTTCATGACTTTGCACTTGGCAGGGTTGAATTCGAGAAGCCAGTTGCTGGACCATGTGTCCAGTCTGTCCAGGTCACTTTGAAGACCTGCCTGATCCTCATCTGATTTAATTCTCATTAACTTCACATCATCTGTGAACAGGGACACCTCTGAGTCTATCCCTTCCATCATGTCATTCACATATACCAAAAATAGCACTGGTCCTAGGACCTACACCTGTGAGACCCCACTCGTCACAGGTGCTCACTCTGATACCTCATCACGTACCATGACTCGTTGTTGCCTCCCTGTCAGGTATTCTCTGATCCACTGAAGTGCCCTTCCCGTTATATGCGCCTGATCCTCTAGTTTCTGCACTAATCTCTTGTGAGGAACTGTGTCGAAGGCCTTCTTGCAGCCCAAGAAGATGCAATCAACCCACCCCTCTCTCTCGTCTCTTCTGTTACTTTATCATAAAACTCCAGAAGGTTTGTGACGTAGGATTTACCTTCAATGAAAACGTTCTGGTTGTCATTTATACTTTTGTTCTGTTCCAGGTGCTCCACCACTCTCCTCCTGATAATCTTCTCCATGACTTTGCATACTGTACACGTCAGAGACAATGGTCTGTAGTTCAGTGCTTCTTTTCTGTCTCCTTTTTTAAAAATGGGAACTACATTTGCGGTCTTCCATACCTCAGGTAGTTGCCCAGTTTCAAGGGATGTGTTGAAAATTGTGGTTAATGGGACACACAGCATTTCTGCTCCCTCTCTAAGGACCCACAGGGAGATGTTGTCCGGTCTCATTGCCTTTGAGGTATCAAGGTCACTTAGCAGCTGTGTGTGTGTGTGTGTGTGTGTGTGTGTGTGTGTGTGTGTGTGTGCGCAACACAGAAATAAGTGGAAGTATATACAGAGAAAAATCGCAGTCACCAGGATTCGAAACCATGTCAAGGGAGTCTGGTGTGCATTAATGAATATATGACTTATGAGGTTGGAACGTACATGAGAATGAAAGAGCTTGAAACCATGCTGGTGTGCCCAGGCTAGCATGAAACATTGTTCGTAAACCAGGCAGCCTAGCTTTTGAGGCAGCATCTGTAGCCGAGTGGTTTAGAGCGTCACTTGTTGAACCCTGCCTTTCCTAGACGTTCAAATCCAGAGTGCTGACAGGAAATTTCCTGTTAACAAGCTGTGACATCCTGTATACAACTAATGTGTCGTCATGCATTCACTATTATTTAAATTATGAGCCTATGGTTAAAAGGACTTATTTCCTTACAATGTGTTAAAAGCATTGCATATTGTTGAAGCTAAGAATTTAGATGAGGAAATTAATAAGATATTCAACATAACCACTAAACTGACATATCCTAGGGATTTTGTTGAGAAGTTATTGTCAACTAGTTAGGCTCTCTAAAAGACCGAACCTAAGTAAGTGTCGTCCATGAAAAATGTACTGGTTTTATCATACAATGTGAATTTGGCCGGCCTGTGTAATGTATTAAAAAAAGGTTCAGCAAAAATATTGTCAACAAGAACAATGGAATAGTCAAACAGAAGATGATTAAGAATGCAGCATCCAGCATAGTTGGTATTGTTTACAAGGTCCCTTGCACACTATGTCCTCTTTCATATGTTGAATAAATAGGTAAACCTCTAGAAATCACATAAGCTCAACTTCAGGACTTGCAATCATCCACCAGTGTGGGCAGCTGCTCAGGTCATTGTACCTAATATTTCTGTCATGGAAAGAAGCATAATCGAATCCTATATCATAAAGCATAATAGAAATACCTTGAGCAATTCAAGTCATGGATTGTGCAAACTCGACTACTAATATAGTAGAGCCAGTTGTGCACAATCTTAGGCAAGGATGCTATAAAAACTCGCCAGATTGCTCTTTATGCAACTGATTCTCGTGAGCATTTGGTGGCGGTAGACCTTCGTTCTCCCCATCTGTCCAGCACGTTTCGCCCGTCGGAGATCCCCCCGTCTGTGTCGCCGTACACTGAGAATTCCAGAAGGTTTAGCATCCCCAATGAGTGGTTGTTCATGAATTTACCAATGTTGGCAAATTGTATTACTGTAATAAGGTAACAAACAGTAATAAACCTATTTAAATACAGCTGCATATAAGTATGGTCACAAGTTTAGAGGACTGTAACTACCATACATAACAACATAAGTGTGAAGTACCTAGGATAATCTGTCCTACACCTTTCACCTGACTGAGATTGCATCCCGCCACCTGTGTCGCCGGACACGGGGAATTCCGGAAAGTATAGCATCTCCCGAGAGTTGGTGGAAGTGAGAATGTCTCTGTCGTTTCTCAATTTTTCTGGTACCGTTTTGAGGGTATACTGTAACAGGTATCTAGTAGTATCAAGCCTTTTCAGGTTTTGCTTACGGGTATGGCTACAAAAGTGTAGTTAATTGCAACATATATGTGACTGCAACTGTCATACATACATGCCAGTTTCCTAGGATATCCCAAGAAAATGAGGCAGAATAATATGTTACCTCTAGAGTCCTTCTGATAAGAAACATTGGAACTATCAAACAAGTGTGGAAGTTACCTGGAGGTTACCAGTTACTTTAGGATAACTCAAGAAAGTTAGTGTAGTGACTTCTCATAAGTGGGGTGCTAGTGATAGCAGACATTCAGGCTTTTAAGAATATCTCGAAATATACAGGTTCAGGTGACTGCAACTATCACATTTAGCACTGTGAAGACTAACTCAGCCCTGTAACAACTTCAGGGAGTATTACCAAGGCTGGCTCCTCCTCAGGAAAATTAATGAATAGAAAAAGAAATAATAATTCACAAAGATAAACACTTTATTATTTAGTAATGCAAAGATAAAACATTGAAAAAATTAATGTGCATCCTATTTGACAGAAAAATGAAAAATGAAATGGAAAAATTACATTTGAATTCAACGCTAATATGTACAGTTATACTGGGGTGTCTGGTTGAGGTTGACACCGTCTAGTAGAAATTGTAGCCGTTGCTGATGATGTGGGGGGGGGGGTCACAAGTGTTGGTGACAACCCAACGACTAGTTCTTCACAGAGTCTATAGCCTTGAATAGTCAGTCCAGATGACAGGAACTCAGGTTCTTTACCACTGTAAAGATGAGGGGTAGTGTCCTGTACAATTAATCAGGTAGGTAGATTATGAATGACGTCTCATGGGCTGTTTCAGTCCGTCTCCTTCAACACTTCTCGTTGGTTGACAGGTGACCCGATCTGTCATTCCAAGCTGGAAAGAGAGACAGGTTACCCACTGCTTAAGAAATCACTTTCCATGATAAGTGCGAGATGCTTAAAAAAGGTGGTGATTATCGAAAAGTCTTATGTGGAGCTTAAAACTGAAAGGACTAAGATTATTATTGGTCAAAAGTGAAGCTTTCAACCATTATCCACTAGAATAGGAGCAGAGGCTTTTACTTACAGTTGTGGTGGGAGCTGTGAGTCGAGTGATTACTGTTTGGCCGGAGCCCCACACGTCACCTTTCGGAGTGGGGAGAAAGGGGAGGGGATTGGAGAGCGGGAGCGAGACTGACCCTGCCTTAACAAGCAGCCGGCATTCAAACTATCGTTACCATATACTCGCTTGCTACTCCTATCTGTTGAACTTTTCCCTCACACTCCCCCATACCAAGACTTATAGTCAAGGAGTATAAGAAGAATAGGCGAGGAGAAAGTTCTAACACATGAAAGTCGCGTAAGACATCAAATCTTCTACTGACTGTCACGACTTAACCAGTCAGAGAAACTTAAAAGCTTGGAGTGCCAATGTCCACATCAAGAGGCGGCTGTTTGTTCCCTTAAAAGTTTCTAGGTATGTCAAAGGTTTGTGATCCATCTCTAAAATGAATTCTTTTCCAGTAAATAAAATTTAAGTTTGGAGATGCCCCACACAAGGACCAAACATTCCTTTTGTATGGTGGAGTATCTCGTTTCTGCAGGAAGGAGTTTCCGGCTTAGGAAGCGTACAGGGAAGGGAGTACCATCATGGTATTGTAGTAACACCGCACCTAAGCCGGTACTGGTATCAGTTCTTAAACAAAATGTTTTGTTAATATCTGGGATCTTAAGTATAGGGTCTTTTGAGAAGATATTCTTAATCTCATTAAACTTTTCTCGAGCTACGTCGGAAAGTTCCAGAGGTTCCTTCACAGATAAGATGCCTGTAAGATCAGTAAGGTTCGGGATAAACCGTGCATAAAAGTTTACAGAACCAAGAATGCTACGCATGAGCTTCTTGGTTTTGGGGAATTTAAACTCTAATAAAGCTTCGATCTTACTGGGGAGAGGCTGCAAAGAGTTATTAGAAAGGATCAGCCCGAGATATCTAATCTTGTTATACCCAAGGAAGCATTTCTTTGGCTTGGCAGTGAGGCCATGTGAGCGTAACCTACGTAAAACTGATGTTAATGTTTGGATATGCTTGCTCCACGTCGATGTCATTACGTAAATGTTATCAAAATAAACTGAAACATTTGGCATATTACACAAGACCTTTCTCATCAGTCTCACGTAGGTAGCACAGGCAGTTACCAAACCGAAGGGCATAGTTCTATACTGCATCAGTCCTTGGTGGATAGGAAAAGCGGTGTACTGCTTAGAAGAAGGGCCTAACATTACTTGATGATATGCCTGTGCAATATCAATCTCCGAAAAGAAGGAAGAGTCATAAAATTTGTGTATGTGAAGGCTTACTCAGCCCTGTAACAACTTCAGTCAGTATTACCAAGGCTGGCTCCTCCTCAGGAAAATTAATGAATAGAAAAAGAAATAATAACAGACAATGATAAACACTTCATTATTTAGAAATGGAAAATGTAAAACAATAAAACTTGAATGGGCATCCTAATTGAAAGAAAAATGAAAAATGAAATGAAAAAAAATTACATTTCAACTCAATGCTAATATAGGTATATCGTGGTAATGGGGTGTCAGGTGTTGGTGGACCACTTGGCGTGTTGTAGAAATCGTAGCCGTTGCTGATGTGGGGGGGGGGAAAAGGGGGAAGCAGAGTGTTAGTGACCACCACCGTCGTCTTTCTCACAGAGTGTAATCCATGTATAATTACTCAGATGACAGGAAAAAATGGTTCGTTTACCACTGCTATGATGTATGGTTAGGTCCTGTTTGTGGCTTACATACAGGGTAAAAAGATTAAACCATGGGACTCACAGACTTTAGTCCGTCTCCTTCTATTCATCTCGTTGGTTTGCAGGATGACCTTCACTCTGTCATTCCAAGCTGTAAAGAGAGACAGATTACCCACTGCTTAGGAAATCATCTCCATGATAAGTCCAATACCTAAAAGATTTCGCGATTATTAAAAACATTTAACCAATCAAGAACTGAAAGGACTAAGTTAATTTTTAATTCAAAAGTGAAGCTTTTCAACCAATAGAGTCCACTAAAATATGATCATGCGGGTGTACAGTACAGTATCGCGGTGGAGCTTGTGATCGAGTGATTTACTGTTTGACCGAAGCCCACACCGTCCACCTTTCGGGGGGGGGGGGAAGAGGGAGGGAAGGGATATCGGAGCAAACAGAAACCCACCTTAACAAGTTCAGCCGTCATCAAACTACACTTTTGGGGGAGGGAGAAAAAAAAGGGGGGGGGAAAAAGCAGAGCTGTGGACTTACCCTACCTAACAAGTAGCCGGCAATGAAACTATTGTTACAATTCACTCAATCGCTACACCATCTATTGAACATTTCCACTCACACTCCCCCTTACCAAGATTTATAGTCCAATGGAGTAAAAGAAGAATATGAGATGAAAAAGTTCTAACAAGGTGGAAGCAGCGTAAGGCACTCCAAATCTTCTACTGACTGGCATGACAAACCTTGGAGAAATAAGATTTAATGAACCATTGATATAACACAATAAGGAACTTAAAGCCTGGAGTGCCAATGTCCACCTCAAGAGGCGACTGTTGGTTCCCTTAAAAGTTTCTAGTATATCAAAGGTTTGTGGTCCGTTTCTAAATGATTCTTTTCCCCAGCAAATTACGAAAAAATTAAGCTTGGAGATACCCCACACAAGGCCAAACTTTCCTATTCTATGGTGGAGTATCTCGTTTCTGCGGGAAGAATTTTCCTGTCTTATGAAGGCATTCAGGAAGGGAGTACCAACATGGTATTGTAAGTAACACCGCACATAAGCCTCTATTGGAGGGCATCAGTTCTTAAGGAAACGTTTTATTAATATTCTGAATCTTAAGTATAGGTCTTTCGAAAAGATACTTTTAATCCTCATTAAACTTTTCGCGAGCACACGTCGGAAAGTTTCAAGAGGTCCTTCACAGACTTTTAAAGAAGTCATATAAGATTGCCTGTAAGATCAGTAAGGTTCGGATTAAAACCGTGCATAAAAATTTACAGACCAAAGAAACTACGCATGAGTTATCTTGGATTTGGGGAATTTTAATTCTAATAAAGCTTTGATCTTACAGGGGAGATGTCTGCAGAGAGTATTAGAAAGTAATCAGTCCAAGTAGATATCTATCTTGTTATACCAAGGAAGCAT
Organism: Cherax quadricarinatus; assembly: GCF_026875155.1. Taxonomy (NCBI): domain Eukaryota; kingdom Metazoa; phylum Arthropoda; class Malacostraca; order Decapoda; family Parastacidae; genus Cherax; species Cherax quadricarinatus. The sequence continues at coordinate 17,426,204 of NC_069409.1, forward strand.
TTCTTCCGGCTTGGCAGTGAGGTCCATGTGAAGCGTAACTACGCAAATCTGATGTAATGTTTTTGGATATGTTCCGCCCCACGTGGATTCATTACTAAATGTATCATAAATAACTGAAACATTTGGCAATATTACCCAAGACCTTTCTCATCAGTCCACACGTAGGTAGCACAAAGGCAGTTACTCAAACGAAAGGAGCATATAGATCACGACACTGCATCAGTACTTATGTGGGTAGGAAAACGGTGTACTGCTAGAAGAATGCTCTAACATTACTTGATGAAATGCCTGCGCAATATAAAACTTGAAAAGAAGGAAGCGGTCATAAAAATTTGTGTAGATCCGCAATCTGGTTAAGAGCATAAAAAAAGGTCAGCATCCCAATGATATATAGCATTAAGGCCTCTGAAGTTCAATAGCAAGTCAACATGAAATATCCTCCTTCTTAACCATGACTAAGGTGCGCAATATGCAGATACGAAGATTCAATGATCTTTAGTTTTAATAAATTGTCGTACCTCTCTGGGTCAACAATTGCACCTAAGGTGAACTTGAACTGGGTATAAATTCCGTTTGATCGAATGTCCGTCAATATTTCAATCTTAATGGACTATACCGTGAAGGTAACACCTGGAATATCAGTAAGAGCGTCTGAAAAGTTAAACTCACACATTTGAAGTAGTTCATGTCTCTTATGTCATCCAAAGATACATAACATTAATGTTGGTTGCGCCCGAGTGGTCAAGAGTCCACCAAGTCATTAGTTCTTCATCATAGTCAAAGTTAGATGTGTCAATTACGCTACAACTCCTCTTACATTCTATCATTGTCTTATCAAGTTCGTGTGGAAAAACTAAGTCGAATTATTAAGGCAGCAGTTAACCGAATTTCTTCGGTAATATTTCTTAAGGATGTTATATGAAAAGCTAGGATCCCCTTGACTTCTATTGGTAGTCAACTTTCCCACAATTTATAATACATATATGGACCTTTCCATGCCTACTATTAATTTTTATTTGACTTGGAACGCAAAAGTACCATAACTTTCATCCCCTCTTTAAAACTTTCTTCCACTGACTTTTGGAATCAAATAATTTTTTAACTTGTCCATTGACAAAGCTTTAGGTTTTCTCGAAACTATGTCAGAGGTCTCCTCAATTTCCTGGATCTAAGGTCAATGAGAAACTGGTAAGAAGACTGAACCTCAGCATTTACCTCCTCATATCCATACGTTCATGAAGGATGGACAATTACCTCTGGGCCTGTCTACCCACAGAGAAGTTCAAAAGGTGAACACCCCAAGAGTCCAGCTGGAACTACCCTTCATGGCAAACAAATCACAGGGTAAGGTAACGATGCCACTCCTAGGTTTAAGGGAGCAAAGTTTCCTTAAAATTGACTTGAGAACGAATGCTGGCGCTCAACTCCACCCATTACACCTGGGATGATAGTGTGTGTAGAAAGAGAGGCTTCACTCCCAGAAGTGAGGTATAGAAATAGATGTTGCCTTAGGTCAGATTTGAATTGAACCCCACGGTCAGACAAAATTTCTCTAGGGATGCCCACTCTGGAAAGATGGACAAAAGGGCTTCAGCCCACCTCTGTGTAGTTAGTGGTCATGTAAGGGAATGGCTTCAAGGGAAACCTCGAAGCATTATCCAACTAATGTTAATATATATATATGTCTCCCAGATGAAAGTGAGATAAATGACCAACGATGTCAATAGCTACTCTTTTCAAAACGGTACCGTAAAGATAGGCAATTTTAACCACTAGACCGCCTGTACCTTCTCGGAGGATGACAGTTGGCAAACTTTAACACGATCTAAATAGGTATGATATCATAGGACATTTTTGGCCAAAAATGGTTTTTCCCTAAATTTTATTTAAGGTTTTTACGATGCGAGAAATGTCCGTCGGCCCATTAAAAGAACAGCCTCTCTGCATTGACTTGGAACAACTAATGATGGAATAGTCTATCTCATCGAATTTAATTTGAATGCTGATTTATACAAGAAACCTTTTATAAATTCAAATTTTATATGAAAACTTTTCCTTGGATAACTTGATTTGTCTAGCAGCATATGGCAATTCTAAAAGAGAAGGGCAATTACGTTGTAAATTGACAAAGGAGGCCTTCGATGTAGTCTAAAGGCATTAAAGTCAGGGAAAATCAAGGATGGACAGTAAGAGAAGCCTGGGCTTTGGTCTGAGCCCTAGCAAGACATTTATAGTATCTGATGTGATATCCTGCACTTTCATCTAACAAGTGAACCGTTGATTCTCCTATCTCGCTTTTCGAGAGTAGTATCACTGTTTTCTAACCCCCACATGAATATCCCGAGACATTGCCTTCATCCTGAAACATTCGAGGGGCTCTCTGACTCTAACAGAAGAGAAGCTGAAACAGATGTCCATCTTTGGTATAAAAGGAGCCAACTTCAAAGGAATAATGGCACCTTTTACAATTACCAATTAGTACGGAGCAATAAGTGATGGGAGCTAGTACGGCTCAACCAACGCTGTGAGACCATTTAGACCCAATGCAACAACGATGTAGGAAGTGGTCTGAACGGCCCAAGTATCCCGAAAGTAAAAGCAAGGAATTAGTTTTTCTTTAAGGTTAGGGAACAGCTAATCATAAATGACTATACATGTGCATCCAGTGTCTACGTAAAAATGGAAGATACTTAAGTCCATTAACAGTACCTGAACAGAAGGGGCCAGGTCATTACAGTCTATAAAACATCTTTCCAACTTTTTGACCCTCTTAAGTAGACGTATAATCGGGTATGTTTATGTACCCTTAAGACCACATAAATGACACTGGAATAAAAGGAAGTTAGTTTTGCTTTCTATTTAGAGGCTTTGTTTTCTTTGATCTGGTGAACCCATCCCTTATGGTTTCGCTCCTTTTGGTCTTTTATAGGAATTGTGATCCTCAGCATACAAGTCAACGGCCTCACAATTTTATCATCTTTAATCAGGTTACGTTCTCTATGAATGTTTGTATCTGGTTTAGGAAGAGCTTGTCAAGAACTGTCAGCAACCATGAAGTCTCTAAGACTTTAATAACTGTGATCCAATTCCTGAAATCTCAAATCCAAAAGTCGAGCACAACAAACGAATGAGTGTTACCTGTAATTAACTGCTGAAAGTTCTGGCCAACTGTAAGGTGGCATACCTGAAAATCTTCCTATTATAGAATCTGAAGTATTTTTGATATGCTTAAGGTTTGGCCTTCTCAGTATGGTTAAATTACATATATCCTGCGACAAAGTTGCATAGATTTCAAAAGCTGTACCAGAAAAATAAACATACATAACTGGTACCCAGGTGTCAGCATGCCCTTCACAGAGGGTAGCGGTATTTTCAAACCTGATAATGTATGAAGTAATGTCCTTCACCCTCTGTGAAGGGAGGTAAATTAAGGTGTTGGAATATGTGCCACTAGCTGCATGATGTTCAAGTTAAATTCCTTCCTCTAATTGTTAGTTGTGTAAAAAGTTTAACTTTTTATTCTCTAATTCAGGCGAATTTTCGAGCTCGCGATCTTTTTCTCTCTCACTTAACTCATGTTCTCTAGCTCTTTCTCATGTTATCTACTCTTTACTCAACTTCACTATCCTTTTGCTTCTTTCTCCAAGTTCTCTTAATTTAACTTGTTCCTCACGTCTATCACGCTCCTTTTTGTCTTCTCTCTTTCTGTCTATCTTGGTTTTCTCTTTCAATTTGATCTCTCCTTTTTCTCCTCTCTTTCAATTCGATCTCTCTCCTTATTGTCCTCTCGTCCAAGGATCCTCCACTCCTTTTCAATTCTTTCCAGATCTAGCACTACTGAAAGCTTCAAAATTCTTCCCCGTTATCCTAACTTACTCCAGTGTTCATCCAAAACTGGTATTCCTCCATACTTGCAAGAATAACTTAAACTACCAGAGGAAAATGAAACGGATATATCAAAGAAAATGGAGGGTTCAATTCCTGTTCCGCTCAAACTTAAATAAATCGGAGGGTTTTCGACCTGCTTCGATTAAACAGTATTTGAATGAAAACGAGGGTTCTATGTCGGCTCCGAGCAACAAGTAATAAGACTTGGTGGTCCCTTGACGATTCCAATCTTCTCACCAACAAATCAGATGTCCTACAACAGTTTCCCATGAATAATGAGAGATTCAATGAAACAACTAGTCACTTGGAAAAAAATCGGGTCTGAAGAGTTCTATCCTTCCAAATCGTTTCAAGCCAAAAAATAAAGGTGGACAGAATTAAACTAGTAAATCCTGCTTGACTGACTTACAATAATTTGAACTATAACAATCACCAAATCTTTATAATACACTGTACTGTAGTCCTACCTCAGAGAATGATTACGACAGGTCTTGTGGTACCCGTCTTTGATATGCGGCAATTGAACCCAATGGTAATTCGAGATGAGTTGCATCTTGATTCAGTCGAGTAGGGGGTCCTGGCAAGGTCGCCACTATGTGAAGGCTTACCTCACCCTGTAACAACTTCAGACAGTATTACCAAGCTGGCTCCTCCTCAGGAAAATTAATGAATAGAACAAAGAAATAGATTCACGAGATAAATACTTATTAATTAGTAATGCAAAGATAAAACATTGAAAAAAATAATGTTTTAATCCAAGTATGAACAGAAAAATAAAAATGAAATGGAAAAACGACATTTGAATACAACGCTAATATATACAGTTATACGGGGGTGTCAGTTGAGGAATGGGACCCGTCTTGAAGAAATTTGTACCCGTATGCCTGATGATGTGGGGTGGGGGGAGGTCACAGTGTTTTTGTGACAACCCTATGACTAGTTTCTTCACAGAGTCTATAGCCTTGAATAAGTCCCAGTCAGATGACAGAACTCAGTTGTTCTTTACCACTTGTAAAGAAGAGTGGAAGTGTCCTGTACAATTAATCATGTAGGTAGATTATGAATGACGTCTCATGGCTTGTTTCAGTCCTTCCCATCAACACTTCTCGTTGGTTGACAGTGACCCGATCTGTCATTCCAAGCTGAAAGAAGACAGGTGTACCCACTGCTTAAGAATCACTCTCCATGATAAGAGCAAGATACTTAAAAAGGTTGGTGATTATCGATAAGTCTTATGTGAGCTTAAAACGTAAAGGACTAAGTTTATTATTGGTCAAAAGTGAAGCTTTCAACCAATATCCACTAGAATAGGAGCAGAGGCTTTTACTTACAGTTGTGGTGGGAGCTGTGAGTGAGTGATTACTGTTTGGCCAGAGCCCACAACGACCCTTTCGGGGTGGGGAGAAAGGGGGGGAGGGGATAGCGGGAGCGAGACTGACCCTACCTTAACAAGCAGCCGGCAATCAAACTATCATTACCATATCCTCGCTCGCTACTCCTATCTGTTGAACTTTTCCCTCACAAGTACCATACATGTGATGGCAACTGTCATACACAGAAACATCGGGAGCTGCAAAGTATAATGAAAATGAGTGATAAATATGTAAGGGATCTTCGTAAGGAATCTTCTGATACTTTCTGGAACATTCTGTGACATTCGGTAGTATAAAGTGACAACGAGCACATCTGACTTGTTTATTAATTAATATCAAGTTTAGCGTGATTTCATAACGACACTAAATTAGTTAATAGTGATTAGATGAGGTTTTGGCCTGAATGTCACTTTTCTATATTATTCTGTAACTCGCTTTCTGTAAACCTGAGGTTCCCCCTTACCTAATCCCAAAATGAGGGGTGAGGGGGCGGTGAAGGTGACTATAAGGCGGCCATAATCTACAGAGGTATGGGCACACACCGGTATGCTCCCACCTTGTCTCTGGGAGAATTTCCTCTCAATGTGTCTGTTGCTGATCTTGCAACATTGCATCATTGTTCGCATCGCTATTGGGCCGTGCGGATACGCTGCACAGTAGCTCCTGATTCAACTGACTTCTGCGCAATTTTCACAGACCACTGCAAGTCACAAGATGGCGGACCGACAAGGCAGGAGAGTTAACACGGTCTGTGTTGCATTCACACAAGGCTCCCTCAGTGTTTCTACAATACATACATTGATGCCAATGCATTATACGCGACGTCTACGGCATCCCCAATGAAGAATTATATGGCGTAGCTTTGAATGGGATGTCAAGGATATTTATAAAATTCGTGAATGCCGGCTTCTACAACAAGATTGTGGAAACTTTTCAAGAAAGGAGAATGGTAGTGAATTCGGCTGTGGAAGTGTGTCTACATGACGTGTCGACGTAATGTCACCTGGGTCAAGGTGAGAAATGTGCCTTTCGAGGCGGAGGAGTAGATCTGCGGGATGCTTTCGGCAGATACGGAACGGTACATGCAGCGACCAAGGGAGTGTGGAGAGAGAGGGCCATACGAGGGGTTCCCGGAGGGCTCGTTCACCATCAAGATGACGCTCCGCCAGTCGATTCCCTCTTATGTACGTCTGGAGAAATATAGGATCCAGGTGTTTGTTCATTACAGGGCCAAAGGAAGACTTGCAGACTATGCAACTCTTTTGAGCATATGGCTGCCCAGTGCCCCGTCGACTGGTTGGCCACTCCCGGGACCAGTCACCTGTGGGCCTACGGGCTGAGGCTTTCGTGACTGAGCCTGGTACCTCAGCTGGGCAAGTTCTCAAGCTTTGGAGTGATTGAGATGCAACAGGAGGAACACGCAGTCTACGATGTGTGCCACCCTGTCTGTGGATGCATCGACCGTGCCCACGCTTACAGTGGATCTGTGGGGCCTGAGGTTTTGCTACAGGGATAAGTTGCTGGAAGACGTGTTGCAGGACCTTCTGATGGAACAGAATATCGGCCTGTTGTTTCGACGGCGTGTCGTGAGTTAACGACTGAGGAATCCCCTAACATGGAAATACAGGACAAAACCACGTTCGTACGGACGCATGAGGTGGTGGTGGAGGTTCACCAGGAGGCTTCATCAGTGAGGAGATGCATGTGGATGGCAGCTCCCGCAAAACGTGCGGCGGGGAGCGTCGGATATGGACGATGTCTTGACACCAGGACAGCGCCCAGGGAGGAAATCGTGGGCGAAAGTGGCTGAGCCGCCTATCACAGAAGGGATAGTTTCAAGGTCCCAGCATAAGGGTAGTGTGCCGGGGGGGGGGGGTCTCGAGAAGCCGAATAACAAAGACGGGCAGTTAATGTGCGAGTGGGAACAGGAAAGACCCAAAAACATAGATGGCAAACCACTTTTTTGTAAATTAAAGTGTTTTACTGTAAATCCCAATGGTTAGAACTAAAAGTTACAAAAGTGGGAGGAGTGGTTTTTGCGTGTTACGATGTGGATTATTTTTTTCTTACTTCCCTCCCCCCCCCCTCTGTTACTTCTCCCCCCTTCCGTTGGGACTAGCCCCCTTGCATGCTCCCCTTTCTTTGTATTTGAGGGCTCCCCTCCTTAATTCCCCACTCTACTATACGTACTAACTACTATATACTACTACTACTTCACTATACTACTACTTTATATACTATCCCACTATCTTCCTGCCATATTTACCGTCCTGCTTACTTATCGTAGTGTGACTTTGTAAATGGCCCAAGGGACAAAACGCGTCGTAAACTCCTCTCTTCTATGGCGGGTTATTTGTTAATGAATTTATTATGACGTAAAAGAAACCCTACACAGCCCTTCTCCTAGTATTCAGTGTTTGGTTTAAAGGGTTTTAAAAAGTTAGTTGAGTTGGTGGGTAAAAGTAGCTATGATTTTAAATATACGGTCACGACTTAAGATAGTCCCTATAAAATGAGTAAAACCATACCTTGGTTCCCTAAATCATCGTGACTTCGTCAGGGTTGACTATTACCCTGTTTTTAAATTTCAGCCCTATGTCCTGAACTTTTACGTCAGTTTTTTTACGAGGGTCTTTTCAGACTCATTTTACGCCCCGATAAGTCTTGTGAACCTTCCATGCCATGAAGTTTTTGGGGAAGTAAAATTTCCAGCGCAACATCCCCGCTTCTAAAATCTTTGCCGCGACAGATTTTAGCTGAAAACGCCCGAAGATTTATTAAAGTTTTGGGCAGCCCGAAAGTGGCGCCCTTAAATTGTGTTGCCCTTTGGAAGTACAGGAATGAACAAAAATAAACTTTAGAGTGAGGATGATGGGTCTATATAAACCACCCCTGTGCTTTAAAGGGGGCGACCCCCTGACCCTGGTGGAGGGTAAGGCGGGGGGGACGACCCGGGGGGCCTTTCAACAAGGCCCAAGGGGGACACCCCCAAAAACTTTTCTTCCTTTTATCCCCCTAAAAAAATTTTTTAAAATTTAATTTTACAATTTATTTCTTCCCAAAATCTAATTCTCCTTTTTTAAAAAAATTTTTTTTCTAAAAAATTTTTATTCCAAAACAATTTTTTTCTAAAAACATTCTTTTTCCCCCAAAATATTTAAAATTCCAAAACAAATTTTTTTTCCTTTTTTTTTTTTTTTTTTAACCCCCAATTTTTTTTTTTTTTTTTTTTTTTTCCCCTTTTTTTTTTTTTTTTAAAAGGTTTTGGCACAAACCCCCCCCCCCCGGGCCCCCCCGGGGGGGGGGGCCCCGGGGGGGGGGGGGGGGGGGGGGGTGTTTTAGACGAAGAAATTCTTGGCTACTGGAGACGAAAGCAATTTTGAGTACTGGAGCAAAAAGCAATTCTTGTGTTACGGGAGACGGATCAATTTTGTGTTATTAGAGGAAGCAATTCTTTGTTTACTGTAGACGGAAGCAATTCTTGAGTTAGGGAGCGGAAGAATTTTGTGTTACTGGAGACGAAAGCAATTCTTGTGTTATGGAGCAAAGCAATTTTGGTTACTGGAGACGGAAGCAATTCTTGTGTTACTGGAGACGGGAGCAATTCTTGTGTTGCGGGCGGGAGCAATTTTGTTTACTGGAGAGGGAGCAATTTTGAGTTTTGGGAGGGAAAAGCAATTTTGTTACTGGGGACGAAAGCAATTTTTTTGGTTCTGGAGACGGAACAATTCTTGAGTTATGGAGACAGAGAAATTTCTTGGTTATGGAGCGAAGATTCTTTGTTACGGGCGGAAGCAATTCTTAGTTAGGGGAGACGAAAGCAATTTCTTGTGTTATGGAGGGGAAGCAATTCTTGGTTTATGTAGCGGAAGAAATTTCTTGTTTTACTGTGCCCGGAAGCTTTTTGAGTTAGGGAAACGGAAGTAATTTTGTGTTACTGGAGACGAAAGCAATTTTGGTTAAAGGGGGAGAGAAAGCAATTTTTTGGTTACGGGGAGCGGAAGCAATTCTTGTGTTAGGGAGAGGGGAGCAATTCTTGTTGTGGAGACGGGGAGAAAATTCTTGTGTTCTGGAGACGGAGAAAATTCTTGATTAGGGAGGGAAGCAATTTTTGTGTTACGGAGAGGAGCAATTTTGGTTATGGAGAGGGGGAAAATTTTTGTTTTACTGGAACGGGAGAAAATTCTTGTGTTACGGAGACGGGAGCAATTTTTGTGTTATGGAGCGGGGCAATTCTTGTGTTACGGGAGAGGGAGAAATTTTGGTTACTGGGACGGAAGCAATTCTTTGTTATGGAGAGGGAGCAATTCTTGTGTTCGGAGACGGGAGCAATTTTTGTGTTAGGGGAGGGGAGCAATTCTTGTGTTAGGGAGACGGAAAAAAGTTTTCTTGTGTTAGGAGACGGGGGCAATTCTTGTGTTACTGGGACGGGAGCAATTTTGTGTTACTGGAGAGGGAGAAATTCGTGTTACTGGAGACGGGCAATTCTTGTGTTACGGGAGACGGGGCAATTCTTGTGTTACTGGAGACGGCCATTCTTTTTTTCGGAGAGGGGAGCAATTCTTTGTTCTGGAGACGGGAGTGTAGACAGCCTGTACTGTCGCACAGACGCCCATGCTGTCTCCCATTAGTTATATTTGCGCTTGCGGTGCTGCCACCTAGGCCTTGCCATTCAGTATGCCCAATTGCCTCGCTTCACCAAAGCGGGGGCATCAAGCAAAAGGCCTCCCAGCTCTTCCGTGGGCATGGCCCTCCCGGGCCTGGGCACAAACCACAACCCCTGTGTAACCCAAAACACTTAACAAAAACAAGAACCCTAAAGACTTTTATCTTTTAACCACCTGCTTGAAAACACCTCCCAAACAAACATCTTTTAAAATTTGGTGACAGCGGTGTTGCAGCAGTTGTTTTTTGCCTGGAAGGGGGAGAAGAGGTATGAAGTCACTTCACTTCATCACCCTCACAAGGGGATTTTCCTCAAAGAGTTTTCCTGAGTCGTTTTGCACGTTTGAGCACCCGGTTTTACAAGCAGGATCCAGCCGCAATTTGCCAAATTCCGAGAATTGAAAGGGGCGCCCCATGACCCTAAGCGTTTTCAAGCACGTTTTAAGCGTCACTTGTATTTTGCTGTTGTTGTTCAGCTCGCAAGCTTTTTTCAGCAAGCCAAGGTGGTTTTGGGTGGGATTCCGGTCCAGTGTTTTTTTCCCCTGTGTTTGTGGGTGGGGGGAGGAACCCCCAGATGCCCGCCTCCCAACACTCACGCCGCTCCTCGCCACCCATACCATACATCACCACTGCCCCTCCTCTCTGTGTTTTCTGTGTTTTTCGTATGAATTCATTGCCAGAATGTTTTTTCCGAGTGCCCCGGGGCCACTCGAAGCTGCGTGGTAGCTGCCACGTAGATACGACCCCAAACTGGTCGAACCACTTTGGGGTTTGGGCCCCCGATGTCACGTAGCCCCTAAAAAGCCATGAGTTACCAGATGTCCCGGGCCCATGTGTGGTCTGCGCCCGCATCACATTGACGTCACCCACGATGCTGCCCGACTTCATGACGTCACCTCGAGATGTTGTGACGTCCCTCGAGATTTTGTGACGTCCCCTCGAGTGTTGCTGACGTCACCTGAGATGTGTAGCACCTCGAGATGTCTGCTGACGTCACCTCGAGAGTTGTGACGTCAAGTGGCTGACGCCCTCCGACTCACCCCCTGACCATCAAATGAGTCAACACGAGTGTTTAGTAATTTTTTAGTTTTGTCGAGAAGTTGAGAGAAAATATATGTCGTGTGAAATTTAAATTTTCCTCTCAGTCAGTTTTCTCACATTTAGGTACCGATTTCAGGGGTGTGTTTTTAAAGTTTCGTGTGCCCAGTGAGGTTGAGCCGCCCTGAGGGGACCACTGTCAAGTCACCGTTGACCAGGTGTTTGACCTGTTACTCAGCCCTGAGCGTATGGCCCTCTTGTACAAAAGCTTTTTGCTCGTCGCTCGTGAGTTTCAGAAATCGTCCCCGTACGATTCCCATCGAGATTTTTTCCTTTTACCTCCAACCGTAGAGTGCAGTTATATGTAAGAAACAAGTCTGGGGGCCTTTTGACAAAACCCTGTTAACTCCAACTGTCGAGAGAAAGAAAACCCCGTGTGAGCCTCGTGTCAAACTTCAGTGACGCTGCACAAAGTGAGTACTTTTTAGCTAGCTCGCTCATGCAGGCGGTTTTTATGATGTTACGACTCCCAATGTTTCGCCCATCGTTCTGCCACGACTCGCCCCCCACAACTCGCTCCAAAGTCCCGGGAGGGACAGCCCCGCGACAGTACCGTCGGAAAATGCTCCTGGTCGTTGCCCCAAAATCCTGCCCAGTTGCCCAGTTTTGGAGCCTCATCGAGGGGGACCGCTGTGTGCCCCAGGTTTAGTGAAACCTGAGGATCTAGATGACGCTTCACCGTTCCAAGGAATTTAAACCCGTTTTGTCCACTCAGCTGCAGCGATGCTCCCGTTTGCGTATCTGTCCAGACGCGGAAGGCGTGCAGTGATGCCCTTCGACGCTCCTGTATGACCCCGATTTTTTGTACACCCCAATGTTTTTTTTCCCTCCTGAGGAAATTTTTTTTCCATGCCATAGTTTTTATATGTTTTTATTTTGTGTTTTTGTGCCCTGTTCCTCGAGGAGAAGGGCCCAGTTTTTTTTTTTTACCGTAATTGTCGCTCGGGACGACGCGCGGAGGTTTTCCCCAGCGTATGTAGCAGCCTTTATGTCTGCACGAAGCCCTGCTGTCTGCCACTTAGTTCATATTTCGCGCTATGTGGTGCTGCCACCTAGGGCCCTTTCCACTTTTATCCCGACTTGCCCCGCTTCACCACACAGCGGCCCGGCCAAAAACACAGGCCCCCACTCTCTCTCGGGGCATGGCCCTCCCGGGCCAGGGCACAAACACCCCAAGCCTGTGTAACCCCCCAAAAGATTAAAAATAAACAAAGAACCTCCGAAGACGATATCATTTAACCCCCCGCTTGCAACACTACCCAAAAAAAACATCTTATGGAGTTTTTTAGATATCTCCCACTCTCAATAAATTTAAATTGTTAGAAATAAAATTAAACAAAATTTTTTATCTAAAAAAAAAAAGAGTTTGTACCCGCTGGTTCATTTCTTTAAAAGGTATTTTTAGGTTTTTTGGGTTAAGTTGTTTATATTTTTTTTTTGTAGTTTTTTTCTTTTACCCTATTATTTATACTTTTAGTTTTTTTTAAAAAAAATATAGCCTCACTGTTTTCATTTTTTTAAATTTTTTTCCTTTTTTTTTAAAATTTTTGGTTAATGAACATTTGTAAATTTTTTTAATAAATAAAAAAAAAAAAGAATGGATAGCTATAACATTAGAGCTAAGATTTTTAAATGGTTCTGACTTATATGTTGCATGTTGCAATCCCTATAACAAATATATAATTAGTTTTTTTTTTTGTTCCTATATGATAATAATTAAAAAGGGGTCGGGAGTCGGGAAATGAATAAATAAAAGGCAAAAGGTTTTTTAGTGCCGACTCCCCAGCCCTGGCTTCCTAAAATCTGAGCTGCCGTACCCAAAAAGAAAAGACGAAATTTGACAGTGTCCGTTTCCCCCCCCGGCAGCACGTGTTTGGGGGGGCCTATAGTTATTAAAACCCATTCAGTCAATAATTTTTGTCACCATTAGGACGTATAGTACTTTCAACATGAAGGAAAATTTTTAAAATTTCCTTGACCTCATAATATATCGAGTCCAAGTAAGTCAAGAGTCGGATAAGTTCTTTGTAGACTTTCCAGTCTTAGAAAATTATAGTCAACTGAAAAACTTCTCTTTGTACTTGTTTTACCCAATATTTCACGAATCATATGTTAAAACCAAATTTAAGGGGCCCCTTAAGGCCAACCCCCCCCCCCCCTTTTCAGAGAGAAATGGGCCAGTACTGATAGCTGTTTCCTCCCTCACTTGATATTGGAAGTCTTAGCATAAACTTTGTCAGGTTTATAACCAGACCACAGGAAACTTCAAAGCTGCTCAGAGGTCGAGGAAGGGTCAATATGATAGGTCAGCTGCGCCATGTTCCTTCACGAGGATCCTCCTGGTCCTCTTCCAGCAATCAGTGCTGGGTAATACTCTTCTGGCTAACCTTACGGATCCTTATAATATGAAGGTGAAGGTGAATCAACATACATATGAAGTGTATGTCTGGGACATACACATAAATCAACTTAAAGCATACAATGCTACAACAAGTGTATCTGTTATGTATAGGGATGAGACGATACCAAGATTTTGGCCTATACCAATCACAATTTTCGGCCGATACCAATACTTTTCATATATTTTTTTGTTTTTAAAATTATGATGACTATGATCAATATGTAAGGGAATACTTTTTGCATAATGGGTGTTAAATAAAACAGGAATTTTAAATACTAAATAACTTATTTTCTCTGAGATGATAATGTTATTGCTCATTACTTGGTCTATTGTGTTAGTTACTGGTTATCAAAGGCACTTATCGATAGTGTGTGTCTGTGTACTCCCCTATGAGCGTCCGTCTTTGTGGATGTGTGTGTGTGTGTGTGTGTGTGTGTGTGTGTGTGTGTGTGTGTGTGTGTGTGTACTCACCTAATTGTGGTTACAGGAGTCGACTCTCAGCTCCTGGTCCCGCCTCTTCACTGATCGCTACTAGGTCCTCTCTCTCTCTGCTCCCTGAACTTTGTCATACCTCGTCTTAAAGCTATGTATGGCTCCTGCCTCCACTACATCACTTGCTAGACTAATCCACTTCCTGACAACTCTGTAACTGAAGAAATGCTTTCTAACATCCCTGTGACTCGTCTGAGTCTTCAGCTTCCAATTGTGACCCCTTGTTTCTGTGTCCCCCTCTCTGGAACATCCTGTCTCTGCCCACTTTATCTATTCCACGCAGTATTTTGTATGTCGTTATCATGTCTGCCCTAAGCCTTCTGTCTTCCAGTGTGGTCACTCAGATTTCCCTCAACCTTTCTTCGCAGGACATTACCCTGAGTTCCGGAACTAACCTTGTTGCAACTTTTGCACTTTCTCTAATTTCTTGAAGTGCTTGACCATGTGTGGGTTCCAAACTGGTGCTGCATATTCCAGTATGGGCGTGACGTACACAGTGTACAGTGTCTTGAACGATTCCTTACTAAGGTATCGGAACGCTATTCTCAGGTTTGCCAGGTGCCCATATGCTGCAGCAGTTATCTGGTTGATGTGTGCTTCCGGTGACGTTGTTATGCTCACCCCAAGATCTTTCTCCTTGAGTGAGGTTTGCAGTCTTTGGCCACCTAGCCTATACTCTGTCTGTGGTCTTCTTTGCACTTCACCAATCTTCATGACTTTGCATTAGGCGGTATTGAATTCGAAAAGCCAGTTGCTGGACCACGTGTTCAGCCTGTCTAGGTCTCTTTGTAGTCCTGGCTGATCCTCATCTGATTTAATTCTCCTCATTAACTTCACATCAACTGCAAACAGGGACACTTCTGAGTCTATCCCTCCATCATGTCATTCACATATACCAGAAATAGCACTGGTCCTAGGACTGACCTCTTTTGAACCCCGCTCGTCACAGGTGCCCACTGTGACACCTCATCACGTGCCATGACTCATTGTTGCCTCCCTGTCAGGTATCCTCTGATTCATTGCAGTGCCCTTCCTGTTATATGCGCCTGATCCTCCTGCTTCTGCACTAATCTCTTGTGAAGAACTGTGTGGAAGGCCTTCCTGCAGTCCATGGAAATGCATTCTATCCACCCCTCTTTCTCGTGTGTTACTTCTGTTACTTTGTCATAAAATTCCACAAGGTTTGTGACATAGGATTTGCCTTCCATAAATCCGTGCTGGTTATCGTTTATAATCTTGTTCCGTTCCAGGGTGTGTGGGGTTGTGTGGTGTGTGTGTTGGGGTGTTGTGTGTGTGTGTGGTGTGTGTGTGTGTGTGGTGTGTGTGTGTGTGTGTGTGTGGTGGTGTGGTGTGGTTTTGCGTATTTTTCACAATCGTGAGATAAAACGTTGATATTGATATTTTTAAGCACATTCGTACATTAATATTTTAAAAAGTATCGGTTGGTATCGGCTGTCTTTTAACTGATACCGATACCATAGAATGGCAATTCCCAATGATACCAACACTTTGGCACATTCCAAAATATTGAACCCTGTGAACCTTGAGTTTAATTAATTGATTGATACGTTCTGTGGAGTTGGCATCTCTTTGAATAACTAAGAGATGTAATACAGGCCGCTTTATGTCTGATCTCTCTAATGACAAGGCCAACCAGGGTTTGTTGTTTCTTGATATGTTACAGACTGAGGTTCATTTCCTGCTCGAAAAAGATCTCATAGAAGCTTATTCATGAGCTTTACCTTGTATTCTTGTCCCTAAGACAGATGGAACGGGTGTGCACTGATTACTGTAGGGTAAATACTGTAGATGGAACTGAATATCCTATACCTAGGATAAATGATATCACTGACCGAATGTGTCTAAGCTGGATATGTTAAGGGCTACTACCAAGTACCTTTGACAGAGCAAAACGGATCTTTGATTTTACAATAAGGGGAGATTATTCATTTATTAATAAACAGCATCAGGATGTGGAATGCACCTGCCACCTTTCATCACCTTATCTCTGATATAACAAATGGTTTGCAGGGCGATGAAGCATTACTAGATGTCATTATTTCCTGGCACTGACACATTGAACTGCTGGAGGCCTTATTGTTATGATATGATAATTTCACCCACTTGATGGTCAAGCAGGCAAAGAGTGACTTTGGACAAGCCAGTGTTATTTTCTTAGGCCATGCCATTGCTCGAGGTGAAATTTCATCTATCATGGCCAAAGTGTAGGCATGGGCGAATTTTTACATGCAATTTTCTCCAAGTTACTCCCATGTAGGGACTTTTCTGTAGAACACAACATACGCTATGCAACTGTACTGGAAACAAGGTTACTTAGCTGCACCCAGAAGACTCCTCTGACATGAAAAAGCTGTTCTACAATCCTGGAGCTGTTGAGAAATAAGGGTAAGTATATGACTGTCCCAAAGGAGCATATAGCAATATACATTCAGTAACTGAATACTGAACAGTTCCTTACTTTTCTGGGCTTGATGGCCTGCGGGTAACCGGATGTATGATAAATCTGACTAGTCATACATTAGCTTTCAACTATGCAGTCAACTGAAGTAAACTGTGCCTAAACAGACTTACCTGGGTATTTGTATCGGACCCTTAAGTGTCACCCGGATATCCGCTGTCTTGATTGAAGAATTTGTGTCTTATGGTGCACTGTTTGTTTGACGAATGTTTGCAACACTGCACACCACACTGTCTTTCAAGCTTGTTCTTTGTTTACAGTAATGTCACTACAGGAAGCTGCGCACACTTTTATGTAATCTACCGCGAATCAAGATTGTCTGAGAGGTCGAGAACGCACTGTTAGTTTCTTTTTTAAGGTCAGTGCATGCTTAACACACTCCTTGTACCAGTTCTTAACGCTTCATTCTCGGCTGCCCTCGACGTCTCTAGCTCCACAAAGGATATGCTGATTCCAACAGTTTTCCCTTCCTTGTCAAACTTCAACAAAAAGCAATACAAAACGTTTGATTTCTTGTTGTCTGGACATAGATGTCAGTGTATAATAGCAGTAACTTGTAAATCAATGGGTGCAGGGTTTTCCTTAATTTTCCTTCTACATTAAGAGATTAATTGTCTCTCATTAACCCACATTAGTTGAAACACTGGTCAGCCGTGACGTGTCGTGCTTGACGCCCGTGTACAAACATGTGTTACAAATTAAACTTGTTGATCAGACGCTAGGTGACATCTGCCCTTTCTGAGAGGGTAGTCCCTCAGGGGTGAAAGGGGCTGAAAAGGGCTGAAGGGGGCCGATACCCCCCTCCCGGAGAAAACTTCTCCACATCCTATGTGGTTCCTCCCTTCACTTCACCTACCAGTCCAAAACAGAAGTTTGAATGGGATGAAGTTTGCCAGAGAACTTTTGAGCATTCGAAACATTAACTCTCCATGGCTCTGATAATACAGAGCCCTGATTTCAATGCTCCATCTATTGTGCAAGTGGATACAAGTGATTTGGGTATTGGGTGTGGTGTTGCTTCAAAAAATCAAATAGATGTTGCTCCCTGTGTGTTTCTACTTCGCAAAACTGAAGAAGCATCAGAAAATTCACAACACATCGTGAAAGAAGCACTCATCCTTGAACATTCTGAGGTGTACTGGGGATGTTGCTTCATAAGATCATGGTCTACTCGGACCAGAGGCCTAATACTTTCATAGACTGTAAAATAAAAATGTAAGTCTTATGCGCCGGGCTCTGCGCGTCCAACCATTTAAAACTGATATTCAACACAAAGAGGCACAACAAAATATTACAGACACTTTCCAGGTTCCAAACAAATGACGATTATTTTTAATTTTCTTGTGTAACATCATATAGCATTATCAGTATAGTATTATTTTTTATATAATATTTACTGCTTTTTCACTTTGTAGTATAATGGCCATAAAAACTTTGTGTGTAACTTACTGCACTACTAGCCGAGTAACTTACTGCACTACTAGCCGAGTAACTTTCTGCACTACTAGCCGAGTAACTTACTGCACTACTAGCCGAGTAACTTACTGCACTACTAGCCGAGTAACTTTCTGCACTACTAGCCGAGTAACTTTCTGCACTACTAGCCGAGTAACTTACTGCACTACTAGCCGAGTAACTTACTGCACTACTAGCCGAGTAACTTACTGCACTACTAGCCGAGTAACTTACTGCACTACTAGCCGAGTAACTTTCTGCACTACTAGCCGAGTAACTTACTGCAATACTAGCCGAGTAACTTTTTGCACTACTAGCCGAGTAACTTTCTGCACTACACCGAGTAACTTACTGCACTCTTTGCCATAACTTTCTGCACACTACCGAGATTTTACTGCACTACCCAGCCGAGTAACTTTCTGCACTACTAGCCGAGTAAATACTGCACTACTAGCCGAGTAATTCTGCACTACTACCGAGTAACTTACTCACTACTGCCCAGTAACTTACTGCACTACTAGCCGAGTAACTTTCTGCACTACTAGCCGAGTAACTTTCTGCACTACTAGCCGAGTAACTTTCTGCACTACTAGCCGAGTAACTTTCTGCACTACTAGCCATAACTACTGCATACTAGCCGAGTAACTTTCTGCACTACTAGCCGAGTAAATTTCTGCACTACTAGCCGAGTAAATTTCTGCACTACTAGCCGAGTAACTTTCTGCACTACTAGCCGAGTAACTTTCTGCACTACTAGCCGAGTAAATTTCTGCACTACTAGCCGAGTAACTTTCTGCACTACTAGCCGAGTAACTTTCTGCACTACTAGCCGAGTAACTTTCCGCACTACTAGCCGAGTAACTTTCTGCACTACTAGCCGAGTAACTATGCACTACTAGCCGATACTTTCTGCACTACTAGCCGAGTAACTTTCTGCACTACTAGCCGAGTAACTTTCTGCACTACTAGCCGAGTAACTTTCTGCACTACTAGCCGAGTAACTTACTGCACTACTAAACGAGTACTTCCTGCACTACTAGCCGAGTAATTTCTCACTACTACCGAGTAACTTTCTGCACTACTAGCCGAGTAACTTACTGCACTACTAGCCGAGTAACTTTCTGCACTACTAGCCGAGTAACTTACTGCACTACTAGCCGAGTAACTTTCTGCACTACTAGCCGAGTAACTTTTTTGCAAATACTAGCCGAGTAACTTACTTTCACTACTAGCCGAGTAACTTCTGCATACAGCCGAGTAACTTTCTGCACTACTAGCCGAAGTAACTTACTGCACTACTAGCCGGTAAATTTCTGCACACTACCGAGTACTTCTGCACTACTACCGAGTAACTTCCACACTACCAGAACTTCCTGCACTACACCCAAAATTTTTGCACTACTACCGAGCAACTTACTGCACTACTAGCCGAGGTAATTTCTGCACTACTAGCCGAGTAACTTTCTGCACTACTAGCCGATAACTCTGCACTACTAGCCCAGTAACTTTCTGCACTACTACGAGTAAATTTTCTGCCACTACTAGCCGAGAACTTACTGCACTACTAGCCGAGTAAATTCTGCACTACTAGCCCCAGTACTTTCTGCACTACTAGCCGAGTAACTTACTGCCCTACTAGCCGAGTAACTTTCTGCACTACTAGCCGAGTAACTTTCTGCATACTGGGCCCAGTAACTTTTGCCACAAATAGCCCAGGGAACTTCTGCACTACTAGCCGAGTAACTTACTGCACTACTAGCCGAGTAACTCCCGCCTACTAAACCGAGTAACTTTCTTTCACTACTAGCCGAGTAACTTACTGCAATAAATGGGCCCAGTAACTTCTGCACTACTAGCCGTAAATTCTGCACTGCTAGCCGAGTAACTTTCTCACTACAGCCGAGTAACTTCGCACTACTAGCCGATAACTTACTGCACTACTAGCCGAGTAACTTTCTGCACTACTAGCCGAGTAACTTTCTGGGACTACTAAACCGAGTAACTTTCTTCTGCACTACTAGCCGAGTAACTTCTGCAAATACTAGCCGAGTAACTTTTCTGCACTACTACCGAGTAACTTTCTGCACTACTAGGCCGAGTAACTTTCTGCACTACTAGCCGAGTAACTTTCTGCACTACTAGCCGAGTAACTTTCTGCACTACTAGCCGAGTAACTTTCTGCACTACTAGCCGAGTAACTTTCTGCACTACTAGCCGAGTAACTTTCTGCACTACTAGCCGAGTAACTTTCTGCACTACTAGCCGAGTAACTTTTTGCACTACTAGCCCAGTAACTTTCTGCACTACTAGCCGAGTAACTTTCTGCACTACTAGCCGAGTAACTTTCTGCAACTACTAGCCGAAATAACTTCTGCACTACTAGCCGAGTAACTTTCTGCACTACTAGCCGAGTAACTTCTGCACTACCCGGTAACTTTCTGCACTACAAGCCGAGTAACTTTCTGCACTACTAGCCGAGTAACTTTCTGCACTACTAGCCGAGTAACTTTCTGCACTACTAGCCGAGTAACTTTCTGCACTACTAGCCGAGTAACTTCAGCACTACTACCGAATAACTT
Organism: Cherax quadricarinatus; assembly: GCF_026875155.1. Taxonomy (NCBI): domain Eukaryota; kingdom Metazoa; phylum Arthropoda; class Malacostraca; order Decapoda; family Parastacidae; genus Cherax; species Cherax quadricarinatus. Next base: position 17,446,634 of record NC_069409.1, read on the forward strand.
CTGCACTACAGCCAGTAACCTGCACACTAGCCGAGTAACTTTCTGCACTACTAGCCGAGTAACTTTCTGCACTACTAGCCGAGTAACTTTCTGCACTACTAGCCCAGTAACTTACTGCACTACTACCGAGTAACTTTCTGCACTACTAACCGAGTAACTTACTGCACTACTAGCCGAGTAACTTTCTGCACTACTAGCCGAGTAACTTTCTGCACTACTAGCCGAGTAACTTACTGCACTACTAGCCGAGTAACTTTCTGCACTACTAGCCGAGTAACTTACTGCACTACTAGCCGAGTAACTTACTGCACTACTAGCCGAGTAACTTTCTGCACTACTAGCCGAGTAACTTTCTGCACTACTAGCCGAGTAACTTACTGCACTACTAGCCGAGTAACTTTCTGCACTACTAGCCGAGTAACTTTCTGCACTACTAGCAGAGTAACTTACTGCACTACTAGCCGATTTAAATTCTGCAAATACTAGCCGAACTTTACTGCACTACAACCGAGTAACTTACTGCACTACTAGCCAGTAACTTCTGCACTACTAGCCGAGTAACTTACTGCACTACTAGCCAAGTAACTTACTGCCTAAATAGCCGAGTAACTTTCTGCACTACTACCGAGTAACTTTCTGCACTACTAGCCGAGTAACTTTCTGCACTACTAGCCGAGTAACTTACTGCACTACTAGCCGAGTAACTTACTGCACTACTAGCCGAGTAACTTACTGCACTACTGCCAAATAAAATTACTGCACTACTAGCCGAGTAACTTACTGCCTACTACCAAGTAACTTTCTGCACTCTAGCCGATAAAAACGCTGAACTTTTTCACATCTTGTTTTTTTTTAAAGTGATAATAACTAAAATGCTCTTCCCCTTTGACAATTACTTAACAACCTTAAAGTATTAATAACGCCCGGGGGTTGTAAAAATTTTGAAGAAAAGGGGGATTACCTTTCTGAAGTTTACACAAAAACTTAAAAGACATTTATGATTCCTCAACTCACAAAATTTTTAAAAACCTGTAAAATAAAAATTATTTTTTCTTTTTTTAATTTCTTTTCTGCATTCTTTTTTTTAAAAATTTTTTTTAAAAAATCCCCCTTTAAAATGGACTAACAGACTACCGTACTACCCCACTGCTAAAACAAACTAAAACTCCCGCTACTCCCAACCATTTAAAAAACTAGATACGACTCCGTACTACCCAACACTGCTACAATAGACTACACAACGCTACTACCCCACTGCACAAAATAACTACGAAACCCTACTACCACCACTGCTACAACTAGACTACACTACCACACTCCCCCTGCTCAACTAGACACGACTTTTCCCACCCCCACTGCTACAAATAACTACGACTACCGCACTACCACCACGCACAACTAGACTACGACAACGACTACCCCCACTGCTAAAACAGACTACACTAACGCACTACCACTACGCTAAAACTAACTACGACAAACGCTACTCCCCCTGTACAACTAACTAGACTACCGCTACTACCACTACGCTACAACTGACACGATAACCTCTACCACCACTGCACAACAGACTACCTACCGTACTACCCCCCCTGCTAAAACTAACTACGACTAAGCTATACCACCATGCTAAAAACTAGACTACGACTAACGTACTCCCATACTCTAAACTAGACTAACAAAACGCTACTACCACCACTGCTACAACTAACACGACTAAGCTACTACACCACTGCACCACTAGACTACGACTACCGTTACTACCACCACTGCTCCAACTAGACTACGACACCGCTATACCACCACGCTAAATCCCCTCTGCTGCCCCCCCTACCACTATACTATGCGACATTTTTTTAACGTTATTACTACAACTATAGCTCTGCTATCTAACTTAAAAAAATTTAAAATTCTCATGACTCCTTTAATGACACAATTAAAACGTTGAATGATTTTTGGGGGGTGCGCGCGTAGTTTGTGTGTGTTAGTGTGTGTGTGTGTTTTTTAGTGTGTGTGTGTGTGTGTTAGTGTGTGGTTGTTTGGGGGGTTTTGTTTAGTGTTGTGGTTTAGTGTGTTTTGTTGTTAGGGTGTGTTGTTAGTGTGTGTGTGTTTTAGTGTGTGTGTGTTTAGTGTTGTGTGTGTTAGTGTGGCGTGTGTGTTGGGTTGTGTTTAGTAGTTGTGTGTTTTTAGTTTTTTTTGGTGGTGTTGTGTGTGTTGTTTAGTGTGTGTGTGTGGTGTGGTTGGGGTGTGTTGTGTGGTGTGTGTGTTTTTTTGTGTGTGTGTGTTGTGTGGCGCGTTTTGCGGGTGCGAGGTGTGGCGTGTCGTGCTGAGTGGGGTTGTTGGTGTGTGGGTTGGTGTTTTGTGTGGTGTGTGTGTGTGTGTGTGTGTGTGTGGGTGTGGTGCGTGGTTTGTGGGGTTACCACCTTTTTTTGGTTGAGGGTCGATGAAAAGCTCCGGCCCCGCTTTTCGCTGATTGCTACGGTCCTCCCTCCCCCCCATGATTTTATCATACCCCCTTAAAACATTAGGGCCCCACCTCCACTACACATTTTCTGGGCTATTCCACGTCTGACTACTCTATTTTGAAAAAATACTTCCTAACACCCCTTTATTCATCTGAGTCCTCAATTTCCCAATTGTGACCTCTTGTTCGGCCCCTCTTTGGAACATCCCGTCTTTTCCCCCTTGTCTATTCCGCCAGTTTTTTTTATGTCTTTTCATGTCTCCCCTACCCCCTTTTCCTCCAGTGTCGTCAGGCCGATTTCCCTCAACCTTTTTCGTAGGAAATCCCCGTAGCTCTGGGACTGCCTTGTTCAAAACCCTTTTCACTTTCTCTAATTTTTTTGACGGGTTGACTGGGTGGTTCCAAACTGGGCTGCATACTCCAGTATGGGCCTGACGTAAATGGTATACAGAGTCTTTAAACGAATCCTTACTGGGGTATCGGAAGGCAAATCCGTAGGTTTGCTAGCGCCCGTATGCTGCAGCAGTTATCGATTGATGTGCGCCTCAGGAGATATCTCGGTGTTATACTCACCCCCAGATCTTTTTCCTTGAGTGAGGTTTGCAGTCTTTGGCCATCTAAACTATATAGGTGTCTGCGGTCTTCTTTGCCCTTCCCCAATCTTCATGACTTTGCATTTCGCAGTGTTAAAATCAAGGAGCCAGTTGCTGGACCAGGCTTGTAGACTGTCCAGGTCTCTTTGTAGTCCTGCCTGATCCTCATCCGATTTGATTCTTCTCATAAACTTCACATCACTGCAAACAAGACACTTCTGAGCTATCCTTTCCGTTATGTCGTTCACAAAATCCCCAAGAACAGCATAGGTCCTAGGACTGACCCCTGTGGAACCCCGCTTGTCACAAGCGCCCACTCTGACACCTCGTCACGTACCATGACTCGTTGTTGCCTCCCTGTCAGTATTCTCTGATCCATTGCAGTCCCTTTTTCCTGTTATGTGCCCCTGATCCTCTAGCTTTTGCAGTAACCTCTTGTGAGGAACTGTGTCAAAGGGCCTTCTTGCAGTTCAAAAAAATGCAGTCGATCCACCCCTCTCTTCTCTTGTCTTATTTCTGTCCACCTTGTCAAAAAAACTCTAGTTGGTTTGTGACACAGGATTTTCCTTCCCTGAAACCGTGCTGTTGTCAATTATACACTTGTTTCTTTCCAGGTGCTCCACCACTCTCCTCCTGATGATTTTTCTCCATGACCTTGCATACTATACACGTTAAGTGATACAGGTCTGTATTTTTAATGCCTCATGTCTGTCTCCCTTTTTAAAAATTGGGACTACATTTGCCATCTTCCATACCTCGGGGGTTGCCCAGTTTCAAATGATGCTTGAAGATCTTTGTTAATGACACACACAATATCTCTGCTCCCTCTTAAGGACCCACGAGAGATGTTGTCTGGTCCCACCGCCTTTGGGTGTCAAGTTTTGCATAGCAGCTTCTTCACTTCCTCCTTGGGGTTTTATGTACCTCATCCAGCACTTGCTGGTGTACCCCCCTGTTCTGAAATTTTCCCGGAGTGCACTGGTTTACACGTAAATACTTCTTTAAATCTCGTGTTGAGCTCCTGACATACCTCTCGGTCGTTTTCTTGTGAATTCCCCATCACCCTTCCCTCAGTCTGATTACCTGGTCCTTGACTGTTGTTTTTCCTCCGATGTGGCTGTACAACAGCTTCGGGTCAGTCTTGACTTTCGATGCTATGTCATTTTCGTATTGTCGCTGGGGCCTCCCTTCTTTTCTGTGCATATTCGTTTCTGGCTTTTTCGGCTAATCTTTTTATTTTCCTGAGTTCTCTGTCTTCTATACTTTTTCCATTCTCTAGTACACCTAGTTTTTGCCTCTTTACACTTTTGGGTGAACCAAGGACTCGTTCTATTCTTCCCATTATTTCTGTTTCCCTTTGGAACAAACTTCTCCTCTGCCTCCTTGCATTTTGTTGCCACATAGCCCATCATTTCTTGTACTGGTTTTCCTGTCAGTTCCCTCTCCCACTGAATGTTTTGAAGGAAGTTCCTCATGCCTGAGTAGTTCCCCCTTTTGTAGTTTGATTTTTCCCACCCTATTCCTGCTACTCTCTCCACTTGGAGCTCAACTATGTAGTTGAAGCAGAGAACCACATGATCACTAGCTCCCAGGGGCCTTTCATACAAGATATCCTCGATGTCTGAACTACTCATGGTGAATACAAGGTCCAGTCTTGCTGGTTCATCTTCTCCTCTCTCTCTGGTAGTGTCTCTAACATGTTGATGCATGAGGTTTTCCAGTACCACATCCATCCTCTTGGTTCTCCATGTTTCGGGACCCCCATGGGGGTCCAGGTTTTCCCAATCTCCTTGTGATTGAAATCACCCATAACTAGTAACTTTGCTCCCCCCATGTGTGCTCTTCTGGCCACCTCGGCTAGTGTGTCGACCATGGCTCTGTTGCTCTCATCGTATTCTTCTCTTGATCTCCTGCAGTTCTGTGGTGGGTTGTACATAACTGCAATTATCACCTTATGTCCCTCAGACTGGATTGTTCCTACTAAGTAGTCCCTTTCACCCGTGCCATCCATTCCTTCCATTTTCTCAAAACCCCACTGGTTTTTAATGAGCAGTGCAACTCCTCCTCCCCCTCTCCTCCCTCTGTCTTTCCTGAGGATTTGATATCCGGGTGGAAAGATTGAATCTGTTATTATTCTGGTTAGTTTTGTTTTTGTGAGTGCTATTATGTCTTGGGATGTCTCCTTGATTCTTTCGTGACACTCCTCATACTTATTTGTTATTCCATCTGCATTTGTATACCACACCTTCAACTTCTTTTCTAAGACTGTGGTCTGGGAGGTGTATTGGGGTTGGGGAAGTGGGAGACCTGATAAGGAACTATGGGTGGTTGCTGTGGGGGTGGAGTTTCTAATGTAGTGGGTGGGGGCATTGGATGTGGCATGGGTGTTTTGGTTTAGAGTGTTTGGCTGCACTGGGAGGCTTCTATAGGAAGCTGTGAGGGAGGTTGTATTTGATCTTCTTCCTGTGTCTGGGATCTCCTGTCTGTCTTCTCCATCCCCTCTCTTTCCTCCTTTTGCCTTTGTACCATCTTTCTCAGTTGCTGCCTTTCTTCTTGTGTCACAGTCGAGATACACCTTCCTGTATGCCGGCATGTCCCTTAATCGTGCTTTCTCCTGCAGGATCCTGTTCCGAGTCGCTTCTGCCTTGAAGGTCACTTTCACTGGCCGGGTTCTTTTTTTTACAAACCCAACTATTCTCCGAAAATTTTCCAGCTGGGTCATGTCATCTTCTCCTATTACTTTCATGAAGCTTTCAATTGCTTTTTTTCCCCTTGTTTTCTTGCTTCATATGTTTCCCCTTCAACTTCCTGTAGCCCATACACAAAGACTGACCTCACCCTTTCATTCTTCCACTGCATATCCCTGTGTATCCCCTCATTCAATTTGATTTCCTCCATTGCAGCTTTCCTTTCTTCAGTTTCACTAGCTACTGTACGGGGGCTCAGTGGCCTGCCTTTTTCCCCCCTTTCCGGTTTTTCCCGGGGTTTCGCGTGGTCTGTTAGGGCCTCCATAATACTTAGCTCTTTCTTTTGGCAACAGTCCTCCACTTATAGGCTTCTACAGGGCATTTTTGCCCCTTTTTTCCCTACAGCCCCTTTTATTTGTACTGAGGTAGCACCCCTCTTTTGTTTTTTTAGGCTTTTTTCAGATTTTTCATTTTCCCTTTTTTTCTAAACCTGCATCCTGGCATCTGCTGCTTTGACTTGCACCCCCCCCCTTTTCCTGTTTTTCCTTTAAACAAACCCCCCTTTTTCCATTCCATGCTAAGTCTTCTAGTTTCCTTTCCCTTAAAAGTTCCCTTTTTTAGCCCTGCCCCCCAATCTTCCTTTGCAGCTTCCTCCTCCTGCCCTTGGTTTTTCCCTTGTTGCTCTCTAAACCCCAAAATTTTTGTTTTTTTCCTGATTGCCCCCAAAAGGGGGAAACCCCTTTTTAATTCTGTGTGTTGGGTTAGTTTTGGTGTAGGTCAGAGTGAAAGGGGGGGGGAAGTAGAGGGGGAACTGTGGCTATGGGGGAGAGGAGGGGAAAAGGGGGTTTGGGAAGGATGGAGAAGCAAGTGGGGGGAGTGGGAGGGGGAAAAAGGGGGAAGGGGGGAGAGGTTTGGGGAGGGGGAGGGTGACAGAGGGGGGGGGGAGGATCAGGGGAAAGTGAGAATGTCTGTGGGGAGGGAGGGAGTGGGATGTGAGGGCCGATGTGTTTTTGTTTTTGTTTGGGTGGGGGGTGTGTGTGTTGTGTGTTATTGTGTTGTGTAGGGGGTTGTGAGGGGGGGTTTTTATGTGTTTGCTGTGTGTGTGTGTTGGTTGTTTTTGTTGTGTGTTGTGTGTGTGTTTGTGTGGTTTGTGTGTGTTGTTGTGTGTGTGTGTGTGGGGTGTTGTGTGGGGTGGGGTGTGTGTTGTTTGGGGTTGGGTGGGACTCACCTAATTGTACTCACCTAATTGGGGGTTCCCGGGGTCGAGACTCAGGGCCCTTTGGCCCCCCCTCTTCACTTTGTTTTTGTTGTGGTGTGGGACGTGTGGTGTGTGTGGTGGGGTGTGGTTTTTGTGTGGGGTGTTTGTGGGTGTATGTTGTGTGGAAAGTTGGGGAGTGTGTGTGTTTTAAAGTGTGTGTAAAGTGTGGGGATGTGTGGGGGATGTGTTTTGTGTGTGTGTGTGTGTGTGTACGTTGTGTGGTGGGGTGTGTGTGTACTCACCTAATTGTACTCACCTAATTGTGGTTGCAGGGGTCGAGACTCGCTCCTGGCCCGCCTCTTCACTGATCGCTACTGGATCCTCTCTCTCTCTGCTTCCTGAGCTTTGTCATACCTCTTTTTAAAAAATATGTAGGTTCCTGCCTCCACTACTTCACTTGCTAGGCTATTCCACTTGCTGACAACTCTATGACTGAAGAAATACTTCCTAACGCCCCTGTGACTCGTCTGAGTCTTCAGCTTCCAGTTGGGGACCCCTTGTCCCTGTGTCCCCTCTTGGAACATCCTATCTCTGTCCACCTTGTCTATTCCCCGCAGTATTTTGTATGTCGTTATATGTCTCCCCTGACCCTTCTGTCCTCCAGTGTCGTCAGCCCCGATTTCCCTTAACCTTTCCTCGTACGACATTCCCTTGAGCTCGGGGACTAGCCTTGTTGCAAACCTTTGTATTTTTCTCTAACTTCTTGACGTGCTTGACCTGGTGTGGGTTCCAGACTGGGCGCATACTCAAGTATGGGCCTAACATACACAGTGTACAGTGTCTTGAACGATTCCCTTATTAAGGTATCGGAACGCTATTCTCAGGTTTGCCAGGCCCCCCGTATGCTGCAGGCGGTTATTTGGTTGATGTGTGCCTCCGTGATGTGCTCGGTGTTATGGTCACCCCAAGGTCTTTTCTCCCTGAGTGAGGTCTGTAGTCTTTGTCCCCTAGCCTATAACTCTGTCTGCGGTCTTCTTTGCCCTCCCCAATCTTCATGACTTTGCATTTGGCTGGATTGAATTCGAGAAGCCAGTTACTGGACCACATGTCCAGCCTCTCCAGGTTTTCTTTGCAGTCCTGCTCATCCTCGTCCGATTTAATTCTTCTCATCAACTTCACGTCCCTCTGGAACAGGGACACTTCAGAGTCTATTCCTTCATCATGTCGTTCACATATTTTCAAAAATAGCATGGTCCTAGAACTGACCCCTGTGGGACCCCCTCATAACAGCGCCCACTGTGAACCTCTTCACGTACCATGATCGTTGCTGCCTCCCTGTCGGTATTCCCTTATCCATTGCAGTGCCCCTTTCCCTTTTTCGTGTGCCCGATCCCCCAGCTCCCGCACTAATCTCTTGTGGGGGGAAATGTGTCAAAGGCCTTCCCCGCAGTCTAGGAAACGCAATTACCCAACCCTCTCTCTCGTGTCTTACTTCGTTTTCCTTGTCATAAAACTCCAGGAGGTTTGTGATACAAGATTTGCCTTCCATGAACCCATGCTGGTTTTCATTTATAATCTTGTTCCTTTCCAGGTGTTCGACCACTCTCCTCCTGATAATCTTCTCCATGACTTTTGCACACAATACATGTCAGAGACACAGGTCTGAAGTTTATTGGCCTCGTTTCTGTTTCCTTTCTTAAATATGGGACTACATTAGCTGTCTTCCATTTCTCAGGTAGTTGCCCAGTTTCAAGGGATGTGTTGAAGATTGTGGTTAGAGGCACACACAGCATCTCTGCTCCTTCTCTAAGGACCCATGGGAGATGTTGTCCGGTCCCAATCGCCTTTGAGGTGTCAAGGTCACTTAAGAGCTTTTTTCACCTCCTCCTCAGTTGTTCGTATGTCATCCAACACTTGTGGTATATTCCCTCTTGATGTTCCCTTCTGTGCTGTCTTCCCACAACCCTTCCTGTCTCTACTGTAAAAACTTCCTTAAATCTCCTGTTCAGCTCTCACATACCTCCTGATCATTTTTGTGAGTTCCCACCTTTGCCTTAATCTGATCACCTGGTCTTTGACTGTTGTCTTCCTCCTGATGTGGCTATACAACAGTTTCGGGTCAGTCTTGATTCTCGATGCTATGTCATTTTCATACTGTCGCTGGGCCTCCCTCCTTACCTGTGCGTACTCATTCCTGGCTCTGCGACTGATCTCCTATTTTCGTGTTGTTCTTTGCCTTCTGTACTTTTTTCCATTCTCTATTGCACTTTGTTTTTGCCTCCTACACCGTCGGGTAAACCAGGGGCTTGTTCTGGTCTTCCCGTTGTTACTGTTGCCCTTGGGAATGAACCTTTCCACTGCCTCCTTGCATTTTGTTGCTACATATTCCATCATTTCATTTATTGGCTTTCCTGCCAGTTCTCTGTCCCACTGGACCTCCCGCAGGAAGTTCTTCAACCCTATGTAGTCCCCTCTTTTATAGTCAGGCTTTTCCATTCTACTCCTGTTATTCTCTCCACTTGCAGCTCTACTATGTATTCAAAGCACAGACCACGTGGTCGCTAGCTCCTAGGGGACCTCTCATACTTGATGTCCTAAATTTGTCTGAGCTGCCCAGGGTGAACACAAGGTCCAATCTTGCTGGTTCATCCTCCCTCTCACTCTGGTAGTGTCCTTAACATGTTGGTGCATGAGGTTTTCCAGCACCACGTCCAACATCCTGGCTCTCCATGTTTCGGAACCCCCATGTGGCTCCAGGTTTTCCCAGTCAATCTCCCTGTGGTTGAAATCCCCCATAACCAGCAACTTTGCTCTGCTGGAGTGAGCTCTTCTTGCCACCTCAGCAAGTGTGTCCACCATTGCTCTGTTGCTCTCTTCATATTCCTCTCTTGGCCTCCTGCAGTTCTGTGGTGGATTATACATCACTGCAATAACCACTTTGTGTTCCCCAGACTGAAGTGTAAACCCGCTATGTAGTCTCTTTCTCCCGTTGTGTGTGTGTGTGTGTGTGTGTGTGTGTGTGTGTGTGTGTGTGTGTGTGTGTGTGTGTGTGTGTGTGTGTGTGTGTATGTGTATGTGTGTGTGTGTGTGTGTGTGTGTGTGTATGTGTGTGTGTAATTATGTGTGGAATTATGTGTGTGTGTGTGTAATTATGTGTGGAATTATGTGTGGGTTTAGTATGTGTTTGAAAAGTAGGTGACTTGTGCTTGGAGTGGTATGTGGATTCTCAGTGGTCGCTTGTGACCACAACCTCTTGTGACCTGACCCCAACCCTCCTGGGACTTACCCGCACCTTCTTACAATGTTGCCTATGCCTGACCTACCACCTAGGTTATAGTAAGTTACTCGCCTTGTTCAATGGATTACTAATTGCTATTCCTTATTGAATACCTTAGTGCCTATTCTTTATCACGGTTAATTGGAACCTGGAACCCCACACCCATACAACCACTCATAGGTGATTACAGTACTTGCAATGCAGCTGTAGCACCCTATAGATTGTCCAGCTCGATGTGACGCCCTTTGGTAATCCCCTAAATTTTTTCTGTTAATAATGTCCCTTTACTGTATTTTCACATGATCACGCGTTTGTTTCACTTTATTGTCTTTGGGGTTGACCGTGAAACGCGCCTCGACACACACTACCCTCCAGCCGACTGCGCCCCACGTTTTATTTTTATATCGTTTACGAAAATGCGGCTTCCGTCCCTTTATGGGGCTGGCGATTTAAATCCTTAAAGGAATTGTTCACTATCCTGCCATTTAGATACCCTTTCAGATCATTTTGGGTACCCCTCGAAAACACTTAAATCCGGGGGTTTTGTGTGTGTGTGTGCTTGTGTGTGTGTGTGTGTGTGGTGTGTGTGTGTGTGGTGTGTTGTGTGTGTGTGTTGTGTGGTGGTTTGTGGGGTGTGTGTGTGGTATGTGTGTTTTGTGTGTGTTGTGGTGTGTGTGTGTGTGGTGTGTGTGTGGTGTTGTGTGTGTGGGGGGTTGTGTGTGTAGTGTCGTCGGCGTTTTCCCCTTAACCTTTCTTCATAGGACTTTCCCCCTTAGCTCGGGAATTAAATTGTCCAAACCTTTGCATTCCTGTTTTTTGAGTCTTTTTAACTGCGAGTTTCAAACGGTGTGCATACCCCAGTTGGGCCCTGATACCGGTGTACGTTCTTGAACGTTTCCCTTAAAAAGGTAGGGGAAACGCTGTTCTCAGTTTGCCAGGCCCCCATTGCTGCAGCAGTTACCTTTTTTATGTTGTTCGGGACAGGATGGGTGTTATCTCACTCCAAGATTTTTTCTTTGAGCGGGTTTGCAGTTTTGGCCCCCCTAGCTTATTTGTCTGCGGTCTTGTGTGGTGTGTGTGTGTGGTGTGTGTGTGTGTGGGGTTTGTGTGGTGTGTGTGTGTGTGTGGTGTGTGCGTGTGTGTGGTGTTTTGTGTGTGTTTTGGTGGTGTGTGTTGTGTGTGTGGGGTTTTTGTTGTTGTGTGTGTTTGTGGGGGTTTGCGTGTGTGTGTGTGTGGGGTTTTTGTGTGTTTGTGTGTGGTGCGGGGTTGTTGTGTGTGTTGTGGGTGTGTACTCCCCTATTTTTTCCACCATTTTGGGTTTGCGGGGGTCGAGTCCGAGCTCCTGGCCCCCCCTCTTCATGATCGCTACGGGGCACTCTCCCCCAAAGGTGACTTTTCATCCTCTGCTTAAAGTTGTATGGATCCTGCCCCCCATACATCGCTTCCCCAAAACTATTCCATTACGATACTTGTGGCTGAAAAATATTCAACATCCTGTTTTATTGGTCTTTAGTTCCAACTGTCCCTTTTAGTGTCCAATCTTGGAAAATCCTGTCTTTGTCCACCTTTTAATTCCCCCCATATTTTGTATGCGTTTCTGTCCCCCCCCTTTGTCCCCGTCTCCATGTGTGGGTTTATTTCCTTTAACTCTCCTGTAGGAAAAACCTCTTTTTCCCGGGGGCTAGTTTGTTGCAAAAACCTTTTCACTTTCTTATTTCTTTAGTGCTTGGCTAGGGGTGGGTTCCAAAAAAGTGCCGCATATCCCAAAATGGGGCCCAAGAACGGTGTAAGGGGTTTCCCGAAGATTCCTTTTTTAAAATGTGGAAAGTGTTCAGGTTTGGGCGCCCCTATGCTCAGCGTTATTTGGTTGATGGCGCTTAGGGATGTGCCTGGTGTTATATCCCCCAAGATCTTTTTTTGGTGAGGTTGTGTCTTGCCCCCCCGACTGCTCCTCTGCGGCCTTCTTTCCCCTTCCCCCTCTTTGACTTTGCACTTGTGGGGTTGAACTCCAGGAGCCAATTGGGGAAGGTTGCAGCCCGTCCAGATCCCTTTGTAGTTCTGCTGGCTTCGATCGAGGTTTCTTTCATCAAATTCATTATCGCAACAGGACACCTCAGAGTCTATTCCTTCCGTCGTCGTTAAATATCAGAAACAGCATGGGCCTAGGGCTGACCCCCGCGGGACCCCGCTGGTCCGGTGCCCCTCTGACACTCGCCCCGTACCATGACTCCTCTGTCCCTTTTAAAATATTTCCCGATCCATTGTAGGCTTCCCCGTTATCCCCCTTGGTCCTCCTTTTTTTCACAATCCTTGTGTGGAACTGTGTCAAACGCCTTTTTGCAGTCCCAAGAAAAAGCAAACCACCCCCCCCTCTCCTCTTGTCTTACTGCTGTCACCATTCATAGAACTCCGTAGGTTTGGAAAGGTTTCCCGTCCTGAAACCATGCTGGTGGTTGATGGACTTCCTTTTAGGTTTCCACCACTTTCTCCCGATAAAAACTTTTCCTGATTTTGCATACTAACATGTCAGTGACACTGGTCTGTAGTTTGTGCTTTTGTCTGTCTCCTTTTTTAAAAAATTGGGTCATTTGCTGGGTTTTATGCTCAGGCAATTCCCCTTTCGATAAAGTTTAATATTTTTGTTTGGGGTACTCATAGGCCTCTGCCCCCTCTCTCAATCCATGGGGATTTTTCTGGCCCCCCTTTCCTTTGAGTTTTAGCTCACTCAGAAACCCCTTTCACTTCTTCCTCGGTTGTGTGCACGGGCCAGCACTTGGGGGTGTTTCCCCACCTCTCCGTCTTTTGGAGTCCCTTTGTCTCCTCTGTGAA